>JBAIZL010000007.1:35200782-35533282 GCA_036971475.1 Prosapia bicincta
AGATGTTGTTACATTAGAATTGAATTTTATCTTGGTATGAATTTAGTCACTGTATTTGCGTCCAGTAGGGTTACGTTGGGGATTGTGCCATTGTTAACACCTCTAGCCTTCTTTGCAGCTTATCTTCACACTCATTGCCAGTCAAGTTGACATGTGCTGACAGTCATTGATGAGCAAAGAACCACCACTCAGATTGCTCTATAGTGAGGACGGAGGTGTATATATGAAGTGTCTCTGCTACCGCCAAAGGTTGACATGGACTGACAGCCATTGATGAGCAAAGAACCACCACTCAGATTACTCTATATTGAGGAGGGAGGTGTATATATGAAGTGTCTCTGCTACCGCCAAAAGTTGACAAGTGATGTTACAAGATATAGCTCCAGCACCATTCTATTATGTACATCTTGAAATAGTCAAGAGCACTCTGGAACCTGCATTACTTAAGGGTTAGAACTTAATTACAGGGTTCATCACAGTTTTACAGTTCACACGCAGCTTAAAAGTGAATATTGGCTCCTGGTAGATATGCAACGTGTTACGCTTTAGGCCAAGAGATTTTCTAGTTTCCTTGTCAAACTGTACATGACATGACCTTTTTATTATTGAAAGACTGTTGGAATCTTGAACGTTTTAATTTCGCTGTAATCTGGTGTACGACTTTTCCTCATATTTCCTTTACTCTTCCTCATTTTTCTAAGACTTTCCAGGCTACACTTTGCTGTTGGTGGAACACACTGCACCGGAGATGATTTTTGCATGTCTCTCCAAAGCGGTCTTCGAAACAATAGCGCAAATATGAGACTGTAACTGGTTAAACTTGGATTGCAATTAAATTTGGTTAAACTGTAGAGATAGTAGCTTTCCAGACAGTACAGACAATTTGTAAAGTTCATTAATATACGAATCTAATACATAGGGAAATGAACACTATATAAAGCATGATAGTGTATGATGCTCTTGTATCAATTTTGGATTTAGATAAAATTGGACGTATTAATATATTAAATCGTTAGGTAAATGGGAAACACTGAATCGAGAAAAAAACTCTTAAGAAATTTTGAATTAAAATAACTGATAAGCATACAGGAAACTAACATAAGATCCTGTAAGAGTACACTATATAGGAATGCACAGACGTTTCAGAAACGGGAATACCGATGCTCACAGGTGTGTGATCACGTGATGTAGGTAGTAGCGAGTGGCATTGCCTATTCATAATACATGAAGTTATTGTTGGCGTTCATAGATTATTCTACCTACGTTCTGTTTTGATAAGTTGCCAAAGTTGATTGTGTTTCAAAAGTAGCGAGTTTGGCATGCTACTTGGAAATCTGATTCATTATTTCTTGGATATGCCTCTTTGAATGTTCAAAAGAACTTAGAAAAGAAAGTTTTATAGAACATTTAAGCCTCAGATCCTAGTAGCTTCTAGACCAGGGGTTCTTGGTCCACGCTCCTCTCCTCTTGAGTTGAAATCCTCCCACTCCCCCCCCCTTAGCTTTACATTACAAATACGATATAAGTATATAAAAAAGAATCAAATATTATATATATATACAATTTATGTATACATACTTTCACAAGAAACATGATATAACATTTCTAAGGTGAAATTTAACTGATAAGAGAAAAATCTGTCATTGAGATGCTTGAGACTGCATTTATTACACTAGCATGCCTACTTGAGGTTATATTTTAGTAAAGGCACAATCCAAGTCATTAGCAAAATCAAGTCTGTTCCTATAATATTAAATGTATTTAATTTATCTTATTACTTTCAACTGTTCTCGCGCCCCCTGACTTTGCTTCACGCCCCTTAGTTTGAAAACTAATGATCTAGACATCTAGACGGTACCCCGGCTAAGGGTAAGTTGAGGCAACCCAGGTAGCAGGAGGATTAAGACCTGCTCGGCCGATGAATAAGCGGGGACGCCCCGGCGAGTACATCCCATTAGTGACACATCGTCGATTACTCCGCTTAAAAACTTTAATCTAATAAGTACGCATATTATTGTACGTTGATAAGGTTTTCTTAATTATTACAAAACAAACAATTGCGTGATTGTCTCATGTTAATCGTCCAACTTTAAGTGAGATTCCCGGCTACGATTTGCTAATTAAACTTTGTTTGTAATAAGCTACACTTCAAGGCGACCGATTAACATGAGACAAACACGCAATTGTTTGTTGAATAATAATTAAGAAAACCGTATCAACTTTTTTCTCAAATATTGCGAATTAATTAGATTAACGTTCTTAAGTAGAGTAATTGTCGATGCACCACTAATAGGATGTACCCGCCTATTCATCGTCCGAGCAGGTCCCAATCCTTCTGCTACCTGGCTTGCCCCCCTGAGGTGAGGTATACCTCTGTCCGACCCAGTAGAGTAATCGTCGATGCGCCACTAATAGGATGTACCCGCGTATTCATCGTCCGAGCAGGTCCCAATTCTCCTGCTACCTGGCTTGCCCCCTGAGGTGAGGTATACCTCTCTCCGACCCAGTAGAGTAATCGTCGATGCGCCACTAATAGGATGTACCCGCCTATTCATCGTCCGAGCAGGTCCCAATCCTCCTGCTACCTGGCTTGCCCCCCTGAGGTTGAGGTATACCTCTCTCCGACCCAGTAGAGTAATCGTCGATGCACCACTAATAGGATGTACCCGCCTATTCATCGTCCGAGCAGGTCCCAATCCTTCTGCTACCTGGCTTGCCCCCCTGAGGTGAGGTATACCTCTCTCCGACCCAGTAGAGTAATCGTCGATGCGCCACTAATAGGATGTACCCGCCTATTCATCGTCCGAGCAGGTCCCAATTCTCCTGCTACCTGGCTTGCCCCCTGAGGTGAGGTATACCTCTCTCCGACCCAGTAGAGTAATCGTCGATGCGCCACTAATAGGATGTACCCGCCTATTCATCGTCCGAGCAGGTCCCAATCCTCCTGCTACCTGGCTTGCCCCCCTGAGGTTGAGGTATACCTCTCTCCGACCCAGTAGAGTAATCGTCGATGCGCCACTAATAGGATGTACCCGCCTATTCATCGTCCGAGCAGGTCCCAATCCTCCTGCTACCTGGCTTGCCCCCTGAGGTGAGGTATACCTCTCTCCGACCTAGTAGAGTAATCGTCGATGCGCCACTAATAGGATGTACCCGCCTATTCATCGTCCGAGCAGGTCCCAATCCTCCTGCTACCTGGCTTGCCCCCCTGAGGTGAGGTATACCTCTCTCCGACCCAGTAGAGTAATCGTCGATGCGCCACTAATAGAATGTACCCGCCTATTCATCGTCCGAGCAGGTCCCAATCCTCCTGCTACCTGGCTTGCCCCCCTGAGGTGAGGTATACCTCTCTCCGACCCAGTAGAGTAATCGTCGATGCGCCACTAATAGGATGTACCCGCCTATTCATCGTCCGAGCAGGTCCCAATCCTCCTTCTACCTGGCTTGCCCCCCTGAGGTGAGGTATACCTCTCTCCGACCCAGTAGAGTAATCGTCGATGCGCCACTAATAGGATGTACCCGCCTATTCATCGTCCGAGCAGGTCCCAATCCTCCTGCTACCTGGCTTGCCCCCCTGAGGTGAGGTATACCTCTCTCCGACCCAGTAGAGTAATCGTCGATGCGCCACTAATAGGATGTACCCGTCTATTCTTCGTCCGAGCAGATCCCAATCCTCCTGCTTCCTGGCTTGCCCCCCTGAGGTGAGGTATACCTCTCTCCGACCCAGTAGAGTAAACGTCGATGCGCCACTAATAGGATGTACCCGCCTATTCATCGTCCGAGCAGGTCCCAATCCTCCTGCTACCTGGCTTGCCCCCCTGAGGTGAGGTATACCTCTCTCCGACCCAGTAGAGTAATCGTCGATGCGCCACTAATAGGATGTACCCGCCTATTCATCGGCCGAGCAGGTCCCAATCCTCCTGCTACCTGGCTTGCCTCAACTTACCCTTAGCCGGGGTACCGGCTTATGTATTGTTAGCCCATGCTGCTGGTTGGAAACAGTGAGTAAAGTCAGACTTTGAGGAATGTTGTCTCCAGGAGGCGTAACTAGAAACAAAGGAATAAAGCCGTCATATCGTCTACAAACCCGCAAATAATGTCTTCAGTTCTTTGCCACTGTTATTGCGCTGATATAGCAACATAGGAATAATGTCGAGAGTTGTTTTACTCACCCTCGCTCATATTTTGCATCCGATACACGTCAGAGGCAAAACAATGAGCGGTAGACTACAAAGATATCTTTTTTGACCCGTTCTATTCAATATTTAATTAAAGAAGTGAGTGTGCGTGTTTGCGCTTGAGCACAAAGGCGAACAGTCAATTGATAGGCCTACTATTATAAACAGTAAAATAAGGCGTGTAGGATTTGTTGTGTGGATAATACAATAATGTTGCCAGAAAATTAGGTAAATTTTAACTAATCGGTAGCAATATAAGGTGTGAAGATGGATACAAAAATTACAAAAAACACATTTTTTTGGTCAGTAATACAATCAATGGTATGAAAATAAGGTAAGAGACAAAACCATTGTTGTGGGGGATATGTAAACCAAACTACGATACAATAGGTTGTGGAAAGAAGAAGAGGTAAACTGTTGTGGACAGAAACTAAAGTAAACAAAGAGACATTTTTTTGGAAAGAAAGTATCTCTAATATAGAAGAGAAAACCATTGGGTTGGGAAGAAAGAAAGTAAAAGAACGAGACCATTGTTGAAGGAAGAGTAGAAAAGTAAAAGCTTTATAAAAAAAAGTAAGTAAAAAGGTTTCAGTTATTAGCATTGAATTAGCTTAGAAAGTAATAATTGCATAACAATGAATATCGGTCAATCTTAAGGGGATATTCATTTGTCTAGTAAACAAGGAAAACGTTGGTTACTACGACAATGGATCAGTTCTGAGAAAATCTATTGCATTAACCAGTAATATAGCCTACACCAATTGTATATTGACATATTTGCCCTTGTATTTGTGTTAAAGTATCATGTTTATAGAGATTTTCTTCTTTAAATACAATTCAAGTTTTCACTGCTGCCTTTTTTATATTCTTTTCACCTACAATAGTAGGCCTATTCAGGTATATATATATATATATATATATATATATATATATATATATATATATATATATATATATATATATATATATATATATATATATATAAGCTACGTGTTTTATTAAGCTCGAAAGGTTTTTGTTAATTAAACATTTAACTTTGAAAACTGTTACATTAATTTTTGCTTAACAAAATTCAACTGATATACGAGTACATTCAGTTGGAGTGGAGACGACTGTTCTCTTCAAGAGTTAGCTACACACTGAAGCTGAAGCTGTTTTACCGGCTGCAAATTACAAAATCTGCGTAAGCACGATCTACTCTAGTAAGCATTATATTTAGTTAAGTTTACATTATTCATTCACATAACTTATATAAGTTATGTTTTCTTGTATAATAATTAAAAACAGCTAATGCTATTCAAATACAAGAATAATTCATAGTTGTTTATAATATATATATTATACAACTATATTAACGCGCGCGCGTGTAAATGGAGAGTTAAATGTATATAAATATTTTCATTTTGCTTTCTCTTGAAAAGTGACGCAACAGAATTGGCTCTGTTCGAAACTCAGTGTTTTCCTTTCGAACATAGCCAACTAACTTAATTTTTGCGGATGCTATTACCTGCATGCCTCTACCAGATGGGATTTTATCATTCAAGTCGTTTGAACTGGGAAATCTACAACTTTAGCAGTTTATAAAAATATTGCAGATGCGGAAAGAGAAATATTTTTGCCTTGAACGAACATTGGCGTTATATCAGAAAGATAGATAGTACGTCGCAAAGTCCAAGAGCTAAAGACTTCAAAACGCTTCTTCTATTATTCTAATTTTAAACATTAAAAGTTTAAAAGCTCCCTGTGTGTTGTAAAGTACAAGAAAAACTGCGTTATCACAAAGAACTCCGTTTGCTTTCATGAAGTTCTGTAACACTCTTAAAAATAAGGTGTTACATATAAATTCATTTATATATTTAATTTTTATTTAATAATTATATCTTCCCAATATAAAAGAAAATTTTGTTTTATTCGTGCTCATTGTGAAGCTAGCATACATAGTAGCACCCCTAGCGGGTAAAAATGTAAAATATCGTACGAGGTAGTAACTCAGGGTAATTAACTGACATCACCTCATGTGACGCAAGCATGGTCTGATATCGCCACATCCAATGGACCAATCGAAAAATTCGAAATAATAACCAAGGGTGGGATTTCCGTTGGCGTGCCCCTTCAGAAGCCCCAGTTCTCCAAAAGTCTTTGAACGAGACGGACGTAATGGCACTTTCGGACGTAACCTAGAAATTTATAAGCTTCCAGTATTCTAAATTTAAGATGTCAAGGCGGCTACCAAATTTATTTAACTCAGCTAAAGAAGAAGTCAGAAGCGAATATTTACGTATTTCAAATGAGTAAAAGTTAATATCATTTTTGTTTAAGTGCGCTTATTGCAAGAGCGATGTGTTAAGTGTTTAGTGATTCCAAAAGCCATGGGCAATGTTTAATATGTGTTAATGTGTTTCAAAAATAAGTAATGTGCACAAGCAGGTACGTTTTAGATAATAATAAAGAAAATGTATTTTAATGTTAACTAAGTTGAATTTTAAATGATAAACGGTTTTCACATGAACGGTAGAAATTGTCCCTTGAATATTCATTTCAGAATTAATTTGGAAAACTTAAGTTACTATCTTGTCGATATATATAAATTTTAAAAGATAATAAGTAATTAAAATGTTTGGAATAATTAGCAATAATTAAAAGTAAATTACTCGACACATTGGTGTCATTTGTTCTTTTGTAATTTTTCACTGATTAATAAATTGTATGACTTGGTATTTAAAAAATGTAAATTCTTATTTCACAAGTAAACTAGAACTTTACAAACTTTCTATTTTCATTTCAAGTAACCTAGTTTTTTATCTTCCGAAGATATCAGAAGATCGTTTACAGAAAGACATTATTATGCCTGGCTGGAAACGGGGAACTAGATAGAGCCCTGGGTAAGTAAGGTAATTAATTTGTTAATTAGTAATTAACACACATTTTTAAATAAAGCCCTTACCCCAGGAAAAGAGGCCAGTGTGTTACAGTTCTTATCTATTTATAAGCGCAATAAAGTGATAATGACTGTACAATGAGCGGCTTGTTGCTAAGATATCAACTTTTCCTCCAACAAAGTCGTTACACAATATGACTATTGTGAATGGCTACGAAAGCTGTTAGAGGATTGTTGGCATTGGTAGGATTATGCATCAACTGTCTTATCTGAAGTACACCGGGGATATATACCCCTGTTATAGAATGAAGGAAGGATTATGCATCAACTGACTTATCTGGAGTACACCAGGGATATATACCCCTGTTATAGAATGAAGGAAAGATTATGCATCAACTGACTTATCTGGAGTACACCAGGGATATATACCCCTGTTATAGAATGAAGGAAGGATTATGCATCAACTGACTTATCTGGAGTACACCAGGGATATATACCCCTGTTATAGAATGAAGGAAGGATTATGCATCAACTGACTTATCTGAAGTACACCAGGGATATATACCCCTGTTATAGAATGAAGGAAGGATTATGCATCAACTGACTTATCTGAAGTACACCAGGGATATATACCCCTGTTATAGAATGAAGGAAGGATTATGCATCAACTGACTTATCTGAAGTACACCAGGGATATATACCCCTGTTATAGAATGAAGGAAGGATTATGCATCAACTGACTTATCTGAAGTACACCAGGGATATATACCCCTGTTATAGAATGAAGGAAGGATTATGCATCAATTGACTTATCTGAAGTACACCAGGGATATATACCCCTGTTATAGAATGAAGGAAGGATTATGCATCAACTGACTTATCTGAAGTACACCAGGGATATATACCCCTGTTATAGAATGAAGGAAGGATTATGCATCAACTGACTTATCTGAAGTACACCAGGGATATATACCCCTGTTATAGAATGAAGGAAGGATTATGCATCAACTGACTTATCTGAAGTACACCAGGGATATATACCCCTGTTATAGAATGAAGGAAGGATTATGCATCAACTGACTTATCTGAAGTACACCAGGGATATATACCCCTGTTATAGAATGAAAGAAGGATTATGCATCAACTGACTTATCTGAAGTACACCGGGATATATACCCCTGTTATAGAATGAAGGAAGGATTATGCATCAACTGACTTATCTGAAGTACACCAGGGATATATACCCCTGTTATAGAATGAAGGAAGGATTATGCATCAACTGACTTATCTAAAGTACACCGGGGATATATACCCCTGTTATAGAATGTGGGAAGGATTATGCATCCACTGACTTATCTGAAGTACACCAGGGATATATACCCCTGTTATAGAATGAAGGAAGGATTATGCATCAACTGACTTATCTGAAGTACACCAGGGATATATACCCCTGTTATAGAATGAAGGAAGGATTATGCATCAACTGACTTATCTGAAGTACACCAGGGATATATACCCCTGTTATAGAATGAAGGAAGGATTATGCATCAACTGACTTATCTGAAGTACACTAGGGATATATACCCCTGTTATAGAATGAAGGTAGGATTATGCATCAACTGACTTATCTGAAGTACACCAGGGATATATACCCCTGTTATAGAATGAAGGAAGGATTATGCATCAACTGACTTATCTGAAGTACACCAGGGATATATACCCCTGTTATAGAATGAAGGAAGGATTATGCATCAACTGACTTATCTGAAGTACACCAGGGATATATACCCCTGTTATAGAATGAAGGAAGGATTATGCATCAACTGACTTATCTGAAGTACACCAGGGATATATACCCCTGTTATAGAATGAAGGTAGGATTATGCATCAACTGACTTATCTGAAGTACACCAGGGATATATACCCCTGTTATAGAATGAAGGAAGGATTATGCATCAACTGACTTATCTAAAGTACACCGGGGATATATACCCCTGTTATAGAATGTGGGAAGGATTATGCATCCACTGACTTATCTGAAGTACACCAGGGATATATACCCCTGTTATAGAATGAAGGAAGGATTATGCATCAACTGACTTATCTGAAGTACACCAGGGATATATACCCCTGTTATAGAATGAAGGAAGGATTATGCATCAACTGACTTATCTGAAGTACACCAGGGATATATACCCCTGTTATAGAATGAAGGAAGGATTATGCATCAACTGACTTATCTGAAGTACACCAGGGATATATACCCCTGTTATAGAATGAAGGAAGGATTATGCATCAACTGACTTATCTGAAGTACACCAGGGATATATACCCCTGTTATAGAATGAAGGAAGGATTATGCATCAACTGACTTATCTAAAGTACACCGGGGATATATACCCCTGTTATAGAATGTGGGAAGGATTATGCATCCACTGACTTATCTGAAGTATACCCAAGGACATAAAGCCCCTGTTATAGAATGTGGGAAGGATTATGCATCAACTGACTTATCTGAAGTAGACCCAAGGACATAAAGCCCCTGTTATAGAATGTGGGAAGGATTATGCATCAACTAACTTATCTAAAGTACACCGGGGATATATACCCCTGTTATAGAATGAAGGAAGGATTATGCATCAAATGACGATTATCTGAAGTAGACCAAAGACATAGAACCTCCGTTATAGAATATAGGGAAGATTATGCATCAACTGACGCTTTAATGAAGTAGACTAGATATATGAAATCCTTGTTATAGAATGAAGGAAGGATTATGCATCAACTGACGCGTATCTAAAGTATACCCAAGGACATAAAACCCCTGTTATAGAAATGTGGGAAGGATTATGCATCATCTGACACCTATCTGAAGTAGACCGGGGACAAAAAAAACCCTTGTTACAGAATGTAGGAAGGATTCATAAACATATGCTATGACGTTTTCCCAGCGTTCATTAAACATGGACTTTAACATTATTTCTGGTACTCGACATTGTTGTCTAGAGTCTACAGTATTTTTTCTATTAGTTAAGAAGTAACGGAAGTTAGCTGTACTACCAACAAGGTAGCTGTCCGAATCCTTCTTTGGAAAATACACAGTTTTTGCTCTGCTAAGTTTCGGAAGGGATAGCCAAGCTTTGACAATTTTCATCTAACTGTTCATAGACATTTTCCTTTCTGGTTCCAAATTTTAAAAAGTTAGTGGAATTTATTTTTGCACTTACGATTTATTTTTATCTGTTAAAATATCAGTTCAATATATAATATAAACACTAATACTCTTGACAATAAGGTTGTTTTAAGGGAAAAACATTTATGCACATCGCTAATACAAGGTTACAACTGAACTGTGGGAATCAATAACTATTGTATTTAATTAAAAAAACCTTGCATTTAATAATTGTTAAATATTTTTTGCAGTAGTATTGTATTCAAGTACTATATAAATTATCTATAACGCGTCTTTTTAATCAAAAACAAAAGCCTCCAATAAAATTATAATATTGTTTCTTCGAATTTTAGGTTTCTGATTTGAAAGGAAAACTTACAACAACCAGTAATAAATTGAGTGCAATCCATTAATTCAATGACGAGCTCTGGGATAAAGGTATGCCTTTACGATGTTTTCTACTGTTTGGTACAGTTACGTTGACACGTGGCCGCAGGTCCCCCTTCAGTAGAGACAGGAAGTAAGTGGTCATTTTGCAGACAAGTGCTTTCCTTATCGAGAGAATCACAGGTTTGATGATTGCCTGGAGAATTAACGCCGCAAATAGTACTGCCAGTATTCCTTACCGCTAGCTATACGCGATAGCATAATCTACTATTAAAATACTAGTTAGCTATACGCGATAGCAGAATCTACTATTAAAATACCAGTTAGCTATACGCGATAGCAGAATCTACTATTAAAATAAAAGTTAGCTATACGCGATAGCAGAATCTACTATTCAAATACCAGTTAGCTATACGCTATAGCAGAATTTACTATTAAAATACTAGTTAGCTTACGCGATAGCAGAATCTACTATTCAAATACCAGTTAGCTATACGCGATAGCAGAATCTACTATTCAAATACCAGTTATCTATACGCGATAGCAGAATCTACTATTCAAATACCAGTTAGCTATACGCGATAGCAGAATTTACTATTCAAATAAAAGTTAGCTATACGCGATAGCAGAATCTACTATTAAAATACTAGTTAGCTATACGCGATAGCAGAATCTACTATTCAAATACCAGTTAGCTATACGCGATAGCAGAATTTACTATTAAAATACCAGTTAGCTATACGGGATAGCAGAATCTACTATTAAAATACCAGTTAGCTATACGCGATAGCAGAATCTACTATTAAAATACCAGTTAGCTATACGCGATAGCAGAATCTACTATTAAAATACCAGTTAGCTATACGGGATAGCAGAATCTGCTATTAAAATACCAGTTAGCTATACGCGATAGCAGAATCTAATATTCAAATACCAGTTAGCTATACGCGATAGCAGAATTTACTATTAAAATACCAGTTAGCTATACGGGATAGCAGAATCTACTATTAAAATACCAGTTAGCTATACGCGATAGCAGAATCTACTATTAAAATACCAGTTAGCTATACGCGATAGCAGAATCTACTATTAAAATACCAGTTAGCTATACGGGATAGCAGAATCTGCTATTAAAATACCAGTTAGCTATACGCGATAGCAGAATCTAATATTCAAATACCAGTTAGCTATACGCGATAGCAGAATCTACTATTCAAATACCAGTTAGCTATACGCGATAGCAGAATGTACTATTAAAATACCAGTTATCTATACGCGATAGAAGAATCTAATATTCAAATACCAGTTAGCTATACGCGATAGCAGAATCTACTATTAAAATACTAGATAGCTATACGCGATAGCAGAATCTAATATTCAAATACCAGTTGGCTATACGCGATTGCAGAATCTACTATTAAAATACCAGTTAGCTATACGCGATAGCAGAATCTACTATTAAAATACTAGTTAGCTATACGCGATAGCAGAATCTAATATTCAAATACCAGTTGGCTATACGCGATAGCAGAATCTACTATTAAAATACCAGTTAGCTATACGCGATAGCAGAATCTACTATTAAAATACCAGTTAGCTATACGGCATAGCAGAATCTACTATTAAAATACCAGTTAGCTATACGCGATAGCAGAATCTACTATTAAAATACCAGTTGGCTATACACGATAGTTGAATCTACTATTAAAATACCAGTTAGCTATACGCGATACCTGAATCTGCTATTAAAATACCAGTTAGCTATACGCGATAGCAGAATCTACTATTAAAATACCAGTTAGCTATACGGGATAGCAGAATCTGCTATTAAAATACCAGTTAGCTATACGCGATAGCAGAATCTAATATTCAAATACCAGTTAGCTATACGCGATAGCAGAATCTACTATTCAAATACCAGTTAGCTATACGCGATAGCAGAATGTACTATTAAAATACCAGTTATCTATACGCGATAGAAGAATCTAATATTCAAATACCAGTTAGCTATACGCGATAGCAGAATCTACTATTAAAATACTAGATAGCTATACGCGATAGCAGAATCTAATATTCAAATACCAGTTGGCTATACGCGATTGCAGAATCTACTATTAAAATACCAGTTAGCTATACGCGATAGCAGAATCTACTATTAAAATACTAGTTAGCTATACGCGATAGCAGAATCTAATATTCAAATACCAGTTGGCTATACGCGATAGCAGAATCTACTATTAAAATACCAGTTAGCTATACGCGATAGCAGAATCTACTATTAAAATACCAGTTAGCTATACGGCATAGCAGAATCTACTATTAAAATACCAGTTAGCTATACGCGATAGCAGAATCTACTATTAAAATACCAGTTGGCTATACACGATAGTTGAATCTACTATTAAAATACCAGTTAGCTATACGCGATACCTGAATCTGCTATTAAAATACCAGTTAGCTATACGCGATAGCAGAATCTACTATTAAAATACCAGTTAGCTATACGCGATAGCAGAATCTACTATTCAAATACCAGTTAGCTATACGCGATAGCAGAATCTACTATTAAAATACCAGTTATCTATACGCGATAGCAGAATCAAATATTCAAATACCAGTTAGCTATACGCGATATCAGAATCTACTATTCAAATACCAGTTAGCTATACGCGATAGCGGGATCTACTATTAAAATACCAGTTATCTATACGCGATAGCAGAATCTACTATTAACATACCAGTTAGCTATACGCGATAGCAGAATTTACTATTAAAATACCAGTTAGCTATACGCGATAGTAGAATCTACTATTAAAATACCAGTTATCTATACGCGATAGCGGTATATACTATTAAAATACCAGTTATCTATACGCGATAGCGGAATCTACTATTATAATACCAGTTATCTATACGCGATAGCAGAATCTATTATTAAAATAAAAGTTATCTATACGCGATAGCAGAATCTACTATTAAAATACCAGTTAGCTATACGCGATAGCAGAATCTACTATTAAAATACCAGTTAGCTATACGCGATAGCAGAATCTACTATTAAAATACCAGTTATCTATACGCGATAGCGGTATATACTATTAAAATACCAGTTATCTATACGCGATAGCGGAATCTACTATTAAAATACCAGTTAGCTATACGCGATAGCGGAATCTGCTATTCAAATACCAGTTATCTATACGCGATAGCAGAATGTACTATTAAAATACCAGTTATCTATACGCGATAGCGATATATACTATTTAAATACCAGTTATCTATACGCGATAGCGGAATCTACTATTAAAATACCAGTTAGCTATTCGCGATAGCTGAATCTACTATTCAAATACCAGTTAGCTATACGCGATAGCAGAATCTACTATTAAAATACCAGTTATCTATACGCGATAGCGGTATATACTATTAAAATATCAGTTATCTATACGCGATAGCGGAATCTACTATTAAAATACCAGTTAGCTATACGCGATAGCAGAATCTACTATTAAAATACCAGTTATCTATACGCGATAGCAGAATCTACTATTAAAATACCAGTTAGCTATACGCGATAGCCGAATCTACTATTAAAATACCAGTTAGCTATACGCGATAGCAGAATCTACTATTAAAATACCAGTTATCTATACGCGATAGCAGAATCTACTATTAAAATACCAGTTATCTATACGCGATAGCGGAATCTACTATTAAAATACCAGTTATCTATACGCGATAGCAGAATCTACTATTAAATTACCAGTTATCTATACGCGATAGCAGAATCTACTATTAAAATACCAGTTATCTATACGTGATAGCAGAATCTACTATTAAAATACCAGTTATCTATACGCGATAGCAGAATCCACTATTAAAATACCTGTTATTTATACGCGATAGCGGAATCTACTATTATAATACCTGTTATTTATACGCGATAGCGGAATCTACTATTATAATACCAGTTATCTATACACGATAGCAGAATCTACTATTAAAATACCAGTTATCTATACGCGATAGCAGAATCTACTATTAAAATACCAGTTATCTATACGCGATAGCGGAATCTACTATTAAAATACCAGTTAGCTATACGCGATAGCAGAATCTACTATTAAAATACCAGTTATCTATACGCGATAGCAGAATCTACTATTAAAATACCAGTTATCTATACGCGATAGCAGAATCTACAATTAAAATACCAGTTATCTATACGCGATAGCAGAATCTACTATTAAAATACCAGTTATCTATACGCGATAGCAGAATCTACTATTAAAATACCAGTTAGCTATACGCGATAGCAGAATCTACTATTAAAATACCAGTTATCTATACGCGATAGCAGAATCTACTATTAAAATACCAGTTATCTATACGCGATAGCAGAATCTACAATTAAAATACCAGTTATCTATACGCGATAGCAGAATCTACTATTAAAATACCAGTTATCTATACGCGATAGCAGAATCTACTATTAAAATACCAGTTATCTATACGCGATAGCGGAATCTACTATTAAAATACCAGTTATCTATACGTGATAGCAGAATCTACTATTAAAATACCAGTTATCTATACGCGATAGCAGAATCCACTATTAAAATACCTGTTATTTATACGCGATAGCGGAATCTACTATTATAATACCAGTTATCTATACACGATAGCAGAATCTACTATTAAAATACCAGTTATCTATACGCGATAGCAGAATCTACTATTAAAATACCAGTTATCTATACGCGATAGCGGAATCTACTATTAAAATACCAGTTAGCTATACGCGATAGCAGAATCTACTATTAAAATACCAGTTATCTATACGCGATAGCAGAATCTACTATTAAAATACCAGTTATCTATACGCGATAGCAGAATCTACAATTAAAATACCAGTTATCTATACGCGATAGCAGAATCTACTATTAAAATACCAGTTATCTATACGCGATAGCAGAATCTACTATTAAAATACCAGTTATCTATACGCGATAGCGGAATCTACTATTAAAATACCAGTTATCTATACACGATAGCAGAATCTACTATTAAAATACCAGTTATCTATACGCGATAGCGGTATATACTATTAAAATACCAGTTATCTATACGCGATAGCGGAATCTACTATTATAATACCAGTTATCTATACGCGATAGCAGAATCTACTATTAAAATACCAGTTATCTATACGCGATAGCAGAATCTACTATTAAAATACCAGTTAGCTATACGCGATAGCAGAATCTACTATTAAAATACCAGTTAGCTATACGCGATAGCAGAATCTACTATTAAAATACTAGTTATCTATACGCGATAGCGGTATATAATATTAAAATACCAGTTATCTATACGCGATAGCGGAATCTACTATTAAAATACCAGTTAGCTATACGCGATAGCGGAATCTGCTATTCAAATACCAGTTATCTATACGCGATAGCAGAATGTACTATTAAAATACCAGTTATCTATACGCGATAGCGGTATATACTATTAAAATACCAGTTATCTATACGCGATAGCGGAATCTACTATTAAAATACCAGTTAATTATTCGCGATAGCTGAATCTACTATTCAAATACCAGTTAGCTATACGCGATAGCAGAATCTACTATTAAAATACCAGTTATCTATACGCGATAGCGGTATATACTATTAAAATACCAGTTATCTATACGCGATAGCGGAATCTACTATTAAAATACCAGTTAGCTATACGCGATAGCAGAATCTACTATTAAAATACCAGTTATCTATACGCGATAGCAGAATCTACTATTAAAATACCAGTTAGCTATACGCGATAGCAGAATCTACTATTAAAATACCAGTTAGCTATACGCGATAGCAGAATCTACTATTAAAATACCAGTTATCTATACGCGATAGCAGAATCTACTATTAAAATACCAGTTATCTATACGCGATAGCGGAATCTACTATTAAAATACCAGTTATCTATACGCGATAGCAGAATCTACTATTAAAATACCAGTTATCTATACGCGATAGCGGAATCTACTATTAAAATACCAGTTAGCTATACGCGATAGCAGAATCTACTATTAGAATACCAGTTATCTATACGTGATAGCAGAATCTACTATTAAAATACCAGTTATCTATACGCGATAGCAGAATCCACTATTAAAATACCAGTTATTTATACGCGATAGCGGAATCTACTATTAAAATACCAGTTATCTATACACGATAGCAGAATCTACTATTAAAATACCAGTTATCTATACGCGATAGCAGAATCTACTATTAAAATACCAGTTATTTATACGCGATAGCGGAATCTACTATTAAAATACCAGTTAGCTATACGCGATAGCAGAATCTACTATTAAAATACCAGTTATCTATACGCGATAGCAGAATCTACTATTAAAATACCAGTTATCTATACGCGATAGCGGAATCTACTATTAAAATACCAGTTATCTATACGTGATAGCAGAATCTACTATTAAAATACCAGTTATCTATACGCGATAGCGGAATCTACTATTAAAATACCAGTTATCTATACGCGATAGCAGAATCTACTATTAAAATACCAGTTATCTATACGCGATAGCAGAATCTACTATTAAAATACCAGTTATATATACGCGATAGCGGAATCTACTATTAAAATACCAGTTAGCTATTCGCGATAGCTGAATCTACTATTCAAATACCAGTTAGCTATACGCGATAGCAGAATCTACTATTAAAATACCAGTTATCTATACGCGATAGCGGAATCTACTATTAAAATACCAGTTAGCTATACGCGATAGCAGAATCTACTATTAAAATACCAGTTATCTATACACGATAGCAGAATCTACTATTAAAATACCAGTTAGCTATAAGCGATAGCAGAATCTACTATTAAAATACCAGTTATCTATACGCGATAGCAGAATCTACTATTCAAATACCAGTTAGCTATACGCGATAGCAGAATCTACTATTAAAATACCAGTTAGCTATACGCGATAGCAGAATCTACTATTAAAATACCAGTTAGCTATACGCGATAGCAGAATCTACTATTAAAATACCAGTTATCTATACGCGATAGCAGAATCTACTATTAAAATACCAGTTAGCTATACGCGATAGCAGAATCTACTATTAAAATACCAGTTAGCTATACGCGATAGCAGAATCTACTATTAAAATACCAGTTAGCTATACGCGATAGCAGAATCTACTATTCAAATACCAGTTAGCTATACGCGATAGCAGAATCTACTATTAAAATACCAGTTATCTATACGCGATAGCGGTATATACTATTAAAATACCAGTTATCTATACGCGATAGCGGAATCTACTATTAAAATACCAGTTAGCTATTCGCGATAGCTGAATCTACTATTAAAATACCAGTTATCTATACGCGATAGCGGTATATACTATTAAAATACCAGTTATCTATACGCGATAGCGGAATCTACTATTAAAATACCAGTTATCTATACGCGATAGCGGAATCTACTATTAAAATACCAGTTAGCTATACGCGATAGCAGAATCTACTATTAAAATACCAGTTATCTATACGCGATAGCGGTATATACTATTAAAATACCAGTTATCTATACGCGATAGCGGAATCTACTATTAAAATACCAGTTAGCTATTCGCGATAGCTGAATCTACTATTCAAATACCAGTTAGCTATACGCGATACCAGAATCTACTATTAAAATACCAGTTAGCTATACGCGATAGCTGAATCTACTATTAAAATACCAGTTAGCTATACGCGATAGCAGAATCTACTATTAAAATACCAGTTATCTATACGCGATAGCGGTATATACTATTAAAATACCAGTTATCTATACGCGATAGCGGAATCTACTATTAAAATACCAGTTATCTATACGCGATAGCGGAATCTACTATTAAAATACCAGTTATCTATACGCGATAGCGGAATCTACTATTAAAATACCAGTTATCTATACGCGATAGCGGAATCTACTATTAAAATACCAGTTATCTATACGCGATAGCAGAATCTACTATTAAAATACCAGTTATCTATACGCGATAGCGGAATCTACTATTAAAATACCAGTTATCTATACGCGATAGCGGAATCTACTATTAAAATACCAGTTATCTATACGCGATAGCGGAATCTACTATTAAAATACCAGTTATCTATACGCGATAGCGGAATCTACTATTAAAATACCAGTTAGCTATACGCGATAGCAGAATCTACTATTAAAATACCAGTTAACTATTCGCGATAGCGGAATCTACTCTTAAAAAACTAGTTAGATATACTCGATTCCAGATGCTACTATTAATAAACCAAATTTATCTATACTGCATTAGCAGTTGCTATTCTGAAGAAACCAAAGCTATATACTCTAAGACAGAGTAACCCTATTAGAATAATCAGGCTATTCCTTTATTTAGAAAAGATTAGCTATACTCGGTAGCGGTGAACTATCTAAGTGTATAAGTAGATAGAGAGAAATCTGTCTGATTTTTAGAATCGAGTAAAGGGAACCGCCTTGTGTTTACACATTAAAAAGTCTAAGTCTCCCTACCAGTTTATCCGCCTTTTATCAACGCTTCAGTCATAAGGCCTCTTTTTTTACTAGCCCTATTTAGTCTTTCCCGATAGAGAGTCTTCGATCGGCAATTGTTCATGTCTTCAAGCAATTTATAGCCTAAAGGTGCTATCGCCTAGAAACGCGACTAAACGAATGGAATTACGGTTACTCGTAAACTCTACTGACCCGCATTAAGAAATTATAGTGACGTCACACTATCTATAGAAATCGCAGAGAGAGAGATGTTATGTGCGTTTCATTTCAAATCGAAAGAGCTAATCTGTGGTTTCTAAAGAAACCCGTGTTTGTTTGTAGGTATAAAACTCTGACTGGACTGGAAAAGTAAAAAAAACTAAGCTTTATTTTTGTAAAATGCTAAAGATAAATGCCATTGTGACCAAGACAATTGAACGGTCATAGACCCTGCCTATCCCAATACAGTGCGTATTGTTTGGGTATGGTAATGGTAGCGCCTGTTACTCAATTCGTCGATGCCATTTGCATAAGCACTGTGTACAGTTAGGATATCCATTCTGTGGAGTTACAAGATTTACTAGCTGGAGGCAAGAGGTACAGTGCAGAATAACTAAGAGACAAGACTAAGATTTCCAATGTAGTAATCTTGATCATCTCTGGGTATAGATACGTTCTTTTAAGGTGTGCTTATTTGGAGGCTCGGATTCTCTGCCAAAAATACGAAAGTGAAGTCTTAATAGATAACACAGGCCAAAAAAAAAATTTTTTTTTTAACTTTTTTTACTTTAATAGCTGATGTTTTAACTTTTTATGTGCTAAATCCAAATCTGGTCATAATTTTTTGTATCGCCCATAGTTTCTGAGCAATCTGCTTTTTGTTATATAGTTTGAAATCTCTATATGGAATACGGTAAAATTAATGAAACTCTATGTTAAATCACAATCATGGTGTTTATTTACAGTAGGTTACTTGAAATAATGATACAGTGTAGTAATGTATGTATCAGTAGTTAGATGGAATTAATTTATACTTACTTTATCTTTTTTCTTTGAAGCTTTTTGTGTAGCTTTTTCTGCGATGAGTCACATGTTGAGCTTCTCGGTGAAGTGACCAACAGTAGTCCCCACATCCCAAGTTAAATTTCACATATCTCAGAGTCTTGTTAATATTTAAACATTTTAAGGTTAATTTATCCAGTTACAATAAGCTATGTCTTTTAATACAAGTTTCATTTAATTCAATATCATGATTTTGTTAACATTTACCCATTTTTAGGTTACCCTGTTAGTTATACTAGGCTATGCATATAATACAAACTTCATTTAATTTTACTCATTTTAATAATTACCTGCTATGTTAATAAATGGTTTCTATCAGTTATTCAAGAATAAAGCCATATCTGATCTTTCATGTAAATTTAAAACGTTACTTCCCATTTCAGACAAACGGTTGAATGGAATCAATTTAGAGTATTTATAAGTTAATTTAGGTAACCTAAGAGAAGTTTATCTCCCTTAGGATATTCATTTTTTATTTAATTTTGACTTGAAATTATTATATTTAGAAATAAATATTTAATAAAATGAAAAATAGATTGTGTATATATATAACTTTGTACTGCAAAAAGGTGAAATATCTTCAAAAACTGGTTGGTTCTTGGGCATTGTCCATTTCTTTCTTGAAGTTCTAATGTCTTCACTAAAGTCCGGCGTTTAGGCATTTTCTTGGTCAAGGTGATGCTATTAAGATATTTGGTCATCTGCCCAAATATCTTTACACTCCCGTGTCACATCGCTTTACTGTTGTATAACAACACTTTTTCTCTTTAACGTCGCCTGATGGTAAAATACGATTGGCTGTGGAGATGGTTATCTTACACGTTACCTCGACAAGGCACGCTCACTTGTACAAAACTCAAACTCTGTACGCCATACTTCCATCTTGGATTTTCCACTATTGGATTTTACGTTATCATAGTAACCGTCTTGTTGATATATAATCTCGACCCTGCTTGTATTTGCTTAACTTATTCCTTCTCGATTTTTTATGAAAGTCTTTTCTGTAATGCAATGGCTTAATTTAATTTTTTAACTTTCATTTTAATAATTTATTTGCTTATATTTCTTCCAATTTATTTAATTTACTGTTCCTTTTCATATATAAAAGTACGACGGCAGCGCTGTTTCCTCAGTGTGGCAAGATCTTATACACAATCTCTCTCCACGTTTTTTAACCGAGTCAAATATAATTTCATTCTTAATCTAAATTCTAGGCTATACAATTTTAGATTACAATTATTACATTTAAAGAATTACAATTTTTTTCTAGCTAGGCCTAAGTTACTCTCCTTCCTTTTTTTTCTTATATTAACTATTCTGTATTATAATTGGTTAACCTTTATGTAATATTAAGCATTTTGACCTGGTTCCATAAACTAAACAATTGCCGTCGTATTGGCGCCAATCTTTAGGCTAGCCACTTTTAGATTATAATGTTGTTTTATATGTCTAAGGAATTACAATTTGTTCTTTCTATGTCTAAATTAAACTGTCTACTATTTCTTAGTCTATTATTTATATTCTGTAGTTTATTTAGTCGAAATTTAATTAACATTAGGCACTTTGGCCTGGTTCCGCAAACTACACTTTTACCGTTCAATTCACGCCGATCGATTAAGCTTTTTTTAACACTCACAGTTTGTCAAATGTAGTGCTAAATAAATCTAAATATATATATATTTCTTTTTCCTATATTTATTACTTTTTATATCATTGATTTAAAATAGTTTTAATATTTGGTAATTTTGTCTGGTTACATATTCTACACTATTTTCTTGCATCGCTCAATTTGGCCGTTGCAAACTACGGTATATCTCCCTTTTATACGTTCGTACAGGGTGACCGAAAAAAACCGGACTTTTTTTCAAAATTAACAATTCTAAATTATTATGTTGTTAATTAGAACTTATATTGCATTAAAATATTTATCTACATTTCCCAGTTACGGCCCAAAGTAAAAAAATCACAACAGCTCAATTCTAGCGACCTTGGAGACCACGTAATATCACCGAAACGCGAAATGAGTCTTCTCAGAAACAAGCGACGCACCATGGCCATTGTATCTACAAAAGTGTGTGTAATGGCGCCATTTTGCTGGAATAAACATTGTTTTTGTCGAGTAAATGGAACCATTTAATTGAAAATGGGCCTAATCACTCATGATGATTATTACATTTCCTTGTTCTTCAAGGAACAATTGCAGAAGAACAGCAAAATCCTCCAATTGGTTATAATCTCATTCCTTTAACATCTGAGGTATGAAGCATGAGGTATGAAGCATGAGGTATGAGGCACATCTCGTATGAATGGAATAATAACTCTTTTTGCACTGATATACGCGCGTGTCTTCTTGTTGACCGACTTGGGCTACGAATCAAAGCTTGCCTAACCATTTTAATGTTTTGCGTAGCCCTGGCTTACTTATTTCGTCCAGGAGACTTCTTTTTTATAATAATTTCCGTTGTTCTCAAGTTATTAACCCGCCTGAGAATGACATTCCGACTGGGAACGATATCATGGCGTCCGGGTTGAAAGTGAACGCGAAAAAGTCGCTGCGTAGCTTAGATACTCACTATTCCGCACATACGCATCATAAGGAATCATACGGTGTTGTGCCGTCCACTGTTACATGAATAATGAAATGGCATCATGGCACGATCGAAGTCCCCCCTTCAAACAACGACTGCCGCGCGTGTACTCGCCATTTCAAAAACGTTCGGTCTGTTTCGGTGACTAAGATTTGAAGTTGTTCCCGACACTTGCTATAATGGGTGTTGATGTTTTTTATAGTTTTAGGCGGTTACAGAGTATGATTATTATCACCTACGAAGGATAAGAAAGGTTGAGAACGTATCACCTTGTACAATGATAATAAACACCGAACTCAAGAGTCTCAATTCCATACATCCAAAACTAACAGTGGGGTTGTGATTTGGAGTGTAGCAAGGGAGCACTTAGCCGCTTGGCTCTTATCTCCCTTGCCAAAGAACATAGTTTTAGCCATAAAGTTTGGGAATCTACAGACCCATGGCACCACGAATCCAACCTCAAATTCGTGTCCGGGTGACTATCGTCAGGCCCGAGGCGGAGAGCTTGGTGCCAGTATGTAAGAGTCTTTCGACACTACTGTAAGTCCTTGACTGGTCACCGGCTCGCCACTGGGATGTGATGACCGCTCTTCCAGAACTATTAGGAACTATTAGAACCTTCCAAAAGACCAGATTTCAGTACCCCATTTTTTTCTATCTTGGGAGCGGGTTTAAACTGCCCGAAGCACTGCTACCTTAAGGTATATTGTACTTACCTCCCTGATCTAGTCAAATAGCCCCTTCCCTCTTACCAGGTTTAGGAGTTTCCTGACTAGTGTTTTACCTTCAGCATGCACCAGAGCTGTACTATCTCCAAAGAGGTTGAAGCGCCTCTCGGCAAGTGCTTCACATCTATAAATGATGTGTGTGGCAGTCTCCAGTTCTTGACCGCATAATCTGCACACTGGTTCATCTTTGTAGATACCCATTTTATGCAGATGTTTCCTTAGTCCACAGTGTCCAGTGAGTAGACCTTTGGCTATCCTCAATTCCTGCCTAGACAGATAGATGAGACTCTTCTGCAGCCCCAAGGAAGGTTTCCTAAGGGTTAGCTTACTGTGTCTCATCCCTTCAGCCCTGATCCAGTGCTCACAGTGTCTTTCAGCCATCCACCTTCGCACCACAATCTTGACCATGGATTTGGAAATACCTACCGCCAGCTCCGGTCCAATCAGGGGAGTCGAAGACCCCTTTCTGGCCAGCGCATCTGCAGCTTTATTTCCAAAAATTCCCCTATGCCCTGGCACCCAACCTATCTTGATTTGATTGTACCTTGCCAGGGCTTGTAGGTTATTTAGGCACTCCCTGACTATGGCCGAGGTGACCACATGTCCGTTTAGTCGCCTGACTGTCGGAGAAAATAGCAATCCGGGTCCCGTGTGTTCCCCTTCTCGCTATCTCTCCCAGATAGGCATTTATAGCATATATTTCGGCCTGAAAGACAGAGGTATGCCTCTCCAAGGGAAAAACTAGTTTTACCCTTAGGTTTTTACAATACACCCCCGCTCCAGTGCCGAAGTCCATCTTGGAGCCATCTGTGTACCAGATGTAACCTCCCGATGTTACTGTCCCTGACCATTCCATCATAGTTTGGTGGGCCTAGTCAGGTGCAAACGTTCGAGTAATGTGGTCGCTGCTCATTTCCAAGACGGGTTCTTTGACCACGCACTCGATACTCATATGTCCCGAAACATCTGGGAGATTAGCCCAGTTGTTCGAGTTACGCAATCTCCATGCCGCCAGCCTCGCCTCTCCCCTAAGGACAAGCTCAAGGGGGGGGGGAAGGTTAAACATTACTTCCATTGCTGCACCAGGTGTAGTTGACATCGCTCCCAGTGTGCACAGACAAGCCAATCTCTGGATAGAGCTCAGTTGAGCTCTTGTCTGTGCCTGGTTGACCTTTGTCCACCACACCAGAGCTCCATAGGTAATCATAGGTCTTATCACCCTCAGATACATCCAGTGCATCATTGATGACTTCAGTCCCCATTTCTTACCCACCATTCTTCTCACTGTCATCAGTGCTCTTTTGGCCCTGTTAATTGTCCTCTCAAGATGTGGGTTCCAGGTGAGTTTCCTGTCCAGAGTAACTCCCAGGTACTTCACCTCAGCCACAAACTCAAGGTATTCACCAAACAAGCGAGGCATCCTGGTCGTCAGATCTTTTCGCTGTCTGGTGAAGTTAATAAGAGCAGTCTTTTTCGGATTTACCCTAAGGTTCTCCTTATTACACCACTCTTCAATCAGTCGTAGAGGATTTCTTAATACCTCAAGGACTGTATCAGGGAATCTGCCCAGGATCAGAACAACTATGTCGTCCGCATATCCCAGACAGAAGTACCCCTGTTCATTCAGGAGTTCAATAAGGTTGTCAACCACTAGGCACCACAACCCAGGAGAGAGAACCCCCCCCTGTACACAGCCCAGACTTGTCTCCGCCCTTCTGACCTCCCCTGCCACCTCTACAGAAATGCTTCTGTTTGTTAACATGGAACTTATCCAGCCACAAGTGGTCGCATCCACTCCATGACGTCTTGCACCATTTACCATCGTCTCCACTGAAGGGTTATTGAAAGCCCCTTCAATGTCGAGGAAGGCACCAATGGCACAACCTTTCTTAGGGATCATTTGCTCAATCCTACCAACCACTTGATGAAGAGCTACCTCGCAGGATTTCCCCGGTTGATAAGCATACTGGTTCCAATGCAGTGGTTTTATGGCCAAAGCACCCCCCCCCCCTAATATGCCTATCAACCAGTTTTTCAAGTCCCTTAAGAACAAAACACATGAGTGTAATAGGTCTGTATCCTTTCCCTTCCGATTGGTTACCGGTGGGCTTAGGTATAAAGACCACCTTACTAGATTTCCAGGCTGCCGGCACATGCCCTAGAGCAATGCTTAGCCTGTATAATTTAGTAAGTACCAGCACCAGCATATCCATTCCCTGCTGCAGCAGCACAGGATAGATCCCATCTGGACCTGGAGATTTGTAGGGTTTAAATGTGCCTATAGCCCATCTTACCCTTTGTGGAGTTACTATCCTCCTTGCCACTTCCCAGTCCTCCCTCTTACCACGTCTTGTGGAGGGTTTGGCAACTGATTCAGTGTCTGCTCCCCCAAGTTTCCTCAGAATACTGCAAGGGGAATGTGTTCTGATTAATTCTTCCACAGTTTGCCCTGCAGTTTTTATTATATTTCCCAGTGGGGTTCTTAGCATCCCTACCGGGTTAACTGGGTCCTTAGAGAGCACTTTATGCAGTCGTGCCCCTTCCCGAGTTTTGTCAATCTCTTGACAAAATTCCTTCCAGGACTTCCTGCGTGCTTCTCTAATTGCCCTGTTGTATTCGGTTAGTGTTTTCCTATACTGGTCCCACTCCCCGTTCTTTTTTGCTCTATTAAAGAGTCTCCTGGTGGTCTTCCGAAGTTTGGATAGATTCCACCATGACGGATCCCCTACTTTTCTCCCCTCACTGAGAGGGCAGTTATCAGTAAAGGATTCTACTATAGCCTCGCCAACCAATGTGGCAGAGTATTCTACCTCTCTCCTCCCACCATACTCCAATCCAGCCTCCTCAATCCGAACACCCAGGTCCCTCCTGTAGGAGTCCCAGTCTGTTCTTCTTGGATCCCTGGTTGGCCGAAGCATGGCTGAATTGAGGGAGATATCATACCTAATATGTCTGTGGTCAGAAGAAGATAGTTCATCCGACACATTCCAATTTAGTACATACCTAACCATCTGGTTTGATGCCACCGTAATGTCCAGGACCTCCCGTCTGGCCCTAGTGACTAACGTCGGCTCTTCCCCCTGATTTAAGACTAGTAAATTCTTAGAGCTAAGATAAGCTAAAAGTTCCTCACTTCTAGTGTTGGTACCTGTACTTCCCCACGAAGTGTGATGGGAGTTAGCATCCATCCCCACCAGCAGCTCCTCATCCACAGCCCCGCAGTGCTCGACCAGCCTCCTCAGCTCTTGTGTTGGTAGAGCCCCCGCGTAGTCAAAGGGAAGATATGCCGTGGCCAAGTTCAGCCTCCTCATCCTCCCCTCCGCCCGCAGCTCCACCATCACTGCTATAAAGTCCCTGCAGCAGAAGTCCATAAGTACTAAAGCACTCAACCCCCTCCTGACCAGGATACACGTCCTGGGAACACCGGAGTTCTTATCATACAACAACTTACCTCCAGAAGTCGCCAGCCCGCATATTCGTCCTCCAAAAATCCATGGCTCCTGGATGAGAACCAAGTCCACCTCTCCCCTGTCCAGCATCCTACACACGACAGCACTAGCCGCCCTGCTGTGCTGTAGGTTGACTTGGAGGAACTTGATCATCGTTCTGCTTACTTAGCAGTTGCCTGGGTCCGCAAAGCAGCCCCAGGATTAGAGAGCACCTTGAATGTGGCCTGTCTCAGCCCCACATTCACCCTCAGGTTGTTGTTCCGCAGTGCCCTGAGGGAGCCCTCTCCTATATAAAGGATAAGGGTAAGACCTGCATCCTCCCTTTTTTCTAACAATCACCTTCCAAGTATCCTGAACTATCCCAGGGTTCTGGGTTTTGACCACCTTCACGATCTCTTCCGGCTCCTTGTCATTGTAGGGTTTGGGCACCCACATTGAAACTTTTGCAATGGAAAAGATCTCCTTAGGTGGCCCTGCCCTCAACTTTACCCCCTCACTCAGGATGAAGCTTGGCAGGACCCGAAGGACCCACTCCAGGCTCTCCTGCAGAGGAGCATACGACATTTAGAGCCCCCCTCTCTAAGTATGCTGTCCTGAACCCTCTATCCCCACTCTCCGTCTCAGGGGACAGGAGTTCTGAGAAAAACAGCTCCTCCAGCTCCAAAGCCATCTCTTCCGAGAGTTGTCTCTCTGGGTAACTGACTGGGACAATGGCTAGCTTTTGCCGAAGGGTATCGCCGTATGTGCCCGAAGACACTGCAGCATCCCCCCTTGTCCCAGCTTCACTTTCTTCTTTCCTCCCTCCACTGCAGAGGGATTGGACGTCGAACTCCTAGGCCTTTTGGGCGTGCTGGGGTTTGGTGCTCTTGGTTCAATGCTTCCCTGTTGCACCTCCCTCCTCACAACATCCAAGCTCGGCTCGGTTTTGGCCTCCCCTTCGCTTTGTCAGGATTATTGGCCCTCCCGCTTCTCTCGCCTGTTCTCTTCGGAACCGCCTTTTGGCCGCTCCACTCATACGCTTTCTCCGTAAAGAAAGCGTGCTCAACTCTACAGCCATTTCACTGGTTTCTGCAGTCGGCAGCTTGAAAGCCGCCCCCGCACCCCCAGTGATGGTTGCCGTTGACACATCTGCTACAGACTCACGGTTTGCCGTCTCATTGGCTCCCGCTGTCTGTGCAGTCTCAAAATCAATTTTTTTACTAGTTTGGTCCATTAACTTCCCACGAGTATGGGGGAAATAACGGTCGACCAGAGCAGAGCCCCCACTGCCCTGGCAAGACAACATACAATGAGGTTTTGTCCGGTTCCTCAAGGGGATCGTGTGCGACTGCATTTTATACCCTGCAGCCATTCATCCTTCCACCTTGGGTCACTGCAACGAAAGGGGGCTTTTTCAAATGACCAAAATTCAACTAACCAAAATGTACGCAACTTTCAACTAACCAAATTAAGCGACGTTCAACTAGTCGAAAGTGCACGGTCATCAACTAAACGAAAGTGCATGGTCTTCAACTAACCAAAAGTGACTTCAACTGAACGTTCTAAATTGCTTCAACTTAGTGGTAGAAACCTCTAAATTCATTGTACAAGTACAGTGTAAACCTTTCCCTTCTCACGTCTCTCCGAACGTTCTATAGTGATATAGGGCCTTTCAGTTGGTGGAACATAACAAAAAGGCGCTTGCTACGTTCTTAAGGTTCTTAAGACATTATCCTTAGTTTTCTGTTATAAACGAGTGTACTTTATTAATTGCCTTTCTATTGAGTACTGGTGAATTCTTTTTTCTTTGCATTACTAAACTCATCTTAACTTACAACTTTTTAAAAAAATGTTTTAACTTGCCTATAGTAGCACTTACTTTTTTTGTTGTTGAGGACGGCCGTTTCGGGAGATGTGTCCCTTTGTCAACTCAGACCGTAACTAGTTATAATAGGGCGAAATTAGTAGCTGCTCGCTGGCTAAGCTCCACTTCAGTATACCACAAGTTTTGGAGGCCGGGTATTTCCTCGTACATTGGCTTGAACCTTAGAAGAGTGTATATACTACATTTACTTGCATTAACGTTGCGAGAGCCTTGGTTTCTCCACCAGCCTGTTTGCGTTTGCCCTCTGTTTATTTGTACCGTGTTAAACGGTTCGTGTGAGTAAAGTGTACGCGGGGTTTTCAAAGTTACCGAAGGCCAAAGCCTGGAGTCACAATCGGTCACCTTCACCTAGATTTGCATCGTCTTAACTTTCATTCTCGAATCCGGTCTCGCTTTCCTTTGTACAGCCTGCGCACAAATAGAAACGTCATTGCTTCACAGGTAGCGCCTGCACTTATTTATTGAACACTGTAAAATATTTAATGTTATTCTTCAAAGGTCACGCATTAAAAACAAAACGCCATTGGTCAGCTAAAATATGTTTGTTTTGTGAAGTGTTTTTGTCATGCTGAAAACGTGGTGCCTAGCCTTTAACGGGGAAAGTCAAATTCTAATAAAACTAGTTTTGATTGTTTGGAGAGACAGAAACATTTTGTAGCACGAGTTAAAAAAAAAAACTATTGACCTCATTAGAGAGCAACTCTTCGATTTCATAACTGGTTTTTCAAACGTAATGCATTGTTGTTTTCTATTCCTTATACTAAGGGATCATCCCTCGTCATTCTATAATTCCACTTGCTTCTTTTTATTATTCTTCCTGAAAAATATACACTTGTGTGTGTGCGTGTGTGTGTGCGTGCGTGCGTGCTTGAGTGCTGCGTGGGTGCGTGTGTGGTGTGTGTGCGTGCGTGCGTGCGTGCTTGAGTGCTGCGTGGGTGCGTGTGTGGTGTGTGTGCGTGCGTGCGCGCGCGCGTGTGTGTGTTTGGGTGGGTTGTTGTGTGCGTGCGTGCATGGGTGCGTGCGTGCTTGTGTGCTACGTGGGGCGTGTGTGTTGTGTGTGCATGCGTGTGTGTGTGTGCGTGCTTGTGTGCTGCGTGCGCGTGTGTGTGCGTGCTTGTGTGCTGCGTGTGTGGTGTGTGTGCGTGTGTGTGTGCGCGCGCGTGTATGCGTGTGTGTGTGCGTGAGCGCGCGCGCGCGCGTGTGTGTGTGTGTCTGTGTGTGTGTGTGTATTTTTTTTAAACTTTGCAACACTGTTTTCTTGTATTCACTTATCACTTTCACTATATGTACTTAAACAAGAATCTTACTTGGTATTTAGATTAACTATCTAATTAACTTTCAAAGATTGATAGTATCTCCACTATCGAGCAATACAGAATGCTAAAACTCCCTTTAAAAAATGAAGAAAAAGCCAAAGAAAAACAAATAATATATCAAATAGCCCAAAAAAATGAATACAATAAAAAAACTATAGATAAATTAGAATTTAAAATATTAAATAAATTAAAACAACCTAAAATCGAACTACAAACAACAACAAAATGGGCCACATTCACATACACAGGGTACAACATAAAAGGAATAACTAAAATACTAAAAAATAATAATATTAAAATAGCTTATAAAACACAGGAAACATATTCAATAAAATAAACCAACCGAAAAAAATATGTCCCACACTTAATAACGGAATATATAAAATCGAGTGCCCAGACTGTAATAAAATATACATAGGCCAACAAAAAAGAAATTAAAAGGCAGATATCAAGAACACCTCAATGCGTACATCAAACTTACAGCTCAAACTTAGCAACACACGCCATCAAAAACAAACACGCATTCCCGACATTATAAAACGTACACCTAATAAAAAAAAGTACAAAAAAGCGTCAAAATGACAATCTGGGAACAACTATAAATTTATAAACATAAAAACAATATCATGAACAAATAAATACAAATAAAATAAAAATACGATAAATTATTCAACCTAATAGACAAAATTAACCCTAAGACAAACTTAAAATACTCCCACAGTGCAGTGGATCCGAAAATAGAACAATAACGGTAGACCACACCTTTTGACAACGGAAATTCCACACAGCTCGCAGTCTATTACAACCCCCGGCCAGTGATGCCCATTGATGGAGATACTATGAATCTTTGAAAGTTAACTCGCATAGATACCAAGTAAGATTCTTGTTTAAGTACATATGGTTAAAATATATATATATATATATATATATATATATATATATATACATACATACAACTAACGGCCAACAGGGAGCGTTAGGGTAGTTAAATCTTAAACTAGGCTAGTAAAACTACTACGTAGTGTTTATTCACGGCCTGTACACCGATCCCGCCTGAAATAATTATTATCTCATAACCTTTACTCTTTGGCTTAAAAAGAAAACTGTTGCTATTCTCAGTAGGTCTAACCTAATAAAATCACTTCCGGTTAGACCTAATTGCAGATAATGTTATGCAACAGAAGTTACGGTTTGCGAAAGTCAAGAGTTGTGCATTATGTAATTGTAAGTTTACTAATGGGCGACAGATAACTGGAATAGTTGGGCGCTCTGATAGTTGGGAACTCATTACTAGCGTTCGAATTCCCGCGGATATTACTCTGGACGTAGGAATTAAATATATGGTTCTGAACTTCCCTAGGGACCTTACACGTCTCACAAGACAGTATCAGCTAGACGCATGTGCAAAAGTATTTTTACACCGTTGGTGATTACCTATTGCTTTGTAATTATTCTCTATACCCATTTTTATTATGTTTTTAAGGCTAATAACAGATCACAGACCAATTCGTGCTGCTACAAATACACTCTAATAATAAGCCATAATTACAGATCTTACATTCATTAGCAATACTTTCAACACCATTGCAATTAAATATTTTATTATTCTTAGTAGATATTAAGATTTACAAGTCAGATGTTGATCACAATTAATGTAAACATAACACAGGTCCGTACCCTACAACATTTTTATTATTTTGTCCCTTCTTGCTCAGTTATTTTAGATTTCAATTTTTCAGTTCGTCTTTCCTTATATTGCGAACAATTGTGATCGAAGCACTACACTGCTTGTCCAAAGTTTCAAAACGTGTCTTATGCTGTAATAACCACTTTTTCACCATGTAATTCCTTTTTCATAGCTATACAATTGACTGATCTTTTGCTCGCTGGTACAATTCCTTTTTAATACTTGAAGGGAACATGTAATAATATGAAAACTGTATAAACGGTAAAAAAACTCTATCATTGCGATGATAAGAACGTTCATAACTGACCTTGAGTCTTGGCTCAGACCAAAAACCCTCAACCACGTTCCAACTACACACCAAGCATCCCGTTCAGTTCCTGCCATACTCCAGGCCAGGAAAGAATATTGACTTTTCTTATATAACCTATGTTTCTCCCAAACGCAAGGTCAAGAAGATTCATAACTTACAGTGGCATCTTTAATATGTTCTTCACCCTAACATGAGAAAGAGGATGGCCAAAAATAAACATAGATGTTTAAGAAGCTCATAAATATCCACTTTTCGTAAGAAACTGTTTTCAATAAAAATTAATCGAAATGAGTCCGAGTATCCTGATTGCATTTTAATTTTTAAAAATCAACAATGCTTTTGTTTTCTCAGGTCGCCTCTTGTTTTCAGGTTGCAATTTTTCAGAAATAACTAAGAAAACCTGAGAGTTTACTTTGGCTTAAATACAGATTGCATAAACGCGTAGATCTACACTATCCCGGTCATTCTCAATATGTATATTTTTTTTTAAGATTTCATATTAAACATACTATACCTGGAAAAGCCTAAGCTACGCTTAATATTTTCCTTATTTAAAATGATGGTACACAACAGTCTTTATCGTCATCTTCGGGAAGACATATTAGAACCAGCAAAACATTACAAAGAACTATGAAAACAATTGGGATTTTGTGTAGTAGCGATTGATCAAGCTCTGTTGAGAACACTCTGCCGCGATGGTTAAATTTATTCCAATAACTGTTTTTTCCAGGGGAAAAACCAAATATGGTTATCATCGCCTATCATGAAATAATCTAAAACTAAAAATCGTATAAAAACTAAATCAATGACTATATATAACAATAAATAATACAATGCACATAACTATAACAAGAATTAACAACTGAACTGTAAATATGAATTAAACAATAAATAAAAACCAACGATAAATAACAACAGAACAATAATTAATAATATAATATTAAGAATGACATAACAACAAATAAAAATATAACAATAAATAATACCAATAAAATAATATAACACAAAATAAATAACAATAAACCCAGGAAATAACGTTTTCAACATTTATAAGTGACAAATAAAAGCAATGAAATAAGAAGAAAAAAGTCATTTAACAATAAATATAGCCGTGGATAAATATTTATACACAAAACACACAAACATGGAAATATATCTATAAATTAGATTAATTAAACATGAAAATAATATCTATATAAAAAATAGAAATGTTAAATTTTAATTAATATGTTTAAGTAGCAGGGTCGATGACTATGGCAACGTACCCCCCCCCCCCTCCAACCCTTAAACTGACTTATATATTAAAAACCAATACAATCGGTTGGTCGGTTGATTGGTTAAAAACCAATACAATCGGTGTATCGGTCAAACCAATACAATCCACCAGTATATGCCTAATTGTGAGGTAATCTCCGCAGAACTGATATAATGGCGGATTTTCATGAAGCCCATAATGGGCTTCACATTGTCTGGAAAGAATAGGTTTAGGTGTTTTCACAACTATTCTGTTACGGCAGGAAAACACTTATCATTCATTGTGAATATAATAGGGCCTATATAGTGTCAGAACAAGCGAGAGGAACTGGTGGTTACACGCCTTCTCGTTGGCTACTCCTTTGCAACTCATGGGTATTTGATGCGTCGTGAAAATCCGCCATTATGTCAGTTCTGTGGAGATTACCTCACAATTAGGCATATACTGGTGGATTGTATTGGTTTGACAGATACACGTACCGATTTTAATATAGAAGTCAGTTTAAGGATTGGAGAGGTACGACGCAGGGTCATCGACCCCGCTACTTGAACATATTATTTAAAATTTAATATTATAATTTTTTTCTTCTTATTTCATTGCTTTTATTTGTTACGTATTAAATGTTGAAAACGTTATTTTCTTGGTTTATTGTTATTTATTTTGTGTTATATTATTTTAATGGTGTTATTTATTGTTATATTTTTATTTGTTGTTATGTTATTCCTAATATTATATTATTAATTATTGTATATCGTATATTATTATATATCGTTGTTTTTTATTTATTGTTTAATTGATATTTACTGTTATGTTGTTAATAGTTGTTATGTTGTTATTTATTGGAATGTTGTTACTTATTGATATACTAATATGTAGATTATTGTACTATTATTTTTTGTTGTATATAGTTATTGGTTTTATTTTTTAGACGATTTTTAGTTTTAGATTATTTCGTGCGGTTAGGTGATGATAACCATATTTGGTTTTCCGCCTGGAAAAAAAGAAAAAACGGGCGTGGCCTAATAGTGGAAGGTGAAAGAGGGCGGGGATTAAACGAGCCAACGTTCCATGACGCATTACGTTGCAGCTTTTGAAAATTGCAACTATCCGACAATCATTAGATAAGAATATAGAGTCGTTTAGGCTCTGTGTATAAAATACTATATATTTTCTACTATGTAGAAAATTATCAGGTTTCTGCTCGTCCTTTGTGATTGGGTAAATTTCAGTCAAATGTCTCATTACTTTCGCGTCGACGTCCTCCGTACCTAATTTTTTCTGTGTATTTGTTGTTCGGTAGTAAAGCAGTCTTGTTAAATGGTCAGGTTCATCACATAGGCTTGACGTAGAGAGAAAGTTTAGCTTTGTTATCAGGTCCGGCGACACTTTTACATAATGCTCGCTCGATACGTCTATCGCTTTCTCTGGACACACCTCAGTTTACACACGCTCCTACCATAACTGTGGAGTTAATCAAATACCACCTAATATTATTTATATTCTTTACACGCAAATTATAAACAAAAATATTCTCTAAGCCACTATCACCTCATCTTCATTCGGCGAAATCAGTTCAAGTACATAATTCGTCTATTTTTCTGAACCTGTTCTCAGTTTATGGATCTAACACCCTTTGGTGGTACATTTGTTGTTGTAGGCGTTGCACCTCTCTATGTTTGAAAGCAGATGTCCACTGCAGCCAAACCCGCCCTTTCATAATACTACCTATTTTCTTCTTATCCTTCTCCATCCCTAATTTTGGGTTTGAAGTGTGACATGAAGACACTTCTCTTTGAACATTGCAAAGAGCCTACCTACTTCAGGGAATCAAACCTGTTAACGCACCTGCACTAATTCCCACCGATTCTCATTCATAGACTTGTACCTCATAGATACCTCTTAATTTTCCTGGTAGAAAGTAATTGTACTTCAACTGCATGACTCAGCCCATGCCAGAATGCTCTTTATCTACCAGACCTTTAATTTGCCCCTCGCCTTTTAACATAGAAACTATTTAAAAAAAAAAAAAAAAACAGTTACTGTATAAAAGTCACTGTTTAGTCTTAGAAGTATTTCGGTACGCTGGACACATTATGTTTCAGTAAAAGTGAGTTGTCAGACGTAAGTTCTTCTTGGTTTTCAGTTGTCTTGAGGATACCCCAACTCGCCGAAAGAACTTCTCTCTGTTCGGCTAATGACTAGAGCAGTGAAAGAATGCATGTTCAGTTTGTCAGAATCTCGTCGATGGGCGGAATCGTAGGTTAACGAATAACGAAACAGGGATTACATCTGTCCACGTTAAGGATATTGTGGTGGGCACTCCTTGCAGACAGAATGGAACTTATCCAAGCAAACGTCTATCTTAGAGCTTAGTTGCAGTTGAAAGGATTCGAACACTAGAGCGCAATGCTCAAACGATCCTATGTTGAGGTGCGACGAAGAAATATTGTCCATTTGATAAAGCTATACTTTCTGCGTTTTCATTGCTACAGTTTCAATGTTTGTTGTTTGATGCAGAAAAGGGACATGCTGAGTAATAAACTTTTCAATAAGGAGGAAAGTGTAAATAAAAACTTTTATGTAATAGGAACAGAAGATGAGACATAAGGGGAAACCTGTATTTATAAAAACTGTACAAATATAATGTGTGTTGTTAGTAGGCCTACTTTATGTTGGGTAAGAAGGAAGTGGGCAGCCCGCTTTAGTGTTCGTCCCTGCCACACGGAGCTACATATATTTTTTTAAACAATGTTATTAACTTAAAAAGGACCTGTGCAGGCAAAGGTAACCTAAGAAAGCTTAAAAATCAACTTGTGTGATCTTAAATCTGACTTTCATTGGTTTTCACACAGAACTAGCAAGTGTGAAGTGTTCTAATCGATTCACTTCACGCCTTGCTGAAAGAAGAAAGCGAGATGAAGTCCCTCGTAGCCTGCACTGACTTACTTTCTTTTATTTTTTGTATCACAGAAATAAACATATTAGAGAAATGTTTTCTAGCTTTAAACATGTTATCTACAGATATACCGGACAAGTTAAAATTAACGCTTCTGGAGCGACTCTTTATATTCGAGATGGGATTAGAAAATGTATAACAGTTGTATTAGTCAGGTAAAAGCAGATGTAATAATGCCATGAAGGGACTGGAGCGTTGTCCTGGTCGTTTCCAAAAGACGACGAAAGGCTTTCGTACAGCTAGAGCGCAACTCTCAGAGAAGACTTAAAGAATAAAATTGTGTTTATTAAGAGAAATAAAGGAGACTTAATTGTGAACTGTTGAAATAATGTGGGATATTAGGTTGGTTGCAATTATATTTTATTTAATATTTTTTAAACTGGTTCGCAAAAGCAGACAATCTTGAGAAATCGCATCCAGAAAGGGCTTTCTAGAAGTAACATTTATAACGAACGAGGCCCTATTTAGAGGGTTGAGCGTGGATGTCCTGGCGCACGTGAGAGAAGCTTTTCCGTCAAGGATTAGTGCATAGATGGTTTACCAGCATTAAAGGCTATACCATGCAAGCTTTATCATACAAGCTCTACCATACAAGCTATACCATGCAAGCTATACCATACAAGCTATACCATACAAGCTATACCATACAAGCTCTATCATGCAAGCTATACCATACAAGCTATACCATGCAAGCTATACCATGCAAGCTATACCATACAAGCTATACCATACAAGCTGTACCATGCAAGCTATACCATGCAAGCTTTATCATACAAGCTCTACCATACAAGCTATACCATACAAGCTATACCATGCAAGCTATACCATACAAGCTATACCATACAAGCTATACCATACAAGCTATACCATACAAGCTATACCATGCAAGCTATACCATACAAGCTATACCATACAAGCTGTACCATGCAAGCTATACCATGCAAGCTTTATCATACAAGCTCTACCATACAAGCTATACCATACAAGCTATACCATACAAGCTATACCATGCAAGCTATACCATACAAGCTCTATCATGCAAGCTATACCATACAAGCTTTATCATACAAGCTCTACCATACAAGCTATACCATACAAGCTATACCATGCAAGCTATACCATACAAGCTCTATCATGCAAGCTATACCATACAAGCTCTACCATACAAGCTATACCATACAAGCTATACCATACAAGCTATACCATACAAGCTATACCATGCAAGCTATACCATACAAGCTATTCCATACAAGCTATACCATGCAAGCTATTCCATGCAAGCTATACCATGCAAGCTGTACCATACAAGCTATACCATACAAGCTATACCATGCAAGCTATTCCATACAAGCTATACCATGCAAGCTATTCCATGCAAGCTATACCATACAAGCTATACCATACAAGCTATACCATGCAAGCTATACCATACAAGCTATTCCATACAAGCTATTCCTTACAAGCTATACCATGCAAGCTATACCATGCAAGCTATACCATACAAGCTATACCATGCAAGCTATACCATACAAGCTATACCATACAAGCTATACCATACAAGCTATACCATGCAAGCTATACCATACAAGCTATACCATACAAGCTATACCATGCAAGCTATATTATACAAGCTATTCCATACAAGCTATACCATACAAGCTATTCCATACAAGCTATACCATGCAAGCTATACCATACAAGCTATACCATGCAAGCTATACCATACAAGCTATACCATACAAGCTATACCATGCAAGCTATACCATGCAAGCTGTACCATACAAGATATACCATACAAGCTATACCATACAAGCTATACCATACAAGCTATACCATGCAAGCTATACCATACAAGCTATACCATGCAAGCTATACCATACAAGCTATACCATACAAGCTATACCATGCAAGCTATACCATACAAGCTATACAATGCAAGCTATACCATACAAGCCATACCATACAAGCTATTCCATACAAGCTATACTATGCAAGCTATACCATGCAAGCTATACCATACAAGCTATTCCATACAAGCTATACCATACAAGCTATTCCATGCAAGCTATACCATACAAGCTATACCATGCAAGCTACACCATGCAAGCTATACCATACAAGCTATACCATGCAAGCTATACTATGCAAGCTATTCCATGCAAGCTGTACCATGCAAGCTATACCATACAAGCTATACCATGCAAGCTATACCATACAAGCTATACCATGCAAGCTATACCATACAAGCTATACCATGCAAGCTATACCATACAAGCTATACCATGCAAGCTATACCATACAAGCTATACCATGAAAGCTATACCATACAAGCTATTCCATACAAGCTATTGTATTATTCAACGTTGGGGTACTGGGGGTGTATAGTTTTTCCTAGTACCCAAACGTCACCTGTGTTAATTGGGATTCGCGGGTCCTCCAGTGACAAGCAAAAAAAAGATTTGTTCATCGAATCTCAACCATTATCCTACATAATTAAGATCATGTAGAGGCTTACAATGTCATTCGGGTCTCAAATGCTGATAATTTTGTACGATGGGTTTGAAGAGTCTCCAAATAACCCGTCTAAAGAGTCTCAGGCATTTGTGAGAGTTACTTAAGCCAAAAGTGCTCAAATTTTACATTATTTTCAATAAGTCACTCAGCTAATAATGAAACGTACTGTTATCTGTGGTTTATTCTGTACAAACGTTTTATCAGTAGAAAGGTTTTGCAGGAGTTTTAAGTTGAAACTTTTATAGCGACGCCTACAAAACTTAATGGAGTACATGAACTTCCAATTTGGCGTCAGTATAATTTCCGTCAGATTTAAAGCGTCAGTATAAAATTCTATCAAGCTACGCTAGAGGTCGCCTCAAAATGAATTAAATGATAACATATAATTTCATATATCAACTGATTTTTTTTTATACGTTTCGTTGTAAAACAAGTGTTTTATCTCTAGATTATGTTACATTATTTATTAAACATTGTTATGGGGAAAGGTTATTATTAAATAGTTTTGATCAGTTAAAAAATATATTAATTTATGTAAATTTTAATAAATCTCAATACAAATAATCCTGCATCGATAATATGTTATGTACTTGTAATTACATTTTCGAAATGAAAACATTCTTAGGCGCGTCTGATAACAAATGTTTAGGTAATTTCTCAATTCGCAAAATTTAATATTTTTGTCAATTCAAAATTTCTGTAGACTTGGCTCCCCAAGTACCATAACCTTTTTTTAAAAAAAAAATTAATTTAAAATAATTTTGTTATTCTGAACATAGAAGATGTATAATCTTGACAAACCAATTGCCTGTCCATATGTTTTGCCGACAACCATTGTTTAAGTGTATCTTTCTAGGGTTTTATTATTATTATTTAAATTTTCTGTGCTTTTTACACCTATTAATTTATTTTAGTATACGCATAGCCTAATATGGAAATAATTGCGTACATACACAGGGCTTAAGTGGGGATCAGATTCCCGAGGCAGACCTTCTTCTCTTCTGAAGTCATACACAGCACTCCGAACTAAAAACTAATGTAAAACATACGTTTGCTTTAAGAAGTAAATAAAACTATAAAGTGTGTATATTTTTTCATATTTATAGTAGTTAATGTGTTTTTATATGTAGGCTATGTAAGCAATAGAATTATTAAAGTTTACCTGGAAGTTCATGGACAGGTGAACTTATATAATATTACTCAACTTATACAATAGATAAATATTATATATTTATTGGTACATAATATTGGGCCTATAAATATATAATTGCAATAATACATAATATAAGGAAAATCTCGTTTAAGAAAAAAGTTGAATAGGCCTATTAATTGTGATTATGTAATAATTACTGTAATGTTGGTTTTTTTTAATATTGTTAAATAAATATCCCTAAAGAGGACATGCTTGAATGTCGAGACGTTGTGCAGTGAATTCTCAATATTAAATATGCCTATGATTTGATCGAAACCTTTCTGCCTATGACGTTTGTACGCAGGAGGTGTAAATGTACTAGATTGTATAAGCAGATAATTAAAAGGTGTGAAATATATCGGCCACATTTAAAAACAGGGTTTATTACTTTCTATTCCCATTTCGAGATAGATTAACTAACCTCAGCGTGACTAACATTCAGTTATGGCGCGAGACGGATGAAGATGTGGTGACGTCATCAACCCGCCAGTAATCATTGTCTTAGTAACGTTTGTCGCAATTACTATGTTACTTAGGCAGAAAATATCGTTGGTAATTAGCGTTTGCCCGTTCTTAGCCATACCCACAGAGGCAATGTTACTTGCGGTGGATAGTAAGCAAGTTTGCAGCATACCGACCGAATATATACGTCATGTGCTATAACAAGTGAGCTATTGTTGGTATTGATAAGTAAGGTAAGTAAGTAAGCTATTAATAAGTAGAAAAACGCAATGCCAAAATTCGGGCCAGACCCCTCTTAGCTACATCCCTTCGCACTTGGCTGTAACCGCGCTCCGCGTAAGGTTAATGTAGCTAATAACGTCCCCACAGATAGCAGGTTTACAGCGAACATTATGCAGCCGTTTGTCTTGACTTGCATCGCAGACAACGCAGAATTACGCGAGGAGTACTTCGGTTTATTGTCCGCGTGATCTAGTGACACGACTAATCTAGGTCTACAGTCTATTGTTGCGAAGCGCCAACAATGCGTCCACTTTCCCGAGTTTCTTTTGTGGCTCGGTAGATGCGCTCCTTGTTCAGACATTCAAAATTGGGTCGGAGAAATTGAATGTTTAGTGATTTTATAAAGCAACTTGCAGATGCAGTATTTGATTTCTAAACTGTACAGAATAAAATATTCTGACATTTCTCTTCTTAGGTTACCAACCTGTGGTTTTATAGTCACATCTTTTTTGTTGTTGCTATGGGTTGATCTTTGGTTTTATTAATGTCTGCCACCTGCTAGTTGGAAAAAATACACGAAAGATGCGTACAACGAAATGTGTGTACACCAGGAATCCTGCGAAAGATGCGAACATTGTGACAAGCGAAAATGCTACACGATCTTTTGAAACATTGAGCTACGTAAATGAGTTTACCTTTAAGCTAAACATAGATGCCGTTTAGTTTCTCAGGGCTGGAGATCCGATAAACCTAATTTCCATCACACTTTCCCCAGGCTTCGGACTGGCAAAACGATAGAGATATGTTATGTTATCATTTTAGCGTATTTGAAATCAGCTTGAAGCCTCGTTATTTTTTTAATTAGAAAAAAATTGAATTTTACAGACATTTTAAATCTTGAACCATATTTTACAATTCTACCAATTTATTTGATCTTACTATCTGATTTCTTGGGCCTAATCTAATCCATTTTTTTTTGATTTAGGAAAAGGATTTAAAACAAGACAGTCTAAAATTTCTAGGTATTTTTGTGTATATTTTTTCTATTCTTTCGTCCGACTTTATATACTTTGTTTTTCATCTCTTTCCTTCTCATTTTAACTCCAGTCTCATCTGCTTAGGGTTAGAAGTGTGTAGTTGATCTTGTGGGGCCAACCTTCTTAATGGTTTGTTGTTCGATGTCTTCCTTGATGGTACGATCACAAGGAGGGTAACGAACCCAACCACTGATCCACGAAGATGGTACGATCACAAGGAGGGTAACGAACCCAACCACTGATCCACGAAGATGGTACGATCACAAGGAGGGCAACGAGCCCAACCACTGATCCACGAAGATGGTACGATCACAAGGAGGGTAACGAACCCAACCACTGATCCACGAAGATGGTACGATCACAAGGAGGGTAACGAACCCAACCACTGATCCACGAAGATGGTACGATCACAAGGAGGGTAACGAACCCAACCAATGATCCACGAAGATGGTACGATCACAAGGAGGGTAACGAACCCAACCACTGACCCACGAAGATGGTACGATCACAAGGAGGGTAACGAACCCAACCACTGATCCACGAAGATGGTACGATCACAAGGAGGGTAACGAGCCCAACCACTGATCCACGAAGATGGTACGATCACAAGGAGGGTAACGAACCCAACCACTGATCCACGAAGATGGTACGATCACAAGGAGGGTAACGAACCCAACCACTGATCCACGAAGATGGTACGATCACAAGGAGGGTAACGAACCCAACCACTGATCCACGAAGATGGTACGATCACAAGGAGGGTAACGAACCCAACCACTGATCCACGAAATAAAAAAGTCCAAGTTTCAGCACACCGATGTGAAAATTAAATCGAACTTATCACCACGACAGTTGAAGGCAGAGCTACCACTGCCAGAGTGGAAATTTTTTTTTGGCCCATTTTGACACGGAAAATTAAAAACCTTGAAAGTTTTTAGCAAATAGTTTAGGGGGTAGATGGCATGGGTTGACAACTGGATTCTGGTTTTTACGCTTATCAATTCACGACCTATCCTCGTCAATTGCTATTGTTTCCTCGTGTACGCATATTTCGCTCCATCTTTGAAACATATTTATAATTATATTAGCTACCCTTAATTTCCACCCTCTTAGTACGATAAACAGTATCTAATTCTTATTTAATTGAGTTTAGGTATTATTATTAATGATGGGTCACGCGGTTCTGATATTAAATAATAATATGCTTCTCTTAATAAATCTCATTAGTTATAAAATTCACTCAATATAAGAATGTTTTTGTTCGGAGTATTAGGCTCCTGGCTTTCGTCAGTTCACTTTGTCAAAAAAAAAAACAATTTAGAATAGTTTTATTTTGAAATTTTAACTTTAATAAAAAAGAAGTCAATGGTGGCTATTGCGTATAAGAATATTATGGTAAACGCTGGTCAGTCTTTCTCGTGCGGCTTTGAGAGTCAATGCGAAGGCGGATTGCACCTTTACCGTTACAGATTGCTTGTGGTAAATAGCTTCTATGCTATTGTGTCTAAGATTGGCTTTTCTACGGATTTTCGCTTGTGCCTGATATAATTTTCTTTAAAACATATGATAGAGCTTAATCGGGGCGGACAACTTTAATAAATTTATCTCAACCTATGCTAATATTTAATTTATAAATATCTTGGAACACTTTACTAATCTCGAACTACCATTGAGTTTTTATTAGTTAAATATCGCTTGACACTTTAAACTGACGATCTTGACCCTCACTCGCTGAAAGCAAATGTCCTGTCCTCGAGACGGTGAATAATTAACTTCACAAACATCAGACCCCAAGAAGAAAACGCTTGGGTAGCAGAACTGACGAAAAGATCTGTTGAAGATATTTCCTTATAGCCTATACGCACTTAGCAATTTCTGCTTCAATTGACAGCCCGTGCGAAATGGAATTTTTTTTATCTACTACGGAAAATTCCTTTAAATTTTGAAAGGTGCCTTAATCTTTTGGCGAGGGCAGGCTTATAACATTTAACCGGGTGTATCTCTTGACCATTGCTCCTTAATGGCATTTGCAATATCTAGCAAAACGTAACCTTCTTCAAATAGTAGGCCTATTATTTCTCTACTACGAAATGATAAAGTGGGTTGTAAGACGTGGTTCCTACACTAACCTAAGCCTGTGCTGCGCAATCGGGAATGTAAATTAAGTTGAACCTCATAAAAATAATTAATAACCCACCAATAAAAGAATAAACTGGGATAATAAAGCTCCTTTACAATGTTACAAGATATATTTCTCTTTTATTCAATAGCAATTAATACTAACTACACACATATTTTATAGTGATAACAATCTTCACTAAGGTACTTGCAATAATTTACTGTGGTTTATTAATAATAAATAAAACGCAAAAACACATATAACAACAAACATTTTTATTTCACTCTCTAAACCCTGCGGGTTAGAATACCTGTAAAGTTCGCACATAAACTTTACTTTTAATTATTTATTTCGTTTCACTAAATTATGTTTTTTACAGTGTCTTGTTTAGTAGCGGAAGGTAATTTACAATTAATTGTCTTATCTATGCATCAAACTTTATTTTGTGAACTCAAGTTCAGTTAGTCAAATATACGGGTACCAGCAGAATCTTATTCAATGGATTTGAAACTAATTTTAAAAACTTTGTGTTTTGTCTGATCTGAGTTACGTTCATATCGTGCTTTTTTTGTCTGTACCAATACGAACTTAGTAAGAGAATTTCGGCTGTAAAGCAAGTGGTTTTGTTATATATCAATTTACTGCCCGGATTCAGGCGTGTTCAAGGAAAAGCAAGTGGTTTTGTTATATATCAATTTACTGCACGGATTCAGGCGTGTTCAAGGAAAAGCAAGTGGTTTTGTTATATATCAATTTACTGCCCGGATTCAGGCGTGTTCAAGGAAAAGCAAGTGGTTTTGTTATATATCAATTTACTGCACGGATTCAGGCGTGTTCAAGGAAAAGCAAGTGGTTTTGTTATATATCAATTTACTGCCCGGATTCAGGCGTGTTCAAGGAAAAGCAAGTGGTTTTGTTATATATCAATTTACTGCCCGGATTCAGGCGTGTTCAAGGAAAAGCAAGTGGTTTTGTTATATATCAATTTACTGCACGGATTCAAGCGTGTTCAAGAAAAGCAAGTGGTTTTGTTATATATCAATTTACTGCACGGATTCAGGCATGTTCAAGGAAAAGCAAGTGGTTTTGTTATATATCAATTTACTGCACGGATTTAGGCGTGTTCAAGGAAAAGCAAGTGGTTTTGTTATATATCAATTTACTGCACGGATTCAGTCGTGTTCAGAGAAAAGCAAGTGGTTTTGTTATATATCAATTTACTGCACGGATTCAGGCGTGTTCAAGGAAAAGCAAGTGGTTTTGTTATATATCAATTTACTGCCCGGATTCAGGCGTGTTCAAGAAAAAGCAAGTGGTTTTGTTATATATCAATTTACTGCCCGGATTCAGGCGTGTTCAAGGAAAAGCAAGTGGTTTTGTTATATATCAATTTACTGCCCGGATTCAGGCGTGTTCAATGAAAAGCAAGTGGTATTGTTATATATCAATTTACTGCCCGGATTCAAGCGTGTTCAAGGAAAAGCAAGTGGTTTTGTTATATATCAATTTACTGCCCGGATTCAGGCGTGTTCAAGGAAAAGCAAGTGGTTTTGTTATATATCAATTTACTGCCCGGATTCAGGCGTGTTCAAGGAAAAGCAAGTGGTTTTGTTATATATCAATTTACTGCACGGATTTAGGCGTGTTCAAGGAAAAGCAAGTGGTTTTGTTATATATCAATTTACTGCACGGATTCAGTCGTGTTCAGAGAAAAGCAAGTGGTTTTGTTATATATCAATTTACTGCACGGATTCAGGCGTGTTCAAGGAAAAGCAAGTGGTTTTGTTATATATCAATTTCCTGCCCGGATTCAGGCGTGTTCAAGGAAAAGCAAGTGGTTTTGTTATATATCAATTTACTGCACGGATTTAGGCGTGTTCAAGGAAAAGCAAGTGGTTTTGTTATATATCAATTTACTGCACGGATTCAGTCGTGTTCAGAGAAAAGCAAGTGGTTTTGTTATATATCAATTTACTGCACGGATTCAGGCGTGTTCAAGGAAAAGCAAGTGGTTTTGTTATATATCAATTTACTGCCCGGATTCAGGCGTGTTCAAGAAAAAGCAAGTGGTTTTGTTATATATCAATTTACTGCCCGGATTCAGGCGTGTTCAAGGAAAAGCAAGTGGTTTTGTTATATATCAATTTACTGCCCGGATTCAGGCGTGTTCAATGAAAAGCAAGTGGTTTTGTTATATATCAATTTACTGCCCGGATTCAGGCGTGTTCAAGGAAAAGCAAGTGGTTTTGTTATATATCAATTTACTGCCCGGATTCAGGCGTGTTCAAGGAAAAGCAAGTGGTTTTGTTATATATCAATTTACTGCCCGGATTCAGGCGTGTTCAAGGAAAAGCAAGTGGTTTTGTTATATATCAATTTACTGACCGGATTCAGGCGTGTTCAAGGAAAAGCAAGTGGTTTTGTTATATATCAATTTACTGCACGGATTCAGGCGTGTTCAAGGAAAAGCAAGTGGTTTTGTTATATATCAATTTACTGCCCGGATTCAGGCGTGTTCAAGGAAAAGCAAGTGGTTTTGTTATATATCAATTTACTGCCCGGATTCAGGCGTGTTCAAGGAAAAGCAAGTGGTTTTGTTATATATCAATTTACTGCCCGGATTCAGGCGTGTTCAAGAAAAAGCAAGTGGTTTTGTTATATATCAATTTACTGCCCGGATTCAGGCGTGTTCAAGGAAAAGCAAGTGGTTTTGTTATATATCAATTTACTGCCCGGATTCAGGCGTGTTCAAGGAAAAGCAAGTGGTTTTGTTATATATCAATTTCCTGCCCGGATTCAGGCGTGTTCAAGGAAAAGCAAGTGGTTTTGTTATATATCAATTTACTGCTCGGATTCAGGCGTGTTCAAGGAAAAGCAAGTGGTTTTGTTATATATCAATTTCCTGCCCGGATTCAGGCGTGTTCAAGGAAAAGCAAGTGGTTTTGTTATATATCAATTTACTGCCCGGATTCAGGCGTGTTCAAGGAAAAGCAAGTGGTTTTGTTATATATCAATTTACTGCCCGGATTCAGGCGTGTTCAAGAAAAAGCAAGTGGTTTTGTTATATATCCATTTACTGCCCGGATTCAGGCGTGTTCAAGGAAAAGCAAGTGGTTTTGTTATATATCAATTTACTGCCCGGATTCAGGCGTGTTCAAGAAAAAGCAAGTGGTTTTGTTATATATCAATTTACTGCACGGATTCAGGCGTGTTCAAGGAAAAGCAAGTGGTTTTGTTATATATCAATTTACTGCCCGGATTCAGGCGTGTTCAAGAAAAAGCAAGTGGTTTTGTTATATATCAATTTACTGCCCGGATTCAGGCGTGTTCAAGAAAAAGCAAGTGGTTTTGTTATATATCAATATACTGCCCGGATTCAGTCGTGTTCAAGGAAAAGCAAGTGGTTTTGTTATATATCAATTTACTGCCCGGATTCAGTCGTGTTCAAGGAAAAGCAAGTGGTTTTGTTATATATCAATTTACTGCCCGGATTCAGTCGCGTTCAAGGAAAAGCAAGTGGTTTTGTTATATATCAATTTACTGCCCGGATTCAGGCGTGTTCAAGGAAAAGCAAGTGGTTTTGTTATATATCAATTTACTGCCCGGATTCAGGCGTGTTCAAGGAAAATCAAGTCGTTTTGTTATATATCAATTTACTGCCCGGATTCAGGCGTGTTCAAGGAAAAGCATGTGGTTTTGTTATATATCAATTTACTGCCCGGATTCAGGCGTGTTCAAGGAAAAGCAAGTGGTTTTGTTATATATCAATTTACTGCCCGGATTCAGGCGTGTTCAAGGAAAAGCAAGTGGTTTTGTTATATATCAATTTACTGCACGGATTCAGGCGTGTTCAAGGAAAAGCAAGTGGTTTTGTTATATATCAATTTACTGCCCGGATTCAGGCGTGTTCAAGGAAAAGCAAGTGGTTTTGTTATATATCAATTTACTGCCCGGATTCAGGCGTGTTCAAGGAAAAGCAAGTGGTTTTGTTATATATCAATTTACTGCCCGGATTCAGGCGTGTTCAAGAAAAAGCAAGTGGTTTTGTTATATATCAATTTACTGCCCGGATTCAGGCGTGTTCAAGAAAAAGCAAGTGGTTTTGTTATATATCAATTTACTGCCCGGATTCAGGCGTGTTCAAGAAAAAGCAAGTGGTTTTGTTACATATCAATTTACTGCCCGGATTCAGTCGTGTTCAAGGAAAAGCAAGTGGTTTTGTTATATATCAATTTACTGCCCGGATTCAGGCGTGTTCAAGGAAAATCAAGTCGTTTTGTTATATATCAATTTACTGCCCGGATTCAGGCGTGTTCAAAGAAAAGCATGTGGTTTTGTTATATATCAATTTACTGCCCGGATTCAGGCGTGTTCAAGGAAAAGCAAGTGGTTTTGTTATATATCAATTTACTGCCCGGATTCAGGCGTGTTCAAGGAAAAGCATGTGGTTTTGTTATATATCAATTTACTGCCCGGATTCAGGCGTGTTCAAGGAAAAGCATGTGGTTTTGTTATATATCAATTTACTGCACGGATTCAGGCGTGTTCAAGGAAAAGCAAGTGGTTTTGTTATATATCAATTTACTGCCCGGATTCAGGCGTGTTCAAGGAAAAGCAAGTGGTTTTGTTATATATCAATTTACTGCCCAGATTCAGGCGTGTTCAAGGAAAAGCAAGTGGTTTTGTTATATATCAATTTACTGCCCGGATTCAGGCGTGTTCAAGGAAAAGCAAGTGGTTTTGTTATATATTAATTTACTGCCCGGATTCAGGCGTGTTCAAGGAAAAGCAAGTGGTTTTGTTATATATCAATTTACTGCCCGGATTCAGGCGTGTTCAAGGAAAATCAAGTCGTTTTGTTATATATCAATTTACTGCCCGGATTCAGGCGTGTTCAAAGAAAAGCATGTGGTTTTGTTATATATCAATTTACTGCCCGGATTCAGGCGTGTTCAAGGAAAAGCAAGTGGTTTTGTTATATATCAATTTACTGCCCGGATTCAGGCGTGTTCAAGGAAAAGCATGTGGTTTTGTTATATATCAATTTACTGCCCGGATTCAGGCGTGTTCAAGGAAAAGCATGTGGTTTTGTTATATATCAATTTACTGCACGGATTCAGGCGTGTTCAAGGAAAAGCAAGTGGTTTTGTTATATATCAATTTACTGCCCGGATTCAGGCGTGTTCAAGAAAAAGCAAGTGGTTTTGTTATATATCAATTTACTGCCCGGATTCAGGCGTGTTCAAGGAATAGCAAGTGGTTTTGTTATATATCAATTTACTGCCCGGATTCAGGCGTGTTCAAGAAAAAGCAAGTGGTTTTGTTATATATCAATTTACTGCCCGGATTCAGTCGTGTTCAAGGAAAAGCAAGTGGTTTTGTTATATATCAGTTTACTGCCCGGATTCAGTCGTGTTCAAGGAAAAGCAAGTGGTTTTGTTATATATCAATTTACTGCCCGGATTCAGGCGTGTTCAAGAAAAAGCAAGTGGTTTTGTTATATATCAATTTACTGCCAGGATTCAGGCGTGTTCAAGGAAAAGCAAGTGGTTTTGTTATATATCAATTTACTGCACGGATTCAGGCGTGTTCAAGGAAAAGCAAGTGGTTTTGTTATATATCAGTTTACTGCCCGGATTCAGTCGTGTTCAAGGAAAAGCAAGTGGTTTTGTTATATATCAATTTACTGCCCGGATTCAGGCGTGTTCAAGGAAAAGCAAGTGGTTTTGTTATATATCAATTTACTGCACGGATTTAGGCGTGTTCAAGGATAAGCAAGTGGTTTTGTTATATATCAATTTACTGCACGGATTCAGGCGTGTTCAAGGAAAAGCAAGTGGTTTTGTTATATATCAATTTACTGCACGGATTCAGGCGTGTTCAAGGAAATGCAAGTGGTTTTGTTATATATCAATTTACTTCACGGATTCAGGCGTGTTCAAGGAAAAGCAAGTGGTTTTGTTATATATCAATTTACTGCACGGATTCAGGCGTGTTCAAGGAAAAGCAAGTGGTTTTGTTATATATCAATTTACTGCACGGATTCAGGCGTGTTCAAGGAAAAGCAAGTGGTTTTTTTTATATATCAATTTACTGCACGGATTCAGGCATGTTCAAGGAAAAGCAAGTGGTTTTGTTATATATCAATTTACTGCACGGATTCAGGCGTGTTCAAGGAAAAGCAAATGGTTTTGTTATATATAAATTTACTGCACGGATTCAGGCGTGTTCAAGGAAAAGCAAGTGGTTTTGTTATATATCAATTTACTGCACGGATTCAGGCGTGTTCAGGGAAAAGCAAGTGGTTTTGTTATATATTAATTTACTGCCCGGATTCAGGCGTGTTCAAGGAAAAGCAAGTGGTTTTGTTATATATCAATTTACTGCACGGATTCAGGCGTGTTCAAGGAAAAGCAAGTGGTTTTGTTATATATCAATTTACTGCACGGATTCAGGCGTGTTCAAGGAAAAGCAAGTGGTTTTGTTATATATCAATTTACTGCACGGATTCAGGCGTGTTCAGAGAAAAGCAAGTGGTTTTGTTATATATCAATTTACTGCCCGGATTCAGGCGTGTTCAAGGAAAAGCAAGTGGTTTTGTTATATATCAATTTACTGCCCGGATTCAGGCGTGTTCAAGGAAAAGCAATTGGTTTTGTTTTATATCAATTTACTGCCCGGATTCAGGCGTGTTCAAGGAAAAGCATGTGGTTTTGTTTTATATCAATTTACTGCCCGGATTCAGGCGTGTTCAAGGAAAAGCAAGTGGTTTTGTTATATATCAATTTACTGCACGGATTCAGGCGTGTTCAAGGAAAAGCAAGTGGTTTTGTTATATATCAATTTACTGCACGGATTCAGGCGTGTTCAAGGAAAAGAAAGTGGTTTTGTTATATATCAATTTACTGCCCGGATTCAGGCGTGTTCAAGGAAAAGCAAGTGGTTTTGTTATATATCAATTTACTGCCCGGATTCAGGCGAGTTCAAGGAAAAGCAAGTGGTTTTGTTATATATCAATTTACTGCCCGGATTCAGGCGTGTTCAAGGAAAAGCAAGTGGTTTTGTTATATATCAATTTACTGCCCGGATTCAGGCGTGTTCAAGGAAAAGCAAGTGGTTTTGTTATATATCAATTTACTGCCCGGATTCAGGCGTGTTCAAGGAAAAGCAAGTGGTTTTGTTATATATCAATTTACTGCCCGGATTCAGGCGTGTTCAAGGAAAAGCAAGTGGTTTTGTTATATATCAATTTACTGCACGGATTCAGGCGTGTTCAGAGAAAAGCAAGTGGTTTTGTTATATATCAATTTACTGCCCGGATTCAGGCGTGTTCAAGGAAAAGCAAGTGGTTTTGTTATATATCAATTTACTGCCCGGATTCAGGCGTGTTCAAGGAAAAGCAAGTGGTTTTGTTATATATCAATTTACTGCACAGATTCAGGCGTGTTCAGAGAAAAGCAAGTGGTTTTGTTATATATCAATTTACTGCCCGGATTCAGGCGTGTTCAAGGAAAAGCAAGTGGTTTTGTTATATATCAATTTACTGCCCGGATTCAGGCGTGTTCAAGGAAAAGCAAGTGGTTTTGTTATATATCAATTTACTGCACGGATTCAGGCGTGTTCAGAGAAAAGCAAGTGGTTTTGTTATATATCAATTTACTGCCCGGATTCAGGCGTGTTCAAGGAAAAGCAAGTGGTTTTGTTATATATCAGTTTACTGCCCGGATTCAGGCGTGTTCAAGGAAAAGCAAGTGGTTTTGTTATATATCAATTTACTGCCCGGATTCAGGCGTGTTCAAGGAAAAGCAAGTGGTTTTGTTATATATCAATTTACTGCACGGATTTAGGCGTGTTCAAGGAAAAGCAAGTGGTTTTGTTATATATCAATTTACTGCCCGGATTCAGGCGTGTTCAAGGAAAAGCAAGTGGTTTTGTTATATATCAATTTACTGCCCGGATTCAGGCGTGTTCAAGGAAAAGCACGTGGTTTTGTTATATATCAATTTACTGCACGGATTTAGGCGTGTTCAAGGAAAAGCAAGTGGTTTTGTTATATATCAATTTACTGCCCGGATGCAGGCGTGTTCAAGGAAAAGCAAGTGGTTTTGTTATATATCATTTTACTGCACGGATTTAGGCGTGTTCAAGGAAAAGCAAGTGGTTTTGTTATATATCAATTTACTGCCCGGATTCAGGCGTTTTCAAGGAAAAGCAAGTGGTTTTGTTATATATCAATTTACTGCACGGATTTAGGCGTGTTCAAGGAAAAGCAAGTGGTTTTATTATATATCAATTTACTGCCCGGATTCAGGCGTGTTCAAGGAAAAGCAAGTGGTTTTGTTATATATCAATTTACTGCACGGATTTATTCGTGTTCAAGGAAAAGCAAGTGGTTTTGTTATATATCAATTTACTGCCCGGAATCAGGCGTGTTCAAGGAGAAGCAAGTGGTTTTGTTATATATGAATTTACTGCACGGATTTAGGCGTGTTCAAGGAAAAGCAAGTGGTTTTGTTATATATCAATTTACTGCCCGGATTCAGGCGTGTTCAAGGAATAGCAAGTGGTTTTGTTATATATCAATTTACTGCCCGGATTCAGGCGTGTTCAAGAAAAAGCAAGTGGTTTTGTTATATATCAATTTACTGCCCGGATTCAGTCGTGTTCAAGGAAAAGCAAGTGGTTTTGTTATATATCAGTTTACTGCCCGGATTCAGTCGTGTTCAAGAAAAAGCAAGTGGTTTTGTTATATATCAATTTACTGCCCGGATTCAGGCGTGTTCAAGAAAAAGCAAGTGGTTTTGTTATATATCAATTTACTGCCAGGATTCAGGCGTGTTCAAGGAAAAGCAAGTGGTTTTGTTATATATCAATTTACTGCACGGATTCAGGCGTGTTCAAGGAAAAGCAAGTGGTTTTGTTATATATCAGTTTACTGCCCGGATTCAGTCGTGTTCAAGGAAAAGCAAGTGGTTTTGTTATATATCAATTTACTGCCCGGATTCAGGCGTGTTCAAGGAAAAGCAAGTGGTTTTGTTATATATCAATTTACTGCACGGATTTAGGCGTGTTCAAGGATAAGCAAGTGGTTTTGTTATATATCAATTTACTGCACGGATTCAGGCGTGTTCAAGGAAAAGCAAGTGGTTTTGTTATATATCAATTTACTGCACGGATTCAGGCGTGTTCAAGGAAATGCAAGTGGTTTTGTTATATATCAATTTACTTCACGGATTCAGGCGTGTTCAAGGAAAAGCAAGTGGTTTTGTTATATATCAATTTACTGCCCGGATTCAGGCGTGTTCAAGAAAAAGCAAGTGGTTTTGTTATATATCAATTTACTGCCCGGATTCAGGCGTGTTCAAGAAAAAGCAAGTGGTTTTGTTATATATCAATATACTGCCCGGATTCAGTCGTGTTCAAGGAAAAGCAAGTGGTTTTGTTATATATCAATTTACTGCCCGGATTCAGTCGTGTTCAAGGAAAAGCAAGTGGTTTTGTTATATATCAATTTACTGCCCGGATTCAGTCGCGTTCAAGGAAAAGCAAGTGGTTTTGTTATATATCAATTTACTGCCCGGATTCAGGCGTGTTCAAGGAAAAGCAAGTGGTTTTGTTATATATCAATTTACTGCCCGGATTCAGGCGTGTTCAAGGAAAATCAAGTCGTTTTGTTATATATCAATTTACTGCCCGGATTCAGGCGTGTTCAAGGAAAAGCATGTGGTTTTGTTATATATCAATTTACTGCCCGGATTCAGGCGTGTTCAAGGAAAAGCAAGTGGTTTTGTTATATATCAATTTACTGCCCGGATTCAGGCGTGTTCAAGGAAAAGCAAGTGGTTTTGTTATATATCAATTTACTGCACGGATTCAGGCGTGTTCAAGGAAAAGCAAGTGGTTTTGTTATATATCAATTTACTGCCCGGATTCAGGCGTGTTCAAGGAAAAGCAAGTGGTTTTGTTATATATCAATTTACTGCCCGGATTCAGGCGTGTTCAAGGAAAAGCAAGTGGTTTTGTTATATATCAATTTACTGCCCGGATTCAGGCGTGTTCAAGAAAAAGCAAGTGGTTTTGTTATATATCAATTTACTGCCCGGATTCAGGCGTGTTCAAGAAAAAGCAAGTGGTTTTGTTATATATCAATTTACTGCCCGGATTCAGGCGTGTTCAAGAAAAAGCAAGTGGTTTTGTTACATATCAATTTACTGCCCGGATTCAGTCGTGTTCAAGGAAAAGCAAGTGGTTTTGTTATATATCAATTTACTGCCCGGATTCAGGCGTGTTCAAGGAAAATCAAGTCGTTTTGTTATATATCAATTTACTGCCCGGATTCAGGCGTGTTCAAAGAAAAGCATGTGGTTTTGTTATATATCAATTTACTGCCCGGATTCAGGCGTGTTCAAGGAAAAGCAAGTGGTTTTGTTATATATCAATTTACTGCCCGGATTCAGGCGTGTTCAAGGAAAAGCATGTGGTTTTGTTATATATCAATTTACTGCCCGGATTCAGGCGTGTTCAAGGAAAAGCATGTGGTTTTGTTATATATCAATTTACTGCACGGATTCAGGCGTGTTCAAGGAAAAGCAAGTGGTTTTGTTATATATCAATTTACTGCCCGGATTCAGGCGTGTTCAAGGAAAAGCAAGTGGTTTTGTTATATATCAATTTACTGCCCAGATTCAGGCGTGTTCAAGGAAAAGCAAGTGGTTTTGTTATATATCAATTTACTGCCCGGATTCAGGCGTGTTCAAGGAAAAGCAAGTGGTTTTGTTATATATTAATTTACTGCCCGGATTCAGGCGTGTTCAAGGAAAAGCAAGTGGTTTTGTTATATATCAATTTACTGCCCGGATTCAGGCGTGTTCAAGGAAAATCAAGTCGTTTTGTTATATATCAATTTACTGCCCGGATTCAGGCGTGTTCAAAGAAAAGCATGTGGTTTTGTTATATATCAATTTACTGCCCGGATTCAGGCGTGTTCAAGGAAAAGCAAGTGGTTTTGTTATATATCAATTTACTGCCCGGATTCAGGCGTGTTCAAGGAAAAGCATGTGGTTTTGTTATATATCAATTTACTGCCCGGATTCAGGCGTGTTCAAGGAAAAGCATGTGGTTTTGTTATATATCAATTTACTGCACGGATTCAGGCGTGTTCAAGGAAAAGCAAGTGGTTTTGTTATATATCAATTTACTGCCCGGATTCAGGCGTGTTCAAGAAAAAGCAAGTGGTTTTGTTATATATCAATTTACTGCCCGGATTCAGGCGTGTTCAAGGAATAGCAAGTGGTTTTGTTATATATCAATTTACTGCCCGGATTCAGGCGTGTTCAAGAAAAAGCAAGTGGTTTTGTTATATATCAATTTACTGCCCGGATTCAGTCGTGTTCAAGGAAAAGCAAGTGGTTTTGTTATATATCAGTTTACTGCCCGGATTCAGTCGTGTTCAAGGAAAAGCAAGTGGTTTTGTTATATATCAATTTACTGCCCGGATTCAGGCGTGTTCAAGAAAAAGCAAGTGGTTTTGTTATATATCAATTTACTGCCAGGATTCAGGCGTGTTCAAGGAAAAGCAAGTGGTTTTGTTATATATCAATTTACTGCACGGATTCAGGCGTGTTCAAGGAAAAGCAAGTGGTTTTGTTATATATCAGTTTACTGCCCGGATTCAGTCGTGTTCAAGGAAAAGCAAGTGGTTTTGTTATATATCAATTTACTGCCCGGATTCAGGCGTGTTCAAGGAAAAGCAAGTGGTTTTGTTATATATCAATTTACTGCACGGATTTAGGCGTGTTCAAGGATAAGCAAGTGGTTTTGTTATATATCAATTTACTGCACGGATTCAGGCGTGTTCAAGGAAAAGCAAGTGGTTTTGTTATATATCAATTTACTGCACGGATTCAGGCGTGTTCAAGGAAATGCAAGTGGTTTTGTTATATATCAAGGGGTTTTGTTATATATCAATTTACTTCACGGATTCAGGCGTGTTCAAGGAAAAGCAAGTGGTTTTGTTATATATCAATTTACTGCACGGATTCAGGCGTGTTCAAGGAAAAGCAAGTGGTTTTGTTATATATCAATTTACTGCACGGATTCAGGCGTGTTCAAGGAAAAGCAAGTGGTTTTTTTTATATATCAATTTACTGCACGGATTCAGGCATGTTCAAGGAAAAGCAAGTGGTTTTGTTATATATCAATTTACTGCACGGATTCAGGCGTGTTCAAGGAAAAGCAAATGGTTTTGTTATATATAAATTTACTGCACGGATTCAGGCGTGTTCAAGGAAAAGCAAGTGGTTTTGTTATATATCAATTTACTGCACGGATTCAGGCGTGTTCAGGGAAAAGCAAGTGGTTTTGTTATATATTAATTTACTGCCCGGATTCAGGCGTGTTCAAGGAAAAGCAAGTGGTTTTGTTATATATCAATTTACTGCACGGATTCAGGCGTGTTCAAGGAAAAGCAAGTGGTTTTGTTATATATCAATTTACTGCACGGATTCAGGCGTGTTCAAGGAAAAGCAAGTGGTTTTGTTATATATCAATTTACTGCACGGATTCAGGCGTGTTCAGAGAAAAGCAAGTGGTTTTGTTATATATCAATTTACTGCCCGGATTCAGGCGTGTTCAAGGAAAAGCAAGTGGTTTTGTTATATATCAATTTACTGCCCGGATTCAGGCGTGTTCAAGGAAAAGCAATTGGTTTTGTTTTATATCAATTTACTGCCCGGATTCAGGCGTGTTCAAGGAAAAGCATGTGGTTTTGTTTTATATCAATTTACTGCCCGGATTCAGGCGTGTTCAAGGAAAAGCAAGTGGTTTTGTTATATATCAATTTACTGCACGGATTCAGGCGTGTTCAAGGAAAAGCAAGTGGTTTTGTTATATATCAATTTACTGCACGGATTCAGGCGTGTTCAAGGAAAAGAAAGTGGTTTTGTTATATATCAATTTACTGCCCGGATTCAGGCGTGTTCAAGGAAAAGCAAGTGGTTTTGTTATATATCAATTTACTGCCCGGATTCAGGCGAGTTCAAGGAAAAGCAAGTGGTTTTGTTATATATCAATTTACTGCCCGGATTCAGGCGTGTTCAAGGAAAAGCAAGTGGTTTTGTTATATATCAATTTACTGCCCGGATTCAGGCGTGTTCAAGGAAAAGCAAGTGGTTTTGTTATATATCAATTTACTGCCCGGATTCAGGCGTGTTCAAGGAAAAGCAAGTGGTTTTGTTATATATCAATTTACTGCCCGGATTCAGGCGTGTTCAAGGAAAAGCAAGTGGTTTTGTTATATATCAATTTACTGCACGGATTCAGGCGTGTTCAGAGAAAAGCAAGTGGTTTTGTTATATATCAATTTACTGCCCGGATTCAGGCGTGTTCAAGGAAAAGCAAGTGGTTTTGTTATATATCAATTTACTGCCCGGATTCAGGCGTGTTCAAGGAAAAGCAAGTGGTTTTGTTATATATCAATTTACTGCACAGATTCAGGCGTGTTCAGAGAAAAGCAAGTGGTTTTGTTATATATCAATTTACTGCCCGGATTCAGGCGTGTTCAAGGAAAAGCAAGTGGTTTTGTTATATATCAATTTACTGCCCGGATTCAGGCGTGTTCAAGGAAAAGCAAGTGGTTTTGTTATATATCAATTTACTGCACGGATTCAGGCGTGTTCAGAGAAAAGCAAGTGGTTTTGTTATATATCAATTTACTGCCCGGATTCAGGCGTGTTCAAGGAAAAGCAAGTGGTTTTGTTATATATCAGTTTACTGCCCGGATTCAGGCGTGTTCAAGGAAAAGCAAGTGGTTTTGTTATATATCAATTTACTGCCCGGATTCAGGCGTGTTCAAGGAAAAGCAAGTGGTTTTGTTATATATCAATTTACTGCACGGATTTAGGCGTGTTCAAGGAAAAGCAAGTGGTTTTGTTATATATCAATTTACTGCCCGGATTCAGGCGTGTTCAAGGAAAAGCAAGTGGTTTTGTTATATATCAATTTACTGCCCGGATTCAGGCGTGTTCAAGGAAAAGCACGTGGTTTTGTTATATATCAATTTACTGCACGGATTTAGGCGTGTTCAAGGAAAAGCAAGTGGTTTTGTTATATATCAATTTACTGCCCGGATGCAGGCGTGTTCAAGGAAAAGCAAGTGGTTTTGTTATATATCAATTTACTGCACGGATTTAGGCGTGTTCAAGGAAAAGCAAGTGGTTTTGTTATATATCAATTTACTGCCCGGATTCAGGCGTTTTCAAGGAAAAGCAAGTGGTTTTGTTATATATCAATTTACTGCACGGATTTAGGCGTGTTCAAGGAAAAGCAAGTGGTTTTATTATATATCAATTTACTGCCCGGATTCAGGCGTGTTCAAGGAAAAGCAAGTGGTTTTGTTATATATCAATTTACTGCACGGATTTATTCGTGTTCAAGGAAAAGCAAGTGGTTTTGTTATATATCAATTTACTGCCCGGAATCAGGCGTGTTCAAGGAGAAGCAAGTGGTTTTGTTATATATGAATTTACTGCACGGATTTAGGCGTGTTCAAGGAAAAGCAAGTGGTTTTGTTATATATCAATTTACTGCCCGGATTCAGGCGTGTTCAAGGAATAGCAAGTGGTTTTGTTATATATCAATTTACTGCCCGGATTCAGGCGTGTTCAAGAAAAAGCAAGTGGTTTTGTTATATATCAATTTACTGCCCGGATTCAGTCGTGTTCAAGGAAAAGCAAGTGGTTTTGTTATATATCAGTTTACTGCCCGGATTCAGTCGTGTTCAAGAAAAAGCAAGTGGTTTTGTTATATATCAATTTACTGCCCGGATTCAGGCGTGTTCAAGGAAAAGCAAGTGGTTTTGTTATATATCAATTTACTGCACGGATTTAGGCGTGTTCAAGGAAAAGCAAGTGGTTTTGTTATATATCAATTTACTGCCCGGATTCAGGCGTGTTCAAGGAAAAGCAAGTGGTTTTGTTATATATCAATTTACTGCCCGGATTCAGGCGTGTTCAAGGAAAAGCACGTGGTTTTGTTATATATCAATTTACTGCACGGATTTAGGCGTGTTCAAGGAAAAGCAAGTGGTTTTGTTATATATCAATTTACTGCCCGGATGCAGGCGTGTTCAAGGAAAAGCAAGTGGTTTTGTTATATATCATTTTACTGCACGGATTTAGGCGTGTTCAAGGAAAAGCAAGTGGTTTTGTTATATATCAATTTACTGCCCGGATTCAGGCGTTTTCAAGGAAAAGCAAGTGGTTTTGTTATATATCAATTTACTGCACGGATTTAGGCGTGTTCAAGGAAAAGCAAGTGGTTTTATTATATATCAATTTACTGCCCGGATTCAGGCGTGTTCAAGGAAAAGCAAGTGGTTTTGTTATATATCAATTTACTGCACGGATTTATTCGTGTTCAAGGAAAAGCAAGTGGTTTTGTTATATATCAATTTACTGCCCGGAATCAGGCGTGTTCAAGGAGAAGCAAGTGGTTTTGTTATATATGAATTTACTGCACGGATTTAGGCGTGTTCAAGGAAAAGCAAGTGGTTTTGTTATATATCAATTTACTGCCCGGATTCAGGCGTGTTCAAGGAATAGCAAGTGGTTTTGTTATATATCAATTTACTGCCCGGATTCAGGCGTGTTCAAGAAAAAGCAAGTGGTTTTGTTATATATCAATTTACTGCCCGGATTCAGTCGTGTTCAAGGAAAAGCAAGTGGTTTTGTTATATATCAGTTTACTGCCCGGATTCAGTCGTGTTCAAGAAAAAGCAAGTGGTTTTGTTATATATCAATTTACTGCCCGGATTCAGGCGTGTTCAAGAAAAAGCAAGTGGTTTTGTTATATATCAATTTACTGCCAGGATTCAGGCGTGTTCAAGGAAAAGCAAGTGGTTTTGTTATATATCAATTTACTGCACGGATTCAGGCGTGTTCAAGGAAAAGCAAGTGGTTTTGTTATATATCAGTTTACTGCCCGGATTCAGTCGTGTTCAAGGAAAAGCAAGTGGTTTTGTTATATATCAATTTACTGCCCGGATTCAGGCGTGTTCAAGGAAAAGCAAGTGGTTTTGTTATATATCAATTTACTGCACGGATTTAGGCGTGTTCAAGGATAAGCAAGTGGTTTTGTTATATATCAATTTACTGCACGGATTCAGGCGTGTTCAAGGAAAAGCAAGTGGTTTTGTTATATATCAATTTACTGCACGGATTCAGGCGTGTTCAAGGAAATGCAAGTGGTTTTGTTATATATCAATTTACTTCACGGATTCAGGCGTGTTCAAGGAAAAGCAAGTGGTTTTGTTATATATCAATTTACTGCCCGGATTCAGGCGTGTTCAAGAAAAAGCAAGTGGTTTTGTTATATATCAATTTACTGCCCGGATTCAGGCGTGTTCAAGAAAAAGCAAGTGGTTTTGTTATATATCAATATACTGCCCGGATTCAGTCGTGTTCAAGGAAAAGCAAGTGGTTTTGTTATATATCAATTTACTGCCCGGATTCAGTCGTGTTCAAGGAAAAGCAAGTGGTTTTGTTATATATCAATTTACTGCCCGGATTCAGTCGCGTTCAAGGAAAAGCAAGTGGTTTTGTTATATATCAATTTACTGCCCGGATTCAGGCGTGTTCAAGGAAAAGCAAGTGGTTTTGTTATATATCAATTTACTGCCCGGATTCAGGCGTGTTCAAGGAAAATCAAGTCGTTTTGTTATATATCAATTTACTGCCCGGATTCAGGCGTGTTCAAGGAAAAGCATGTGGTTTTGTTATATATCAATTTACTGCCCGGATTCAGGCGTGTTCAAGGAAAAGCAAGTGGTTTTGTTATATATCAATTTACTGCCCGGATTCAGGCGTGTTCAAGGAAAAGCAAGTGGTTTTGTTATATATCAATTTACTGCACGGATTCAGGCGTGTTCAAGGAAAAGCAAGTGGTTTTGTTATATATCAATTTACTGCCCGGATTCAGGCGTGTTCAAGGAAAAGCAAGTGGTTTTGTTATATATCAATTTACTGCCCGGATTCAGGCGTGTTCAAGGAAAAGCAAGTGGTTTTGTTATATATCAATTTACTGCCCGGATTCAGGCGTGTTCAAGAAAAAGCAAGTGGTTTTGTTATATATCAATTTACTGCCCGGATTCAGGCGTGTTCAAGAAAAAGCAAGTGGTTTTGTTATATATCAATTTACTGCCCGGATTCAGGCGTGTTCAAGAAAAAGCAAGTGGTTTTGTTACATATCAATTTACTGCCCGGATTCAGTCGTGTTCAAGGAAAAGCAAGTGGTTTTGTTATATATCAATTTACTGCCCGGATTCAGGCGTGTTCAAGGAAAATCAAGTCGTTTTGTTATATATCAATTTACTGCCCGGATTCAGGCGTGTTCAAAGAAAAGCATGTGGTTTTGTTATATATCAATTTACTGCCCGGATTCAGGCGTGTTCAAGGAAAAGCAAGTGGTTTTGTTATATATCAATTTACTGCCCGGATTCAGGCGTGTTCAAGGAAAAGCATGTGGTTTTGTTATATATCAATTTACTGCCCGGATTCAGGCGTGTTCAAGGAAAAGCATGTGGTTTTGTTATATATCAATTTACTGCACGGATTCAGGCGTGTTCAAGGAAAAGCAAGTGGTTTTGTTATATATCAATTTACTGCCCGGATTCAGGCGTGTTCAAGGAAAAGCAAGTGGTTTTGTTATATATCAATTTACTGCCCAGATTCAGGCGTGTTCAAGGAAAAGCAAGTGGTTTTGTTATATATCAATTTACTGCCCGGATTCAGGCGTGTTCAAGGAAAAGCAAGTGGTTTTGTTATATATTAATTTACTGCCCGGATTCAGGCGTGTTCAAGGAAAAGCAAGTGGTTTTGTTATATATCAATTTACTGCCCGGATTCAGGCGTGTTCAAGGAAAATCAAGTCGTTTTGTTATATATCAATTTACTGCCCGGATTCAGGCGTGTTCAAAGAAAAGCATGTGGTTTTGTTATATATCAATTTACTGCCCGGATTCAGGCGTGTTCAAGGAAAAGCAAGTGGTTTTGTTATATATCAATTTACTGCCCGGATTCAGGCGTGTTCAAGGAAAAGCATGTGGTTTTGTTATATATCAATTTACTGCCCGGATTCAGGCGTGTTCAAGGAAAAGCATGTGGTTTTGTTATATATCAATTTACTGCACGGATTCAGGCGTGTTCAAGGAAAAGCAAGTGGTTTTGTTATATATCAATTTACTGCCCGGATTCAGGCGTGTTCAAGAAAAAGCAAGTGGTTTTGTTATATATCAATTTACTGCCCGGATTCAGGCGTGTTCAAGGAATAGCAAGTGGTTTTGTTATATATCAATTTACTGCCCGGATTCAGGCGTGTTCAAGAAAAAGCAAGTGGTTTTGTTATATATCAATTTACTGCCCGGATTCAGTCGTGTTCAAGGAAAAGCAAGTGGTTTTGTTATATATCAGTTTACTGCCCGGATTCAGTCGTGTTCAAGGAAAAGCAAGTGGTTTTGTTATATATCAATTTACTGCCCGGATTCAGGCGTGTTCAAGAAAAAGCAAGTGGTTTTGTTATATATCAATTTACTGCCAGGATTCAGGCGTGTTCAAGGAAAAGCAAGTGGTTTTGTTATATATCAATTTACTGCACGGATTCAGGCGTGTTCAAGGAAAAGCAAGTGGTTTTGTTATATATCAGTTTACTGCCCGGATTCAGTCGTGTTCAAGGAAAAGCAAGTGGTTTTGTTATATATCAATTTACTGCCCGGATTCAGGCGTGTTCAAGGAAAAGCAAGTGGTTTTGTTATATATCAATTTACTGCACGGATTTAGGCGTGTTCAAGGATAAGCAAGTGGTTTTGTTATATATCAATTTACTGCACGGATTCAGGCGTGTTCAAGGAAAAGCAAGTGGTTTTGTTATATATCAATTTACTGCACGGATTCAGGCGTGTTCAAGGAAATGCAAGTGGTTTTGTTATATATCAATTTACTTCACGGATTCAGGCGTGTTCAAGGAAAAGCAAGTGGTTTTGTTATATATCAATTTACTGCACGGATTCAGGCGTGTTCAAGGAAAAGCAAGTGGTTTTGTTATATATCAATTTACTGCACGGATTCAGGCGTGTTCAAGGAAAAGCAAGTGGTTTTTTTTATATATCAATTTACTGCACGGATTCAGGCATGTTCAAGGAAAAGCAAGTGGTTTTGTTATATATCAATTTACTGCACGGATTCAGGCGTGTTCAAGGAAAAGCAAATGGTTTTGTTATATATAAATTTACTGCACGGATTCAGGCGTGTTCAAGGAAAAGCAAGTGGTTTTGTTATATATCAATTTACTGCACGGATTCAGGCGTGTTCAGGGAAAAGCAAGTGGTTTTGTTATATATTAATTTACTGCCCGGATTCAGGCGTGTTCAAGGAAAAGCAAGTGGTTTTGTTATATATCAATTTACTGCACGGATTCAGGCGTGTTCAAGGAAAAGCAAGTGGTTTTGTTATATATCAATTTACTGCACGGATTCAGGCGTGTTCAAGGAAAAGCAAGTGGTTTTGTTATATATCAATTTACTGCACGGATTCAGGCGTGTTCAGAGAAAAGCAAGTGGTTTTGTTATATATCAATTTACTGCCCGGATTCAGGCGTGTTCAAGGAAAAGCAAGTGGTTTTGTTATATATCAATTTACTGCCCGGATTCAGGCGTGTTCAAGGAAAAGCAATTGGTTTTGTTTTATATCAATTTACTGCCCGGATTCAGGCGTGTTCAAGGAAAAGCATGTGGTTTTGTTTTATATCAATTTACTGCCCGGATTCAGGCGTGTTCAAGGAAAAGCAAGTGGTTTTGTTATATATCAATTTACTGCACGGATTCAGGCGTGTTCAAGGAAAAGCAAGTGGTTTTGTTATATATCAATTTACTGCACGGATTCAGGCGTGTTCAAGGAAAAGAAAGTGGTTTTGTTATATATCAATTTACTGCCCGGATTCAGGCGTGTTCAAGGAAAAGCAAGTGGTTTTGTTATATATCAATTTACTGCCCGGATTCAGGCGAGTTCAAGGAAAAGCAAGTGGTTTTGTTATATATCAATTTACTGCCCGGATTCAGGCGTGTTCAAGGAAAAGCAAGTGGTTTTGTTATATATCAATTTACTGCCCGGATTCAGGCGTGTTCAAGGAAAAGCAAGTGGTTTTGTTATATATCAATTTACTGCCCGGATTCAGGCGTGTTCAAGGAAAAGCAAGTGGTTTTGTTATATATCAATTTACTGCCCGGATTCAGGCGTGTTCAAGGAAAAGCAAGTGGTTTTGTTATATATCAATTTACTGCACGGATTCAGGCGTGTTCAGAGAAAAGCAAGTGGTTTTGTTATATATCAATTTACTGCCCGGATTCAGGCGTGTTCAAGGAAAAGCAAGTGGTTTTGTTATATATCAATTTACTGCCCGGATTCAGGCGTGTTCAAGGAAAAGCAAGTGGTTTTGTTATATATCAATTTACTGCACAGATTCAGGCGTGTTCAGAGAAAAGCAAGTGGTTTTGTTATATATCAATTTACTGCCCGGATTCAGGCGTGTTCAAGGAAAAGCAAGTGGTTTTGTTATATATCAATTTACTGCCCGGATTCAGGCGTGTTCAAGGAAAAGCAAGTGGTTTTGTTATATATCAATTTACTGCACGGATTCAGGCGTGTTCAGAGAAAAGCAAGTGGTTTTGTTATATATCAATTTACTGCCCGGATTCAGGCGTGTTCAAGGAAAAGCAAGTGGTTTTGTTATATATCAGTTTACTGCCCGGATTCAGGCGTGTTCAAGGAAAAGCAAGTGGTTTTGTTATATATCAATTTACTGCCCGGATTCAGGCGTGTTCAAGGAAAAGCAAGTGGTTTTGTTATATATCAATTTACTGCACGGATTTAGGCGTGTTCAAGGAAAAGCAAGTGGTTTTGTTATATATCAATTTACTGCCCGGATTCAGGCGTGTTCAAGGAAAAGCAAGTGGTTTTGTTATATATCAATTTACTGCCCGGATTCAGGCGTGTTCAAGGAAAAGCACGTGGTTTTGTTATATATCAATTTACTGCACGGATTTAGGCGTGTTCAAGGAAAAGCAAGTGGTTTTGTTATATATCAATTTACTGCCCGGATGCAGGCGTGTTCAAGGAAAAGCAAGTGGTTTTGTTATATATCAATTTACTGCACGGATTTAGGCGTGTTCAAGGAAAAGCAAGTGGTTTTGTTATATATCAATTTACTGCCCGGATTCAGGCGTTTTCAAGGAAAAGCAAGTGGTTTTGTTATATATCAATTTACTGCACGGATTTAGGCGTGTTCAAGGAAAAGCAAGTGGTTTTATTATATATCAATTTACTGCCCGGATTCAGGCGTGTTCAAGGAAAAGCAAGTGGTTTTGTTATATATCAATTTACTGCACGGATTTATTCGTGTTCAAGGAAAAGCAAGTGGTTTTGTTATATATCAATTTACTGCCCGGAATCAGGCGTGTTCAAGGAGAAGCAAGTGGTTTTGTTATATATGAATTTACTGCACGGATTTAGGCGTGTTCAAGGAAAAGCAAGTGGTTTTGTTATATATCAATTTACTGCCCGGATTCAGGCGTGTTCAAGGAATAGCAAGTGGTTTTGTTATATATCAATTTACTGCCCGGATTCAGGCGTGTTCAAGAAAAAGCAAGTGGTTTTGTTATATATCAATTTACTGCCCGGATTCAGTCGTGTTCAAGGAAAAGCAAGTGGTTTTGTTATATATCAGTTTACTGCCCGGATTCAGTCGTGTTCAAGAAAAAGCAAGTGGTTTTGTTATATATCAATTTACTGCCCGGATTCAGGCGTGTTCAAGAAAAAGCAAGTGGTTTTGTTATATATCAATTTACTGCCAGGATTCAGGCGTGTTCAAGGAAAAGCAAGTGGTTTTGTTATATATCAATTTACTGCACGGATTCAGGCGTGTTCAAGGAAAAGCAAGTGGTTTTGTTATATATCAGTTTACTGCCCGGATTCAGTCGTGTTCAAGGAAAAGCAAGTGGTTTTGTTATATATCAATTTACTGCCCGGATTCAGGCGTGTTCAAGGAAAAGCAAGTGGTTTTGTTATATATCAATTTACTGCACGGATTTAGGCGTGTTCAAGGATAAGCAAGTGGTTTTGTTATATATCAATTTACTGCACGGATTCAGGCGTGTTCAAGGAAAAGCAAGTGGTTTTGTTATATATCAATTTACTGCACGGATTCAGGCGTGTTCAAGGAAATGCAAGTGGTTTTGTTATATATCAATTTACTTCACGGATTCAGGCGTGTTCAAGGAAAAGCAAGTGGTTTTGTTATATATCAATTTACTGCACGGATTCAGGCGTGTTCAAGGAAAAGCAAGTGGTTTTGTTATATATCAATTTACTGCACGGATTCAGGCGTGTTCAAGGAAAAGCAAGTGGTTTTTTTTATATATCAATTTACTGCACGGATTCAGGCATGTTCAAGGAAAAGCAAGTGGTTTTGTTATATATCAATTTACTGCACGGATTCAGGCGTGTTCAAGGAAAAGCAAATGGTTTTGTTATATATCAATTTACTGCACGGATTCAGGCGTGTTCAAGGAAAAGCAAGTGGTTTTGTTATATATCAATTTACTGCACGGATTCAGGCGTGTTCAGGGAAAAGCAAGTGGTTTTGTTATATATTAATTTACTGCCCGGATTCAGGCGTGTTCAAGGAAAAGCAAGTGGTTTTGTTATATATCAATTTACTGCACGGATTCAGGCGTGTTCAAGGAAAAGCAAGTGGTTTTGTTATATATCAATTTACTGCACGGATTCAGGCGTGTTCAAGGAAAAGCAAGTGGTTTTGTTATATATCAATTTACTGCACGGATTCAGGCGTGTTCAGAGAAAAGCAAGTGGTTTTGTTATATATCAATTTACTGCCCGGATTCAGGCGTGTTCAAGGAAAAGCAAGTGGTTTTGTTATATATCAATTTACTGCCCGGATTCAGGCGTGTTCAAGGAAAAGCAAGTTGTTTTGTTTTATATCAATTTACTGCCCGGATTCAGGCGTGTTCAAGGAAAAGCATGTGGTTTTGTTATATATCAATTTACTGCCCGGATTCAGGCGTGTTCAAGGAAAAGCAAGTGGTTTTGTTATATATCAATTTACTGCACGGATTCAGGCGTGTTCAAGGAAAAGCAAGTGGTTTTGTTATATATCAATTTACTGCACGGATTCAGGCGTGTTCAAGGAAAAGAAAGTGGTTTTGTTATATATCAATTTACTGCCCGGATTCAGGCGTGTTCAAGGAAAAGCAAGTGGTTTTGTTATATATCAATTTACTGCCCGGATTCAGGCGAGTTCAAGGAAAAGCAAGTGGTTTTGTTATATATCAATTTACTGCCCGGATTCAGGCGTGTTCAAGGAAAAGCAAGTGGTTTTGTTATATATCAATTTACTGCCCGGATTCAGGCGTGTTCAAGGAAAAGCAAGTGGTTTTGTTATATATCAATTTACTGCCCGGATTCAGGCGTGTTCAAGGAAAAGCAAGTGGTTTTGTTATATATCAATTTACTGCCCGGATTCAGGCGTGTTCAAGGAAAAGCAAGTGGTTTTGTTATATATCAATTTACTGCACGGATTCAGGCGTGTTCAGAGAAAAGCAAGTGGTTTTGTTATATATCAATTTACTGCCCGGATTCAGGCGTGTTCAAGGAAAAGCAAGTGGTTTTGTTATATATCAATTTACTGCCCGGATTCAGGCGTGTTCAAGGAAAAGCAAGTGGTTTTGTTATATATCAATTTACTGCACGGATTCAGGCGTGTTCAGAGAAAAGCAAGTGGTTTTGTTATATATCAATTTACTGCCCGGATTCAGGCGTGTTCAAGGAAAAGCAAGTGGTTTTGTTATATATCAATTTACTGCCCGGATTCAGGCGTGTTCAAGGAAAAGCAAGTGGTTTTGTTATATATCAATTTACTGCACGGATTCAGGCGTGTTCAGAGAAAATCAAGTGGTTTTGTTATATATCAATTTACTGCCCGGATTCAGGCGTGTTCAAGGAAAAGCAAGTGGTTTTGTTATATATCAGTTTACTGCCCGGATTCAGGCGTGTTCAAGGAAAAGCAAGTGGTTTTGTTATATATCAATTTACTGCCCGGATTCAGGCGTGTTCAAGGAAAAGCAAGTGGTTTTGTTATATATCAATTTACTGCACGGATTTAGGCGTGTTCAAGGAAAAGCAAGTGGTTTTGTTATATATCAATTTACTGCCCGGATTCAGGCGTGTTCAAGGAAAAGCAAGTGGTTTTGTTATATATCAATTTACTGCCCGGATTCAGGCGTGTTCAAGGAAAAGCACGTGGTTTTGTTATATATCAATTTACTGCACGGATTTAGGCGTGTTCAAGGAAAAGCAAGTGGTTTTGTTATATATCAATTTACTGCCCGGATGCAGGCGTGTTCAAGGAAAAGCAAGTGGTTTTGTTATATATCAATTTACTGCACGGATTTAGGCGTGTTCAAGGAAAAGCAAGTGGTTTTGTTATATATCAATTTACTGCCCGGATTCAGGCGTTTTCAAGGAAAAGCAAGTGGTTTTGTTATATATCAATTTACTGCACGGATTTAGGCGTGTTCAAGGAAAAGCAAGTGGTTTTATTATATATCAATTTACTGCCCGGATTCAGGCGTGTTCAAGGAAAAGCAAGTGGTTTTGTTATATATCAATTTACTGCACGGATTTATTCGTGTTCAAGGAAAAGCAAGTGGTTTTGTTATATATCAATTTACTGCCCGGAATCAGGCGTGTTCAAGGAGAAGCAAGTGGTTTTGTTATATATGAATTTACTGCACGGATTTAGGCGTGTTCAAGGAAAAGCAAGTGGTTTTGTTATATATCAATTTACTGCCCGGATTCAGGCGTGTTCAAGAAAAAGCAAGTGGTTTTGTTATATATCAATTTACTGCACGGATTCAGTCGTGTTCAGAGAAAAGCAAGTGGTTTTGTTATATATCAATTTACTGCCCGGATTCAGGCGTGTTCAAGGAAAAGCAAGTGGTTTTGTTAGATATCAATTTACTGCACGGATTCAGTCGTGTTCAGAGAAAAGCAAGTGGTTTTGTTATATATCAATTTACTGCCCGGATTCAGGCGTGTTCAAGAAAAAGCAAGTGGTTTTGTTATATATCAATTTACTGCCCGGATTCAGGCGTGTTCAAGGAAAAGCAAGTGGTTTTGTTATATATCAATTTACTGCACGGATTTAGGCGTGTTCAAGAAAAAGCAAGTGGTTTTGTTATATATCAATTTACTGCACGGATTCAGGCGTGTTCAAGGAAAAGCAAGTGGTTTTGTTATATATCAATTTACTGCCCGGATTCAGGCGTGTTCAAGGAAAAGCAAGTGGTTTTGTTATATATCAATTTACTGCACGGATTTAGGCGTGTTCAAGAAAAAGCAAGTGGTTTTGTTATATATCAATTTACTGCACGGATTCAGGCGTGTTCAAGGAAAAGCAAGTGGTTTTGTTATATATCAATTTACTGCACGGATTCAGGCGTGTTCAAGAAAAAGCAAGTGGTTTTGTTATATATCAATTTACTGCACGGATTCAGGCGTGTTCAAGGAAAAGCAAGTGGTTTTGTTATATATCAATTTACTGCCCGGATTCAGGCGTGTTCAAGGAAAAGCAAGTGGTTTTGTTATATATCAATTTACTGCACGGATTTGGGCGTGTTCAAGAAAAAGCAAGTGGTTTTGTTATATATCAATTTACTGCCCGGATTCAGGCGTGTTCAAGGAAAAGAACTGTAGAATATTTATTATTGAAATAATTGTATATTCGCAAGTAAATCTTTCCCGTAGACTCCGCGTTCTTCTATTACTCATCCGTTCGCATTACATTCTTTTAAAAAAGACATCAAAGTCTTAAGAACTTTGAAGACGGCTTGCTAACCGAAGATGTCGAGAATAAACTAGGAACATGACTCCAATTTTTGATTTTAGAATTTATGGGAAATTAGATCGCTTAGACATCTTAATAGCCTTCAATTAGCTATTGTCGTTAATATAAGTAACTTATATAATAGAATCAAAGGGAAGAGGGAGCGGGTAGAGAAATAGGGGGAACGTGCTGAACACGCTTCGGTAAATGTGCTTTGTTACAATGTAGGCGTTGACAGTACACTAAACTACGCCAGGCAAAAGTTAGTATTCACCAAATACTTTCACTTATCTAGCGAACTGTTAACTTATGTTTTTGCAAGTATTTATCTTTGTGCCGGTTCACTTTTGTGGTTAGTTTCGCTTGTTTTTGAGTAAGCCTTTTCTACCTTACATTTTAATACGCTTTTCTGTTCTCGTACCGTATGTGGTAGCATACCCGTCGCGCGTTGCTGCTGTATCAGAAGAGAGGAATGTCAAGCAAACTTGTTATGGAAAATTTCATTTTTAATTTTGTCATTTTCGTTAAAAATACCGTTTTATGTTCATAGGGAAAATATTTCAAAGTATCGTTTTAATTCTATTTATTTATTCGACTGATTTTTTATAGTTAAATCCCTCAATACAACTCTTATCCACTTTTAACTTTTAGAACTAAATTCATAAATTCAATCACGTTGATAAAAAAAAAAACATTACGTCACAGTTGCTTCATACTGTTATGTTACCTTCAGTTCACAAATAATTACAATATAACTTGTATAACTGGAGGAATGGAACTACTTTTTCTTTGTATGCCTTTTTGTCTCTATGAAGCGGTGGCGGAGAGAGATGGGGGAGGGAGAGACGACCGCTCTCCCCATAGTCCTTGTTGCGTCACTAATATAATAATATTCCCGTTATCTCGAAACGGCATTTGCTTTAATTGTTTAATTTATTCAAAGCAACTATTACATAAATAAGACATAGTTTATAATTAATTATTTTTCCAATAAATTACACCGCACACGTATCTTATATACGAGTCGGAATCCTCACTTTAATCAATGGATAATCTAGTATCGACGATTGCTCGATAAGATTCTGAATCGATACCACTGGAATCGGAATCGGCCCATCCCTAATATAATATATTCATATTTGAGTTATAAATGTATGAAAAACTGTGGAAGGCGTTTGTTAATAAAATGTGTAGCATTTAAATAGTTTTTGCTAAGAAATATTTCATGTCGGTGTTTTCTGTTAACAGATCAAATAATGCTAGTAAAGATGTTCCGAGCGCATGGTGAGTTTTGTGCCAGCCACCCTTGGGAGGTGATAGTAGCCACCCTTACGCTGACTGCCTGCATGCTTTCAATGGACAAGCAGCCTGCCAGTCCGATTCCTCCCATCAGTCAGGCTCATTGCACAGCAGGACATCGGAACTGCATGAATTTAGAAGTAATTCGATTATATTTAATAATAGTTTTTATTATAACAAGTGCCATAGTGTCCTCTCTGTTCAATATGATCTTAATGCAGTTTATCTGACGGTGGATAAACTGTGGAACCATCATATGTTGACGATGGATTATACATCTCACAAAATAAAGCAATAAATAATAATATCATCCTAAATGAAATCAACAACTTACACCATAACATAAAATTTACCATGGAACGAGAAATAACAATAAAACAAAGTATAGACCTAACAATAACCAGAAATACGAATAACATTGAATACTCAATTTTTAGGAAACCCACACAGACCATTATTACAATACCAAAACCCTCCAACCATCCCCCACAACAAAAAATGACTGCTTACAACTCACTTTTATACAGAATGCTAAAACTACCTTTAAAAAATGAAGAAAAAGCCAAATAATATATCAAATAGCCCAAAAAAATAGATACAATAAAAAAAACTATAGATAAATTAGAATTTAAAATATTAAATAAATTAAAACAACCTAAAATCGAACTACAAACAACAACAAAATGGGCCACATTCACAAACACATGGTACAACATAAAAAGAATAACTAAAATACTAAAAAACAATAATATTAAAATAGCTTACAAAAACACAGGAAACACAGTCAATAAAATAAACCAACCGGAAAAAATATGTCCCACACTTAATAACAGAATATATAAAATTGAATGCCCAGACTGTAACAAAATATACGTAGGCCAAACAAAAAAGGAATTAAAAGACAGATATCAAGAACACCTCAATGCATACATCAAACCTCACATTTACAACTCAAACTTAGCTACACACGCCATCAAAAATAAACATAAATTCCCCACATTAGAAAACGCACACCTAATAAAAAAAAGTACAAAGAGGCGTCAAAATGACAATCTGGGAACAACTACAAATTTATAAACATAAAAATTATATCATAAACGAACAAATACAAATAAAATAAAAAAACGATAAATTATTCAACCTAATAGACAAAATTAACCCTAAGACAAACTTAAAATACTCCCACAATGCAGTGAATCCGAAAATAGAACAATAACGGTAGACCACACCTTTTGACAACGGAAATTCCACACAACTCTCAGTCTACTACAACACCCTAGTCAGTTGATGCTCAACAATGGAGATACTACCAATCTTTGAAAGTTAACTCGCATAAATACCAAAGTAAGATTCTTATTTAGGTACATGAAAGTGATGAGTGAATACAAGAAAACAGTGTTGCAAAGTTTAGTATATATATATATATATATATATATATATATAAAGTTATTATTGTTAATTGTAAACAATTATTCCACCACTAAGTGCAATTATTTTTACCTTATGTAACGAGGCACCTTTCGGTCACCGGACCATTGTGGAATCACTCAGTAATAATAAGAATAATTATTTATAATGAACAATAATAACTTTATAAAGTCAGTGCAATTTAAAAATAATGGACAATATGAAATATCATGATTATATATATATATATATAAAGTTATTATTGTTAATTGTAAACAATTATTCCACCACTAAGTGCAATTATTTTTACCTTATGTAACGAGGCACCTTTCGGTCACCGGACCATTGTGGAATCACTCAGTAATAATAAGAATAATTATTTATAATGAACAATAATAACTTTATAAAGTCAGTGCAATTTAAAAATAATGGACAATATGAAATATCATGATTATATATATATATATATATATATAAAGTTATTATTGTTAATTGTAAACAATTATTCCACCACTAAGTGCAATTATTTTTACCTTATGTAACGAGGCACCTTTCGGTCACCTGACCATTGTGGAATCACTCAGTAATAATAAGAATAATTATTTATAATGAACAATAATAACTTTATAAAGTCAGTGCAATTTAAAAATAATGGACAATATGAAATATCATGATTATATATATATATATATATAAAGTTATTATTGTTAATTGTAAACAATTATTCCACCACTAAGTGCAATTATTTTTACCTTATGTAACGAGGCACCTTTCGGTCACCTGACCATTGTGGAATCACTCAGTAATAATAAGAATAATTATTTATAATGAACAATAATAACTTTATAAAGTCAGTGCAATTTAAAAATAATGGACAATATGAAATATCATGATTATATATATATATATAAAGTTATTATTGTTAATTGTAAACAATTATTCCACCACTAAGTGCAATTATTTTTACCTTATGTAACGAGGCACCTTTCGGTCACCTGACCATTGTGGAATCACTCAGTAATAATAAGAATAATTATTTATAATGAACAATAATAACTTTATAAAGTCAGTGCAATTTAAAAATAATGGACAATATGAAATATCATGATTATATATATATATATAAAGTTATTATTGTTAATTGTAAACAATTATTCCACCACTAAGTGCAATTATTTTTACCTTATGTAACGAGGCACCTTTCGGTCACCTGACCATTGTGGAATCACTCAGTAATAATAAGAATAATTATTTATAATGAACAATAATAACTTTATAAAGTCAGTGCAATTTAAAAATAATGGACAATATGAAATATCATGATTATATATATATATATAAAGTTATTATTGTTAATTGTAAACAATTATTCCACCACTAAGTGCAATTATTTTTACCTTATGTAACGAGGCACCTTTCGGTCACCTGACCATTGTGGAATCACTCAGTAATAATAAGAATAATTATTTATAATGAACAATAATAACTTTATAAAGTCAGTGCAATTTAAAAATAATGGACAATATGAAATATCATGATTATATATATATATATATATAAAGTTATTATTGTTAATTGTAAACAATTATTCCACCACTAAGTGCAATTATTTTTACCTTATGTAACGAGGCACCTTTCGGTCACCGGACCATTGTGGAATCACTCAGTAATAATAAGAATAATTATTTATAATTAACAATAATAACTTTATAAAGTCAGTGCAATTTAAAAATAATGGACAATATGAAATATCATGATTATATATATATATATATATATATATAAAGTTATTATTGTTAATTGTAAACAATTATTCCACCACTAAGTGCAATTATTTTTACCTTATGTAACGAGGCACCTTTCGGTCACCTGACCATTGTGGAATCACTCAGTAATAATAAGAATAATTATTTATAATGAACAATAATAACTTTATAAAGTCAGTGCAATTTAAAAATAATGGACAATATGAAATATCATGATTATATATATATATATATATATATAAAGTTATTATTGTTAATTGTAAACAATTATTCCACCACTAAGTGCAATTATTTTTACCTTATGTAACGAGGCACCTTTCGGTCACCTGACCATTGTGGAATCACTCAGTAATAATAAGAATAATTATTTATAATGAACAATAATAACTTTATAAAGTCAGTGCAATTTAAAAATAATGGACAATATGAAATATCATGATTATATATATATATATATATAAAGTTATTATTGTTAATTGTAAACAATTATTCCACCACTAAGTGCAATTATTTTTACCTTATGTAACGAGGCACCTTTCGGTCACCTGACCATTGTGGAATCACTCAGTAATAATAAGAATAATTATTTATAATGAACAATAATAACTTTATAAAGTCAGTGCAATTTAAAAATAATGGACAATATGAAATATCATGATTATATATATATATATATATAAAGTTATTATTGTTAATTGTAAACAATTATTCCACCACTAAGTGCAATTATTTTTACCTTATGTAACGAGGCACCTTTCGGTCACCTGACCATTGTGGAATCACTCAGTAATAATAAGAATAATTATTTATAATGAACAATAATAACTTTATAAAGTCAGTGCAATTTAAAAATAATGGACAATATGAAATATCATGATTATATATATATATATATAAAGTTATTATTGTTAATTGTAAACAATTATTCCACCACTAAGTGCAATTATTTTTACCTTATGTAACGAGGCACCTTTCGGTCACCTGACCATTGTGGAATCACTCAGTAATAATAAGAATAATTATTTATAATGAACAATAATAACTTTATAAAGTCAGTGCAATTTAAAAATAATGGACAATATGAAATATCATGATTATATATATATATATAAAGTTATTATTGTTAATTGTAAACAATTATTCCACCACTAAGTGCAATTATTTTTACCTTATGTAACGAGGCACCTTTCGGTCACCGGACCATTGTGGAATCACTCAGTAATAATAAGAATAATTATTTATAATTAACAATAATAACTTTATAAAGTCAGTGCAATTTAAAAATAATGGACAATATGAAATATCATGATTATATATATATATATAAAGTTATTATTGTTAATTGTAAACAATTATTCCACCACTAAGTGCAATTATTTTTACCTTATGTAACGAGGCACCTTTCGGTCACCTGACCATTGTGGAATCACTCAGTAATAATAAGAATAATTATTTATAATGAACAATAATAACTTTATAAAGTCAGTGCAATTTAAAAATAATGGACAATATGAAATATCATGATTATATATATATATATAAAGTTATTATTGTTAATTGTAAACAATTATTCCACCACTAAGTGCAATTATTTTTACCTTATGTAACGAGGCACCTTTCGGTCACCTGACCATTGTGGAATCACTCAGTAATAATAAGAATAATTATTTATAATGAACAGTAATAACTTTATAAAGTCAGTGCAATTTAAAAATAATGGACAATATGAAATATCATGATTATATATATATATATATATAAAGTTATTATTGTTAATTGTAAACAATTATTCCACCACTAAGTGCAATTATTTTTACCTTATGTAACGAGGCACCTTTCGGTCACCTGACCATTGTGGAATCACTCAGTAATAATAAGAATAATTATTTATAATGAACAATAATAACTTTATAAAGTCAGTGCAATTTAAAAATAATGGACAATATGAAATATCATGATTATATATATATATATAAAGTTACTATTGTTAATTGTAAACAATTATTCCACCACTAAGTGCAATTATTTTTACCTTATGTAACGAGGCACCTTTCGGTCACCTGACCATTGTGGAATCACTCAGTAATAATAAGAATAATTATTTATAATGAACAATAATAACTTTATAAAGTCAGTGCAATTTAAAAATAATGGACAATATGAAATATCATGATTATATATATATATATATATATAAAGTTATTATTGTTAATTGTAAACAATTATTCCACCACTAAGTGCAATTATTTTTACCTTATGTAACGAGGCACCTTTCGGTCACCTGACCATTGTGGAATCACTCAGTAATAATAAGAATAATTATTTATAATGAACAATAATAACTTTATAAAGTCAGTGCAATTTAAAAATAATGGACAATATGAAATATCATGATTATATATATATATATAAAGTTATTATTGTTAATTGTAAACAATTATTCCACCACTAAGTGCAATTATTTTTACCTTATGTAACGAGGCACCTTTCGGTCACCTGACCATTGTGGAATCACTCAGTAATAATAAGAATAATTATTTATAATGAACAATAATAACTTTATAAAGTCAGTGCAATTTAAAAATAATGGACAATATGAAATATCATGATTATATATATATATATAAAGTTACTATTGTTAATTGTAAACAATTATTCCACCACTAAGTGCAATTATTTTTACCTTATGTAACGAGGCACCTTTCGGTCACCTGACCATTGTGGAATCACTCAGTAATAATAAGAATAATTATTTATAATGAACAATAATAACTTTATAAAGTCAGTGCAATTTAAAAATAATGGACAATATGAAATATCATGATTATATATATATATATAAAGTTACTATTGTTAATTGTAAACAATTATTCCACCACTAAGTGCAATTATTTTTACCTTATGTAACGAGGCACCTTTCGGTCACCTGACCATTGTGGAATCACTCAGTAATAATAAGAATAATTATTTATAATGAACAATAATAACTTTATAAAGTCAGTGCAATTTAAAAATAATGGACAATATGAAATATCATGATTATATATATATATATATATATAAAGTTACTATTGTTAATTGTAAACAATTATTCCACCACTAAGTGCAATTATTTTTACCTTATGTAACGAGGCACCTTTCGGTCACCTGACCATTGTGGAATCACTCAGTAATAATAAGAATAATTATTTATAATGAACAATAATAACTTTATAAAGTCAGTGCAATTTAAAAATAATGGACAATATGAAATATCATGATTATATATATATATATATATATATATATATATATATATATTTAATAAATTTAAAATATTTCAAGCACAAGGATACTTTTAATGAATATATTTATTCAAAGCTTTTCGCCGATAAAAAGTATCAGCATCTTCAGGGGGAAAAAAAAAAAAAAATTTTTTCTCCTGAAGATGCTGATACTTTTTTATCGGCGAAAAGCTTTGAATAAATATATTCATTAAAAGTATTCTTGTGTTTGAAATATTTTAAATTTATTAACTATATATACAAGAAAACATATCACCATATTTAATATATTTAATATATATATATATATATATATATATATATATATTAAAAGAACTGAATTATATACTTTATTGAATAAAATTAATGTTTCAGAAAAATGTTTGTTTCGGTTCAAAAAATACAAAAGAACTGTTAAATATTTCTTTGTACAATTCAATTTCACAATGGTGAGATAAAAACAATTTTTAAAAAGCATTGAGTGTCACAATGATCCTAAGGTAATTAAAAATAATACCTGTAGATAAATCAGTAATGCGGCATAAGCAATTTATATTATTTGTTAAATATGCAGCAATTACAAAAAAAGAAATGCTATTATATTTTATTAAATAATAATCAAGTTAGTCTTATTTAACATGAAACATTTATCCTAACTCTTCCTACATGAAAAATAATAATTGTTTTAATGACAACTGATGAACATTTTTATGTTTTTTTATTAACATTAGTCATAATTTGATCACATTTTTCTTACACATCCCTACAAGATAATGAAGTTAAGTCTCACAGATACACATTTATATGCAACAAGAATTTATCTCCCTTTTCTCTACCACACACACACACACACACTTGGTTTAAAGACTATCGCCATTACTTAATTAATCCATTGTATGTTTAAGGAAAGTAATAATCACTTTATGGGCTTACTATTTTGAATGGTCATAAAAAACGTAATCTGATTATATTATGAATGTAATCATGTACTGTAGCATTCTAATATTTCTTTTATTTCAATAGGAATACAATGCTGTCGATGTAATAGTGATGACTACCATTCGTTGTATAGCAGTTTTATACAGTTATTACCAATTCTGTACATTGCACAAGTTAGGATCTAAATATATTCTGGGTAAGTTTTATCTGACTCTCTAAATTATTATAAAAGTACGTAATACATACTTTAACTAGGTCAAGAATACATTATTTATTAAGCTGATAATCACTGGAATTATGCCAATTTATTCCCACTGTATTGTAAAGATAGACAAACTGTAGATCACAAAATGCAGGGATTTCGTGGATACTGTCCTTCCATGGTGGTCTCCATTTGTTTGAAACAACTCAGTTCCTCTTAATATGTGGTACAACAAGGGGATCCACCACTAAGTACATCACAATCAGACATTTATTCTTTGAATATAAATAGTTTTATATAGTACATATTTGTTATATATGTATAACGAATAAAAATATTTCAAAAACAAGAATGGTTTTAATATATATATATATATATATATATATATATATATATATATATATATATATATATTTTAAAACAACACAGGTTATTCAAATACAAGAATATTTATTATTTTATATCCAAAGCTTTTCGTTGGCAAACAGTACCAACATCATCAGGAATGAAAATTACAATAATAATTATTGTAATTTTCATTCCTGATGATGTTGGTACTGTTTACCAACGAAAAGCTTTGGATATAAAATAATAAATATTCTTGTATTTGAATAACCTATGTTGCTTTAAATTATTAAACAAGAAAACGTATTATATATATATATATATATATATATATATATATATATATATATATATATATATATATATATATTATAAATATATGGTTCTAATATTGTTTTTAATCACAATTGCTATCATTTTCTGGCCTGATACAATTTTTTAAGAATTAAATAATTTCAATACATTTTAAAAGTTATTTAAAGAATTTTAGCATAATAGAATAAAATTCATTTTTGTCAAACTTGTTATTTTTAAACCTCATTTTTACTCCCTAAATATCATATTAAAAACATGTTTTTATTTTTTTAGTGTATTTTAAGCTTCAGTTTTATATAAAAAATAATTTTTCAGTTTCTTTATATGGCGATTGAATGTTGTAACAAACATTGCTAACTACTAGTGTTTAGAGTTAACATGTCAACTACAATAAATTGACAGCAATCAAACGTTTCTTATTTCACAAATTTAGTTTTGATTTATAAACATTTCCTTTGTTTAATTATTGGTTCAGGAGTAGATAGGATATTAAAGCATGGAAGCCAGTTAATGCTATATATTTCGAAATTAAAGGAAATAAAGCAAAAAATAAATGGGGATACAAATCTTGCATGTTTTCAAATGATATTGTACTGTTGGGAGAGAACTATGATGTGTTAAAAGACCAGTTAAGTAAGGAAATTGTAGAACAAATTGAACAAGTTTAAATATTAATTTTGTAAAGAGTCTGGACAATGTGTGGTTAAGGAAGGTATTTATTGTATAGAGTTAGTAAAACAAAATTGTTTAAAATTTGGGATATTTAAATATTTAGATTAAGTAATTTCAAATAACGGAAAAGGTGGAAAAAAAATCAATCTTAAAGGTGGAGCAAGATTTTACTTGATTTTAAACAAAGAAGTACCAAAAAGGGCTAAAGAGGTTTATGTTGTTTACAACCTACTATATAATGGCAGTCATATGTCCAATAGATACCTTGTGGTTGTAAGAATGAGAATAGTACAGAGGAGGGAAGGGCTAAAGAGGTTTATGTAGTTTACAACCTACTATATAATGGCAGTCATATGTCCAATAGATACCTTGTGGTTGTAAGAATGAGAATAGTACAGAGGAGGGAAGGGCTAAAGAGGTTTATGTAGTTTACAACCTACTATATAATGGCAGTCATATGTCCAATAGATACCTTGTGGTTGTAAGAATGAGAATAGTACAGAGGAGGGAAGGGCTAAAGAGGTTTATGTAGTTTACAACCTACTATATAATGGCAGTCATATGTCCAATAGATACCTTGTGGTTGTAAGAATGAGAATAGTACAGAGGAGGGAAGGGCTAAAGAGGTTTATGTAGTTTACAACCTACTATATAATGGCAGTCATATGTCCAATAGATACCTTGTGGTTGTAAGAATGAGAATAGTACAGAGGACGAAAGGGCTAAAGAGGTTTATGTAGTTTACAACCTACTATATAATGGCAGTCATATGTCCAATAGATACCTTGTGGTTGTAAGAATGAGAATAGTAGAGGAGGAAAGGGCTAAAGAGGTTTATGTAGTTTACAACCTACTATATAATGGCAGTCATTCGTCCAATAGATACCTTGTGGTTGTAAGAATGAGAATAGTAGAGGAGGAAAGGGCTAAAGAGGTTTATGTAGTTTACAACCTACTATATAATGGCAGTCATTCGTCCAATAGATACCTTGTGGTTGTAAGAATGAGAATAGTACAGAGGAGGGAAGGGCTAAAGAGGTTTATGTAGTTTACAACCTACTATATAATGGCAGTCATATGTCCAATAGATACCTTGTGGTTGTAAGAATGAGAATAGTAGAGGAGGAAAGGGCTAAAGAGGTTTATGTAGTTTACAACCTACTATATAATGGCAGTCATTCGTCCAATAGATACCTTGTGGTTGTAAGAATGAGAATAGTACAGAGGAGGGAAGGGCTAAAGAGGTTTATGTAGTTTACAACCTACTATATAATGGCAGTCATATGTCCAATAGATACCTTGTGGTTGTAAGAATTGAGAATAGTACAGAGGAGGAAAGGGCTAAAGAGGTTTATGTAGTTTACAACCTACTATATAATGGCAGTCATATGTCCAATAGATACCTTGTGGTTGTAAGAATTGAGAATAGTACAGAGGAGGAAAGGGCTAAAGAGGTTTATGTAGTTTACAACCTACTATATAATGGCAGTCATATGTCCAATAGATACCTTGTGGTTGTAAGAATGAGAATAGTACAGAGGAGGAAAGGGCTAAAGAGGTTTATGTAGTTTACAACCTACTATATAATGGCAGTCATATGTCCAATAGATACCTTGTGGTTGTAAGAATGAGAATAGTACAGAGGAGGGAAGGGCTAAAGAGGTTTATGTAGTTTACAACCTACTATATAATGGCAGTCATATGTCCAATAGATACCTTGTGGTTGTAAGAATGAGAATAGTAGAGGAGGGAAGGGCTAAAGAGGTTTATGTAGTTTACAACCTACTATATAATGGCAGTCATATGTCCAATAGATACCTTGTGGTTGTAAGAATGGGAATAGTACAGAGGAGGAAAGGGTTAAAGAGGTTTATGTAGTTTACAACCTACTATATAATGGCAGTCATATGTCCAATAGATACCTTGTGGTTGTAAGAATGAGAATAGTTTAGAGGAGGGAAGGGCTAAAGAGGTTTATGTAGTTTACAACCTACTATATAATGGCAGTCATATGTCCAATAGATACCTTGTGGTTGTAAGAATGAGAATAGTACAGAGGAGGAAAGGGCTAAAGAGGTTTATGTAGTTTACAACCTACTATATAATGGCAGTCATATGTCCAATAGATACCTTGTGGTTGTAAGAATGAGAATAGTACAGAGGAGGGAAGGGCTAAAGAGGTTTATGTAGTTTACAACCTACTATATAATGGCAGTCATATGTCCAATAGATACCTTGTGGTTGTAAGAATGAGAATAGTAGAGGAGGGAAGGGCTAAAGAGGTTTATGTAGTTTACAACCTACTATATAATGGCAGTCATATGTCCAATAGATACCTTGTGGTTGTAAGAATGGGAATAGTACAGAGGAGGAAAGGGTTAAAGAGGTTTATGTAGTTTACAACCTACTATATAATGGCAGTCATATGTCCAATAGATACCTTGTGGTTGTAAGAATGAGAATAGTTTAGAGGAGGGAAGGGCTAAAGAGGTTTATGTAGTTTACAACCTACTATATAATGGCAGTCATATGTCCAATAGATACCTTGTGGTTGTAAGAATGAGAATAGTACAGAGGAGGAAAGGGCTAAAGAGGTTTATGTAGTTTACAACCTACTATATAATGGCAGTCATATGTCCAATAGATACCTTGTGGTTGTAAGAATGAGAATAGTACAGAGGAGGGAAGGGCTAAAGAGGTTTATGTAGTTTACAACCTACTATATAATGGCAGTCATATGTCCAATAGATACCTTGTGGTTGTAAGAATGAGAATAGTACAGAGGAGGAAAGGGCTAAAGAGGTTTATGTAGTTTACAACCTACTATATAATGGCAGTCATATGTCCAATAGATACCTTGTGGTTGTAAGAATGAGAATAGTACAGAGGAGGAACGGAGCAAAATAAAGATAAATGGAATATGAAAATCACAAAAATGTAGAGGAATTATGGACCAAATATTAAGATATAGGGCTGGAAGAACAATCTAAAGGTGGTATAGACTTTTGAGAAGGCTAGATTACACAAAGCTACTAAGTTAAATTTACGAGTAGTAAGACTGAGAAGAGAGATATAATGAGAAATAAAATAGATTATGTAAAAACACAGTCACTTGGTTATTTAGAAGAGCAAATAAGGTGGAGAGGTAGTGACAAAACTTAAGATTGCTTAGAACAAGGCCAGAAATGTTATTTATTAAAATTTTCTCCCAAGAAATGTTGTCCAGTCTTTACCACTATTATCTAAAAATAACACTGCACTTGTAACATGTTTTTATGATGTACACTACACATACAGGAGGCAACATTCCTGAGTGATAATGACAAAAGTGTTTGCTTAACAGTCTAAGTGTTTTCCTCAACAGTTCATGTAAAGTGTTTACTTAAAGGAAGACTGGATGTAAACACAAGAATCCATTCAAGCAACTTGCATAACTACTGCTATTTCTGAATGCGAAACTTAAACACTGTATTATTCATTGGTTTAAGAGTTAATTTAATTTCAGTGGTGAAAATAAGTTCTATAAAATCCTGTTACACATAGCATAACGTTGTAGCTGATTCAGGGTTTTTAGAAACTTTATGACTCAAAATTTATTTTTAGAACAAACTATATGAATTGAACTTTTTTTTTAACTATTGCTTTTAATTCTTGAACAGTTTTAAAATTATATTTGAAAAAGCCATGTATGTTTTAATATAAAAATAGGTAGTAATAAAATGTATATGCTAGACTTTCGCATTTGCTCCCTAACATTTCACTAAGTACCATGTTTGTGTAAAATATATGGGATTATTATTAGGGATATTCCCACATAAGATATAATATGTTTGGTGGCATGACGTCTAACACTGGAATTTTTCCAGTTTGTCTACAAATATGTGTAATATTAAGTATGTTATCCCCTTTTAATTAATTATAAAATATCCCCTACAAATAGCACTTAAGGGTCAAAGGCTTTTTTATTCTTACATTCAGGAAAATATCAATCTTTGATATTAGCTTTGAATGTTTAACTGTTTTCTCTCGGTCACTATCTAAAAATTTGTGTCATTATTTTAAATGTCTACAACATGTGTATAACCGAAAGTTTATGGTCAGTGTGGCATTGGACGATCATAGTGATAAGGCTTGCATGAATGCTCATAATTACACTTTATACAGGGTTGATCTTAATTTTGTGCAACACGATACATATACGCTATACATGTAGTGTTTTTTTAGTATATTTTTGTGTAGTGTTTTTTTTAAGCTTAAACTATTTGCCATCCTTAAAGATTTAAATTCAACATCTACATTCAGTTCTACATGACTGCATTTTTGTGCATACTGACTTGAAAGGCCTCCTCAGATTATCCTGCGGCTCATTAGTTGAACACATTTCATGTTTAATAAACAGACTTTAATTAGTGTTAAGGTATAATTTATGGGTATCTGGCTAATGCAGAATAATCAGAAACACAAAAACAGATATAGCTACAAATAAGATAGTACGATCTACGCTATATATATATATATATTATAATGTTTTTTAAAGAATTATTTATTATTGAATGAATGAATGAATAATTTAATTTCTATTAAATCTAAAAACAAGAACTCAGGAATAATTTAAATTCTTTTAATTTTAACAATTTTTTAATTTAAACAATAAACAGAACAAAAAAAACTTAAGTTTTAACAAAATAGACAAAACTCAATTCTTAATATGTTAGTTACAAGATTTTATAACCTAGGCTATTTACTAAGATCTCTTATTATTTCGGGGTTTTATGTATGGGCTATATCTTCTAACTCTTTGGTTAATTAAATAAATTTTAATAAATAAAATTAATTTTAAAAAATAGTTTTAATAATTAGCTTCCTGGTGTAAAATCTTAAATTTTGAATAAGAAAAAGGTCCCTAACCAGTTTGAACTGGATTAGGCTTTCTTACTACTAAACTATTATATTATTTCAAGATATTCTAATAATTTACAATTTTAGATTTTCTTATAATTTTCGTTTTATAACTTTAAAAGTTCACTAAAGGTTTATTTTTCTAGCGCTTTGTACTTATCGACTTTCGTAGTTTTGCTGGTTGTTCATATAGGATTCAGTTCTCTTTAAATTTATGCTTCACACACAATTAAATTCTTATTGGTTACTTTAATTATAATAAACTGTATTATAAGTTTTAAATTCACTTATTTTCTTTCTATTTTGGCCAAGTTTCTTCACAAATTCGTATAATTTTGATGATATGCTCCAAACGGGATTTTGACTTCTAAAAAATGGCTTCGCTTCGTTCGGCTGCCCAAGCCAGACTAACTCATCGTTTTCAATTTTAAAATGTTTAAACATGGCGCCGATTCTTTGTCCAAATTCCATATTAATTACCCATGAACCTTTGCTTTTATGTAATGAGGTTCCTTTTTCTCCCACTAGAGTCGACTGTAACACTGACCTACTTTCTTGGATTAAATTTGATCAACTAACGAAATTGTTTTCAACCATTTTAACGTGGTTAACGTACTGTTTCACCTATCCTATCCTCAACAAACCTTCCAGTGTTTATTTAATTACTATTATTTGTGTGTGCAGTGTCTTTGCTTTTTACTTTTGTAATAATTCCGAAATGTGTGTGTTTGGCATAGGTTAATGCAAACCTAACCCCTATCTCACTTCATTGTTTACAATCGTGTTTTTTTTTTACTTTCTCTTTCAAGTAACTACTTATGCCCTATGTTAACAAAGTTTAAATTTTTTTTAAATTTTATTATTATTAGATTATCTTGTTCTAATTTTATTTGTTAGGTTATTTGATCCAACAAATTTCCTAATGCATTCTTTCCAGTTCAGAATCTTTTTTATATGTTAAAACCTTTTCTAGGCTTTCACCTTAAATTAGTTTTAATTTATTCTAACCAATCTCTTAATGAATTTCTCCGATTTCACATTTTGTGTAAGTTATTTCTAATCTATTCTTCCAATTCTTAAACAACATTATATAGCCCATTCTATAAATGTTACAAAAAAAAAAAAACAAAAAAAAAAAAATATATATATATATATATATATATATACGAGAACAATCAGAACATTGTTTAATATTCCTGATGATGTTGGTACTGTTAACCAACGAAAAGCTTTGAATTGTAAATTCAATTATAATTCTTGTATTTGTATTTTGACTTAGTTCTTTATATATATATATATATATATATATATATATATATATATATATATATATATATATATATATATATATATATATTGTCTCTCGCTGTTCTACTGTTGTTGGGTTCACCTCGTCAATGCTGGATGAGATTCTAGCGAAACGTCGGAACTGCGAATTTATGGACTGCAGAATGAACGGATGTACTCCAGAGAGTAACTATTCATCATAAATAAATAAATATATATATATATATATATATACATTAAACATAAAGTACGAGGCTTTAGATTAAATTAAGTTAGTTGCTAAAATAATTATTTATAGGATTTTAAAAAAAAGAAGACACAAATAGATTTCTAGTGCGGACAAGGCAGGTACCATGTCATTATCCTTTCCAGGAAAGCTATAAGTTGAGTCCGGCAAATTGACAATAGAAGGTCCAAAGCTTATTAAGACGGGAAATCCAGCGGCCAATATAGCCATGGGAAAATAACCGTGTATCGTTAGGTTTAGCTAATTGTAGAACTGTGGGAAACTTACAAAGAACGTATTGGTGGTAGTGGGAGAGATTAGATTTTAATAAAAACTAAATGATCGGAAGTTTAAAGGAAGTTCGGCTTAAAGAAGTCTCAGAGGAAGACAGGTTGATGGGGACAAGGATGGAATTGTTGTAAAGGGAGAATTTTGTTAAATTAAGTAAAGAGTTTTTATAAGTAAAATTTAGAAAAGTGTGACGTAAAGTTTTTTTTAGAAATATAAAAGTAAGTTTTTGTGTGTGTGTGTCAAGTGTAAGCGCTGAAGTGAACAAAGCCAAGATTCCAGCCATTTCTAATTTAAAAGCAAAGTTCCTGTAATAGTGACCCCGAGAGCAAGAATAAAATTTTTAATACTGTTTTTTCTTATGTTATTCTATTAGAAATCTAAAGCCTCAGAAGTCCACATTTTATAATTGTAAATTTAGTTAAGATATCAATCCTGTCACTGCAAAATATTAATATAAATTTGGAATAATGTGTAGAGTTAATTGAAGAGAATAAATGCAAGTGATGTTTAAAAATTGATAAGATTGTTAATTCTTTTATAAACCTGAAGGTGTGAAATTAATAGGTAATTGAGTAACCTATGTTGTTTTAATATATATATATATGAAGTTAATGTATTACTATTGTAAGTAATTTTATCCACCATTAAGTGCAATGATTTTACCTTGAGTGATGAGGCACCTTTCGGTCACTTGACCATTGTCGAATCACTGATATTTTTCTTGTGTAGATGTTCGGTCCGTGATGTTGGTATTTGTTGACGTTACACTCATTTTCTCTTGATCTGTGTGTATGGTGTTTTTATTTAGTATGTCTTCTGTATATGTGGTTTGTAAGTTCATTAAATTGTTGTGTGTGTTTTTATAAATGTGGTATTTTTCTAGTGAGTTTAATTCTATTGGGGTATTATTTATTTCAAGTATGGTTAGGTTATTTTCGTAGTTTGTTATTTCATGATTATGTGATATTAGGTGTGCTGCAACATTTGATAATTTTGTATTTTTATTTTTGAATGCTCTGTAATGTTCTTCAAATCTTATTTTAAATGATCTGGTCGTTTTCCCTATGTAAAATGCATTGCAGTCGTTACATGTAATTTTATAAATTCGTGATAGGTTATGTTTTTCTGTATTTGTTTTGTGGTTTGTGTTATTAAGATATTTTATTATTTTGTTGTTTGGTTTGTATGTTGGAGTGTAGTATTCTTTGTTGTATATATTTGTTATTTTTTCTATTTTGTTATTGGTGTATTTGTATTTTAGGTAGATTTTTTTATTTTTGTGTTCTGGATGTAGTGTTGTGTTGAGGTTAGGTTTTTTTGTGAATTTATTTTATATATTTTTTATAAGGTCTTTGTTGCATCCATTTTCTATTGCTATTTTTGTAATGTTATCTAATTCTTCATTTAATTTTTGTTTGTTATCCTGTGTGTATTTTATTGCTTTGTTTATCATGTTACTGTAAGTGTTTATTTTGTGTGTCCAGGGGTGGTTAGATTTGTAGTGTATTGTGGTGTTGTTGGATGTAGGTTTCCTGTATACTGTAGTTTCTATTTTATTATCATTTATATTTAATGTGATGTCGAGATAGTTGATTGTTCTATTAGTTTCTGTTTCGAGGGTGAATTGTATGTTTTCGTTGTATGTATTTAGTTTGTTTAATATTATGATGTGTTCGTTGTGAATGGTAGGTTGGTATATTACAAGTATATCATCTACATACCTTGTCCATAGTGAAATATTGTGTGTGTTTAGTATAGGTTTAATTATTATTTGTTCAAAGTGTTGTAAATATATTTCTGACATGACTGATGATATGGGTGATCCCATGGGGAGTCCAGTTGTTTGTTTATAGTATTTATTGTTAAATTGGAAGTAATTTTGGTTACATATGTGTTTGGTTAGCGTAATGATACTATCTATTGTGGTTCTTTTTTCGTTATTGTGTATTAGTTTGTTTTTTATTATTTCTATGGTTTCTTCTATTGGGATACTAGGGTACATGTTAGTTATGTCATAACTTATTATTTTTGTGTTGCTGTTTGTTTTTATGGTTTTCATTTTATTAATTAATTTGTATCCATTTTTTATATTGTATGTGTTGTTGATATGTATTTTAGATCTTATTATTTTGTCTAGTATTTTTGCGATTATGTAAGAAGAGCAGCCTCATCACTCAAGGTAAAATCATTGCACTTAATGGTGGATAAAATTTCTTACAATAGTAATATATATATATATATATATATATATATATATATATATATATATATATATATATATATATATATATATATATATATATAACAATGGCATTCTTAGGTTGGATCTCTTCTTTTTCTTCTGCGTAATTTGGTCTTCCATGCCAGAATAATAGAGGTTTTATATTGTGTTTTACCTTAACTATCATTTATCTGTAAGACATAGATTAATGTACTTTTGTGTATGTTGACTCTGATGTTATGTAACAAGAACAGTTATTGTGTTCCCACTTGACTGTTGAACAAAAATATAATAAAATTGACCTACTGTCTGATTAATTTGAGTGTTTTTTATAGCAAATTTGTTGATAATCAGATGATATTTGTAAAAGATACCTAGACTCATATCAACAGGCAAATAAAGATTGTCTAGTGAACTCAGTGGTTCAATGTCAAGTTTATATAAGCGTTCTAAATACAAAGCTTACCTCTTTGCCAATTGAATAATATCTCTCAAAGATTTATTCCTAATAAAAAGTGATCTCCAGTTTATTGTTTCTATTTCTTTTTACTATTTGATTTTTTGGTATTACATTTCGTTGACGTTTTCCTGTAATTTATAATGTATTATTGGATTCTCTAGGCCGAAATTTTCACTTCCTGTTTTTCTTTTGAGTTTTCATTTAGCTTTAAGTTACTGTTATAATTGTTTAAGCAATTTATCCCAATATTTGTTGCTCTTATACATTCATTATTACCTATTTAAGACGTTTTGCTAACAATGCCAAATTCTTGGATTTCGAGCTCTTTTTCTTAAAGCTAGGGCATAGGGTATGACCATTTATTGCTTGATAGGCTAGGGTATGGCCATTTATTGGTGGATAGGCTAGGGTATGACCATTTATTGCGGGATAGGCTAGGGTATGACCATTTATTGATTGATTGGCTAGGGTATGACCATTTATTAGTTGATAGGCTTGGGTATTAAAATTTATTGGTTGATATGCTTGGGTATTACCATTTATTGGTTGATAGGCTTGGGTATTACCATTTATTATTTGATAGGCTTGGGTATTACCATTGATTGGTTTATAGGCTAAGGTATGACCATGTATTAGTTGATAGGATTGGGTATTACCATTTATTGGTTGATAGGCTTGGGTATTACCATTTACTGGTTGATAGGCTTGTGTATGACCATTTATTGGTTGATAGACTAAGGTATGACCATTTATTGGTTTATAGGCTAGGGTATGATCATTTATTGGTTGATAGGCTAGCGTATGACCATTTATTGGTTGATAGGCTAGGGTATGACCATTTATTGGTTGATAGGCTAGGGTATGACCATTTATTGGTTGATAGGCTAGGGTATGACCATTTATTGGTTGATAGGCTTGGGTATTACCATTTATTGGTTGATAGGGTATGGTTTGACCATTTATTGGTTGATATTCTAGTTTTTATTCACTATTTTTGCAACTTATTTCCACTCCCCTATCTGTAACCTGAGGATTACTCTGTATCTTGGCAGGATCTGAGAAGTTTGTTAGTAGGAGAAATAGGTTGAAAAACAGTTGAGAAGTAGGATAAAATTAAAGTAAAAAATAGTTCTTGCTAGTTTAATAAATATTAGTGTTTGGAAGTGAAATGTTTCTGAAAGTAATAAAAAGAAACAAGAGAACTGTGAGTAGCAGAAAACTATATAACTGAATTTCTTGTGCACTAGAAAATATGTTTACTTTTGCATTATTAACTTATTAATCACTTAAACAATAGTTTATGACTATCTGAACTTTATGTTTAGTAAATTTGTTAAAACTTACTGAGACAGAATGTTTTCGATTGCTATGTGCCGATCTTCATCAGTGTGTTCTGCTTGGAGATGTTTGGTCAAGCGGTGACGGTTTTAAAGGTAGGTTTTCGATAGTATCAAGACATTTCTGTCTCAGTAAGACTGATGAAGATCGGCACATAGCGATCGAAAACGTTCTGTCTCAGTAAGTTTTAACAAATTTACTAAATATAAAGTTCGGATAGTCATAAACTATCGTTTAAGTGATTAATAAGATTCACTGAACGTAATGAACTACAAAATTCAAAAATTATTAACTTATCTCTTGGAATTTCTTTAGGTAATATAGTGTGCCATAAATAATATACTAAATACCAAAAGAATTCCATTTGCTTTTCTTGACCTAAGACAACTTGAGAGAGAAAGTTGGGCAAACCAGTTAGTTAAATTGAGATCTTGCAATGTTAGCTTTGCCAGTTGTATGATTATGTAACTGCCCAATTTAATCTTTAGAGTTTTGGCAAACTGTAAGTGTGAATTGTTAGATTATGTTGTAACTTTTCTATTTGCTCATTTTATAAGCAGCCAATATAAATATACTCAGTAAAATCTATATAAATTTCATAATTTGTTAATTGAAAACGTAATAATACAAAATAAAGTAGTAGAAACTTTTATTTTATGGTCTACGTTGTTCCAATAAACAACTTATTGAAATCATCATTGTTTGGATAAATGCTTTAAGAGTAAAAATAAATAAACCATTATACACTTGTAAATAATAAAATCAGAAGAGAAAAAAGTAACATAAAGAAATTACTTTAGAACACTAAAATTATTCAGTGCCTTTGTGCTCGTTGTTGTTAAAGTATACTTTTTAACTAAAAACACTTGTAAATATGTTACACTTATAGCACTTACTTTTATAATTATTGAGGACGGCCATTTTGGGAGATGTGTCCCATTGTCAACTCAGACCATAACTGACCTCAAGGTTTTTATAGGTTAGGATGGGGATGTAGGTGTATTTTGGTGAGTACAGTTATTAGGAGTAACGGTGTCAAAAAGTGTATGTGAATTATAATGTAATTGGGAGCTGAGTATGTGTGAAGGGTGTAATTTGAAATGTTTGTACTGAACAATATGAGATATATTTGTTCATTTCCAACTTTTACCACTACCTTTCCATAAACCCAGTTTTACTTCAGATATGAGTTCTTGAACACATGATCATCCCAGCTACCTCAGACTAGAGAGTTTTATGTCACTACTGTAGGCTTTTCCTTATTCTGCACAAATGATAATAGTTAAATTGGCTATTCACTTTAAAAACAAACATGTAGCAGTTGTTGAACTGCCAACAGAACTATAACTCCAAATAACAGACCCTAGTAACTTACCTTAATTATAAATAAGCTCAAATTATTAACAAGTCTATATATTAGTTACCATTAAATATTAGAAAATAATATAATTTAACTTTCTCAGAGTAACAAGCAAGGGCGGCTCCAGGATAGACTTTGGGAGGGGGGCAAAATAAAGGCCTAGAAATGAAATTTCAAGCTATTCTTGACTTTAAATCACAGGAAGATTGGCATTTTTTTCATCAGAACATGTGTTTTACCTGAACGTACATAGATACCAAAATTATTATTTTGTACACAATACAAAATATTGTTTAACTTTCATCATTTTATCAAATGGCTGGGTCTGATTAGGACTGTATAGCAGAGCCAGTACGGAACTAGTGCAAAACTTGTAACAAACCAGAGATATTTATGCTGGGTTGAACTACCAATGTTATCAGAAGTTCTACACTTAACATTACATAAATGTATATATATATATATATATATATATATATATATATATATATATATTGCTTTAAAATAAAAGTCAAATGAAAAATACATTTTTAAGGCTAAACTGGGATAAATTTAAATGTGTTCTGAATATGAAAAATATATTTCTAAAAAGAATAGTACCCAAATTCTCAAGGAGCGGCAATCACCCCTGCTGCCCCTCCCCTGGAGCCACCCTTGGTAACAAGTAATATAATTTTTTTTTAAAGTAAATCAACATATTCAAGTAAATCATACTTAAATCAACAATGAAAAAATTTTCTGTATTTTTTTTATTTTATAATTACAATTAATAAAAATTTGTATATACATATGTCAGAATAACATTATTAAGTGGCAAAATAGAAAGCAAATTTCCTTGCAATTTTCCATTTTCTATTCTATGTATAGTGTTAGACTATTTTTTTTTTACTATTTATACACTTTTTTTCATCGCTTGCATTTGGTTATTTCTTTTCGCTGTCCTTTTGCATTGTCCGTTTTGTGAAGCAAGGTTCAATACAGTTAATCCAGTTTGTTTATTTTATTCTTTTCATTCATTTTTAATCCTAGAGCATTATTTATGATATTGTGTGGTACCCATGACAACAATTTAAGGTTGTACAATGGAGGTTCTTACGACAACCAGATGGGGGTAAAACAAAAATTCATATTTATCTTTGAAAAATACATTTCTATCTATGGGACAGTTAGTTTAGTGTCAAAGAGTTAGACTTTGAGTATGAGGATACTCAGTTCAAATCTAACCTAGACCCCCAAATTATTATTATTTAATTATTGATTAAATATTTGAGTAACTGTATTAACATCAATTTTCATTCATTGTAGGTTAAAAGAATTGTATTTTGAACCTGGATGAATAAAAACGTATTATATTAACGATTGAAAATTTATACAAGATATATATATATATATATATAGATATCAGGATAGTTTGAAGTAAGAGAAAGAATTGAATAGAAGCAGCTGTGGTTTGTTATTTGTAATCATAAGTTGCTGCATAACTTTATCAAATATATATTTCTGATTATATAGTAAATTTTATTTGATAGTGATTAAAATATAACCTACAAATAAGTTCTAAATGAAGACAAATAGAACTGTTGGAACTATCCTACCACAGGGTTTGGGTTCTAGAAATCTTTGGAATAATTTCATTTAGAGAGAAAGGTGACACCAAGAAGGTGACAAATTCAAGAAAAAGAAGATTTACAGAAGTCATGAAATTAACATGTAATTATGGGGGAAATAACAGAAGTATGTAAATAGGCATGTAATGAAATTAATGTTGTGCTTAGATTATTTAATAGTGCCCGGCAATGAACAATGAGTGCACGACATTGTAAAAACACCAGTAGCCTGCCATATAGTTCATAAGTAAAAATACAGTACTTACTATATTTTCATGAAAGACAGAAAAAAACATATTACACTACTTTGTATGAGAAATAATACTAGCAAGGAAAAATATGGTTTATTAAATCTATTTATGTTTTAGTTTTTAAAAACTTCTGTCATTTTCTTTTCTAATGGTGCCAGTGCCATTCTTTCTTTACTATGTGACAGTGCAACGATCTTTGTAGTTACTGTGACAGATATGGTGGCAAATTACAGAAGGTGGTGAATTTGAGAGAAAAAAGGTACCTTTTGTTCTGTATTTAGAAAAAGGTTTTTTTTACAACTATCTTTAGTTTAATTGTTTTATATATAAATCAATGTTCAATGTTTGTTAAAATGTAAGGAATATAAATGTTATTCTATAATGATGGAAATCCGTCTAGACTACTCAAAATTTGGAAAACTATAAAAAATAAAATATATTGTATACATAAAAAAAAACATTTTAAAATTTTATATTGAACATTTACTAAATTATATTTAATAGTTTATTTGTAACTCATTATATAACTAAATACTTATAACTTCTTTCTATATTTAATCTCATTACTACTATTTAAATATAATTACATTTTTTGCCGCTTTGGTTTTGGCTTTGTTGGTCATAATGTTTTGGCAACAGGGTTCTAAGGCAAAGCAAACATAGTTAACAATGAATGCAATTTTCCATTGTTAATTGTATGGCCTTTTTTATATTAGTTTCAAAGTAAAAGCTCTGATAGATATAGACTCAAATATTGTAGTCTTATTTCTGAAACCTGTAGGAGATGGTCATCATTATAATGAACAAATCAATGCTACGGAAAGAACTCTATTCTTAAACTTGTCCAATTTTAACAATGTTTCCTTGTAGTATAAGCAGCCTTGACCTCTAGACAACTTTCCCTGGGCCGATGTAATTTCATCTATCTACCGTCATCTGGCTGTTCTCTCACTGGCTACTTTCTCTCTTACTTCACGCTCATTAATTCAGGTTCAAGTTTGTTTTCATTGAATCTGCCTAGAGGCTAGAGTAAGAAAATATTCTTGATAGTAATTGCATTGCTTGTTGTATGTGTTACCTTTACCAAACTTGTGGAGTACAACATTTTTTTTTTTTGTTATTAACTATTTATACTGATTTGAAGTTTTTTTCATAGATGGGTAAAAAGTAAATTATACACATGTCACATTTTGCTATTTAAGATGTCTAGGCTTGGTTTTTAGCATTCTGTTTTAATGACTAGACATTTAGAACAATTTAAACTGGCTTTGTGGTTATGTAATATTTTATTTTAAAAGCCTTTAAGTTGTGGGAAAAATTAAAACTAAATTCTGAGTGTACAATTAAAAATGGAAGCCAAAACATGTTATTTTAATTAGTTGGCAAAGAAAGAGCCCAGAGTGAATACCTTCAGAGAGTTAGCTTCATACCAAATGTGTTAGCTTGACTTCTATAAAACAACAGATTTAGAAACATTTCTAGAGACACATGAAATTAAACGTATGTCTAGAGTAGCAAGACAAATCAGTTGTCTATCTATTAACATTTATTTAAGTCCTTTGCTATATTCACAAATAATTTTCAAAAGTATACAGTTAGAAAATAAAGCGTAAGCCATTTTCCTTCTCTAACCCTGTGTAAATTTAAAAACTTGCACATTTGTTTTCAAAATATTACTTTGGATAAATACTTATAGAGGAATTTTGATAATATTTGTCTTCTTCTTGTAACTAATTTGTTAAATATTTAAATATGGTTTACTCTTATGTCATAATTTTCTATAAATTAAAAAAAAATCTCAAATCAAACTAGTTTACCGATAGCTTGTGTTCTTCCTTACTTGTACAATACAAGTTTAAGTAACATATCTAGCTTAACAGAAGTTACATTATTTATTAAAGAAAGAACTCTCCAAAAAAAGTGTCCATTGCAAATATTTTACCAGAAATTGATTGGGGTAAAGATAATTTGTTGCATTACAGTGCAGAGGCAAACATCATCTCTAAAACACTCTATAGGCTTAATTAATTCTCTATTAAAATGTACACAATCTCATTGATTTAAAATAAAAAATGCAATTTACATAGATGAGTTTGCGTAGATGAATTTTCAGACTGATAAAAACAGGTCAAAGTTAAAATTATTGTATATGATTAGAGTTAAAACATTTCTGATTGTTTATTCAAGTCTTTATGATTGGAATTGCATGAATTTGTTGTTTTAACTATGATTTGTAAATTTAATTTATTTGCTAGAATCAAAACCAATTTTTTGCTACTATAACTCAGTAAATATTTTGTACTTGGCATTACAAAATTAAAAATAATTTATATTCTCTCTATAATACACAGGGTGGAAGCTTTCTCAGTGAGGCTAGTAAACATTCTGGCTCCCCTTACTAAAATTTACTCCTAGCTCCTCATACAGTTGGAAATATTTGAAGTTTTTGTCTATTACAATTTAGACATTTTTCTATCTAGCTTCCATTTGGCTACTCACCCTTATAATCCTAATCTCAGATTTATACCCTTAGCTATGGTTGGGGGAATATAACCTATTCATTCCTTCAGCCTTCAGATGACTGACCTTTTCTTTGATTTTTGGTCACCATTTTACTTTCTATGTAACAATATGTTTAGATAGAAGGTAATTATCTGTTTTTTATCCCATTATAGAACTCGTCTGCAACATGTAAATAAATCTGTGTATTTGATGTTATAATATTCTCCATACCCTGTTGTAGAGAATATTATGATACTCTTTCAGTTGTACCTTTATTATTATCTCTTCCTATGTGACAGATCGAAGGTAGAGAGCTTTATTTCAGCCTAATAGAGATTGTTACCTACTCCAGATAATAACTATGGAATAGATAAGTTCTCTAATTATTAGACCCTTACACAAAATAGAGACAGTTCAATCATGATAATACAGTCTGACCATGTGTTCCAGGCATGTCTGTTTAATGTAACTAACCTAACACTATTCCTTCCTATACTATCATAGATTGTAATAGTAAAATTGATATGGTCAAAATGAATATATATGGTGTTGTGTTTACTATGTGTGTATATTAGTTGGAAGGCACCACTTCTCCTATATAAGGAGTTGTATTTAGGTTAGTGCTCACAAATAACTTTAATTACAATAACTAGAAAAGAAATAAACTTTGAAAATTTCCATAAACTAAAGTCGCTTTCAAGGAATGTATAGGTATCACAAGTGAAGAGTTCTCTCCCCAGCTATTGTTTCGTCTTTCCCACACAATTTTTTTCATCTGAATATAATTTTTTTACTTTATTAATGGGAATGAATTTATGGGTGCTTTGATGCAGTCCTTGCAATCATGTTTTTCTACTTCTCAGGATACCATAGTGACCGGGTTGTCCTTTTTAAACTAAAAAAATGTTTTCTTTTAATTGCTTTTGTAAGCTATACGTGTTTCCATGAATTTTCTGCCAAGCCCTTTGATAGCATTCAATGGTTTTTAATTGCTTTTGTAAGCTATACGTGTTTCCATGAATATTCTGCCAAGGCCTTTGTAAGGATTCACTGGTTTTTAATTGCTTTTGTAAGCTATACGTGTTTCCATGAATTTTCTGCCAAGGCCTTTGATAGTATTCAATGGTTTTTAATTGCTTTTGTAAGCTATACGTGTTTCCATGAATATTCTGCCAAGGCCTTTGATAGTATTCAATGGTTTTTAATTGCTTTTGTAAGCTATACGTGTTTCCATGAATTTTCTGCCAAGGCCTTTGATAGTATTCAATGGTTTTTAATTGCTTTTGTAAGCTATACGTGTTTCCATGAATATTCTGCCAAGGCCTTTGTAAGGATTCACTGGTTTTTAATTGCTTTTGTAAGCTATACGTGTTTCCATGAATTTTCTGCCAAGGCCTTTGATAGTATTCAATGGTTTTTAATTGCTTTTGTAAGCTATACGTGTTTCCATGAATATTCTGCCAAGGCCTTTGATAGTATTCAATGGTTTTTAATTGCTTTTGTAAGCTATACGTGTTTCCATGAATTTTCTGCCAAGGCCTTTGATAGTATTCAATGGTTTTTAATTGCTTTTGTAAGCTATACGTGTTTCCATGAATATTCTGCCAAGGCCTTTGATAGTATTCAATGGTTTTTAATTGATGTCAGCAAATAGTGCTTCTACTGATCAATCCTCTTGCATATATGAAACAAAACTTTTTGTAGTAAAAACATTAATATTGTACCTATAGTAGGTAAATACAGTTGTAATTGGAAATGATGTGTCAAAAACAGACATTTTGGAGAACATCTAGACATTGTTTTTGTCTCTGTTAGAAATATATTAACATTAGAGTAGGTCATTTTAACAAAACTGAGGTAGAAGATTAAAACAATAATTTACGTACTGATGCTCTATTTTACCATTAAAAAACAATTAAAATAATATATTCAACAAAACTAACAAGTATTAAAACATAATAATGATAATTATTAAAAAATAATTAAGCCAATGAAAGTGTTAATTGATGTTAATGGAGGTAGTTTTGTTAATTTGTTTTCTAACCAAATCCTATTAAAGCCTCCAGTTAAAACCAGGCATTCTAAATGTACTAAGTCAGTGTTTTGGTGTTTTTTGTTAGGGTAGGTAATGATTTATTTGTTATTCATAGTGTAGATATTTTAAAGAAAATATTTTAATATAAAATAAATTTGTGTAAATATTTTCTTTACATTTTTACATATTGACTATAGATGTAGCTTTAGATTATATAGATGACTATATAACTTGGAAGTTGAAAATTATGCACATGTGCGAGTGTGTTTTCTGAGTATTTAAATATAAAAAATCTTTTGGTTTCAAATAGTACACAAAATCCAGGACAAAAACCATGTATTTAAAAACTTTCAAAGCTATTGGCTCATTCTACACTCTAAACTGAACTATTTTATTGTAAAAACTGCAGTTTAGTTATAACTAAAGGAGAAGTTAACAGTTCCAAAAATGTTTCAATATGTAAAAACATAAATAATATTCGAGCTGGCTTGTTAGTTAAGGTTATAAACAGAAGAAGTATATACAACTCACAGTTATAAAAACTTTCAAAGCTATTGGCTCATTCTACACTCTAAACTGAACTATTTTATTGTAAAAACTGCAGTTTAGTTATAACTAAAGGAGAAGTTAACAGTTCCAAAAATGTTTCAATATGTAAAAACATAAATAATATTCGAGCTGGCTTGTAAGTTAAGGTTATAAACAGAAGAAGTATATACAACTCACAGTTATAAAAACTTTCAAAGCTATTGGCTCATTCTACACTCTAAACTGAACTATTTTATTGTAAAAACTGCAGTTTAGTTATAACTAAAGGAGAAGTTAACAGTTCCAAAAATGTTTCAATATGTAAAAACATAAATAATATTCGAGCTGGCTTGTAAGTTAAGGTTATAAACAGAAGAAGTATATACAACTCACAGTTATAAAAACTTTAATCTGAAACGCGTTTCAATGACATTATGTCATCATCTTCTGTGATGCTATCACAAACAAAACTAATTTAAAAAATTGAATATAATTTATAGTATTTTATAATATTATAAACATTTCTTTTTTAAAATTTAAATGCGCTATGATTACACAGACAGTACTTTGCTGTTTATTTCACAGTTTTTTTACTATTTAGAAGAGTGCATTGATAGAAAAGAGAAGAAATTTTAAAATTTATGTAATATTAAGAATTTTTATTAAGTTATTGAAATATTTTATAATTAATATTCAACTCTTATATTATTTTTAGTTTTCTATGTAACCGTGTTATTCTTTATCATACATATTAATACTGTAATGCTATAACTAAGTCATGTGCTTTGCTGTAATATATTCTACTTCAAATGACTCAGCAAGTGGGCAGCAGACTACTAATTTGATTGCAAAATACAACCAGCCTAGAGTTTCAAACATCATTACTTAACTATCAAAGTTTTGTATTCTCGTCACAAACAGAATTTATATTGTCATGTAATGTTTTGATAAGGAAACTGGAATGTATAATGATTTGTGTTTTGATAAATCAGTTTATAACAATAGTTTATTGCTTTTAACACCTAGTTGCGTAAAAGAAAGAAAAATAAATTGATTTTCTTTTTTAATGTTTAAATATTTAGTTTTAAATTTAAAACTAGATGTATGTTATCATATCATGAGCAAAAATAGTAATTAACTACTTAAAGGCAGTTTTTTTAATGTGAATTTTATTAATAAAACCACCACTTATGAAAACTTATTTTGGGGATTTTGATTAGCTTAAGAAAGACAATTTTTGTTAGTCAGTTAAAAATTTCTTGTGCTTCTCCTTTTTGTTGGATCTGACATTTGAAATGAAAATCTTTGAAAAGAAAATTTATTTTATACCTTAAACCATTAGTGCATAAAAAAATATTGTATTTCAAATGTTTTATCACAGTATATTGGTAATTTCAATATATTAAACACAGGGAAAATGTTTAAAAAATTGTATCTTCGTATTTTGTTAATTGTGGTGTGTCCGATAATCCGGACGCTATACATTTGGACTACGAGGGTTATTCATAGAATAAGGTTCCCACGACCAGCTCTATTTTTGTTCTTAATGTAATACATCATTTTAAAGCTTAAATACGCTATTTTTTCACATAATCACCGTTTCTGTCTAAACACTTTTGAAAACGATGTTCCAACTTTTCTATCCCCATGTTATAGAATTCTGGCGCCAAACCTTTTTAGGTAGTAATTTTGTTACTGAATGATAACTTGAGTGGGCTTTCTTAAGTCTAATCATAAGGAAGATAACTGTCAGTTATGCAGGCATCATCGATATTGCAAAAAAAGTGAACCTGATGTAAAAAGCTCTCAAGATAATGGAAAGAGTAAAACTTGGTGCTAAGGGTCAAAAAATTAAAAATATTGAAAAAAGACAAATTTCTCACTTAACACACACAAACCTTTATACACTCAAGATTTTCTATTATAAAACAGGACACTGTGTTATACCATATTACAATATAACCACAAAGTTTAAGTAATTAATTAAGTTTCACCACTACAAAATTCAAAAACTACAAAGTATTTGGTCAGAATGGATTTGTTTTAAAAGAAAAAAATAGTTGGCTATTATAAAATAAATGCTAATGAGTGCAGTGGTCCCAATGTTATTATGCTGTATGTACTGTCTCACAAAATTTGGTAATATTTCATTTCATGCATCAAATTGTTAATAAATATTATTTAATTTTTCCTAACTGGATACTTTATGACTAAATTGTAATTTAGTACAATTTAGTCCTATTTTAAGGTTTTAGGTGTGTTGTAAGGTGGGGTTAAATGTTTTGTTGAAATTTTTGGGTTTTAGATCCAAGAATTTTTTTCTGAATACTTTCTACATCTCCAAGTATAATTTTGTGTTTGCTGTGTTGATGATGTTTGGATAACATTCTTTATATTTTTTATTTTAATAATAATTTATTTTCATGTTATTTGTGTTACATGTAATTAGGGCAACAGGCAGAATCTTAAGTCATATGTCAAACATCTTTTTATTTATCCCTTTGGATGCAGTCCAGATTACATCATCTGCAAACTATTGCGCAATTATATTTATTATGAGGAAGTGTATACGAAGTAGACCATGTATGCACATGATAATTAATAATGAGCTCAGCACATGATGTTGAGCTGCATTGTGCAGAAGTCCTGCTTATATTTTTTAGAGGATGTAGATTTTGATTTTAAATTCTTCATTGATTTCATAGAAACCTGGCATACGTTTTACTTAGCACTATATGTTTTCCTAACAATGTTGACCTTTAATCTTTATTTAATATACTCTTGAAATCAGTAACACACACACACCTTTAAAGGGTGTGTTAAAGTGACACAGTTACACTTTAATGTACTAAACACGTTCGTTGTGGCCGTCTCCGATCAGAGATGGGTTGATCACCAGTTGAATGCGGCCATCTCCAATCGGAGACAGTTAGCATTTTATTAGTATATGTTAATATCTACCCCAGCATTGTAAAAGAGACTTAGTTGAGTGTTGCAGCGTCAAGGTGGCATATGTTGGATGTTTTAGTTTGGTAAAGATTACCCACCATTTTTGTGTCAGTAGTGTTAGTGAGAGTTTAGTGCATGACCGTGACTGTGTGTGACATAGTTCTCCACATGGAAGGTGTGCCTAAGACTTGTAAGGACTATTTATTTAATACCAATGATGTAATAGATTGTACCAGGGACCCTACAAATGAGGCTTCGAAGAATGCTGTTTCTGAGCCAAGCGACAACGACTGGCATGACAGTAACATGGATCCAGCTGAAGAGGATGCCGACTAGTATCACAAAGAACTGTCTGATTCCGATTTGGAAGAAGAAATCTTCAATGGACACCTAGTACATTAGGCCTTCACAACTTCCTGTTTACAAAGGAAAATTAATTTATCGTTTCATTCCCGGGAGAAAATGACTGGTACCTGATGACATATTTTTGGAGAATATTGTAAAAATTACTAATAGTTATGCATGGTATGGTAATGCTAAACCAAATCTCGCACCAATGTCAAGAATAAATAACTGGAAAGAGTTGTTAGTGCCTGAACTGAAAACCTTCATAGGCTGAACTGATTCAAATGGAATGGGATAGCAAAAATCTTTATATAATTTGTATTAAATATTTTAAAAGCTAATTTGTAGTTTTTATTTCACAAAATAATGTTTATTTATTATTTCAGTGATTATTAATTATAATTTATTACAGTTACGAATGTGGATTACATGTATAACATGAAAAATAAAATACTGATAATCATGGGTGGTTGCAAATTGCTGCTGTCTCCGATCAGAGACAAAATGGTGCCCTAGTATATTTCCTATTTTTAAGGCTCAAAATTAATTTTTATTGTGATATTCTTGTATTTCTAAAGCAAAACCATCAAAATATTTTTTTTAAATTCAGTATCTTAAGAACTTTACTCTACAGGCCTTTCGCAGCGAACGTGTTAAACAAACTGGTATATACGTGAATCTTACTTGGTATATATAGTAATCAACTTTTGAGATCTCATGTTCTCATTTTTGAGCTTATCCTGATACAAGAAGTATCAGAGTACAGAAGATCACTCAATGAGCTTCTGTTATATACACACACCTATATACCTGTTTGAACAACACTCAAAAAGCTTCTGTCATACACACGTCTATATATCTGCTTGACCAGGAAGGAAGTATGATTTAGATGTAAAGTAGAATTAATAATAATGAAACTGCTTATATATTACCAAAAAGACCAAAATATACAGATGAAGCCGATTCAGAAGACTGCACTGTTATTAAAATATAAACATATTGAAAATAGTCATAACAAAATTGCATTAAAAAACTTGATCTGGAGACTGAGGGGAAAGCTTTATTAAAATGTTGTCAGAACAAAATATTGTGCAAAAAAGTAGTTAAAAATTAGTGCAGAACATTTTGTAATCTGTTTCCAACTCAGTTGCTTTTATTTTAATTTTTACAGAATAATCTAATTGACCTATTACCAGAAGCAGGTAAAAATTTACCTAGTACCAGCATTTTCCATTTTTTAGTTCTGGTGGGGGTTAACTTTATACCCTAAAGTTGCCTAAAATCTATAATAATAATAATTATTATTATTACTACTAAAACTCAGAGGAGCCTTATCGGTGTAGAGCACTTGGCTGCAGCCTTTGTACTCTCTTCCCATCCCTCCCACAGGACTAGCTTAGTAGATGCCTACCTCTTTGCAGAAACCAAATACCCACCTGATGCTAAATCTTCTGATATCCTCTGGTGTACATACATGCCAACCAAACCACTTTCTAATTGCAGCTCCCAAAGCAGGGCACTCGCAGAGTACCTGGATTGGGCTTTCCTCTTGGTACTTGTCGCATCTCTTGCACACAGGGGACCTAGATCTTCCAATTTTGTATTGGAACCCCTCAGATTCCCATTACCTGTGACCAGCTCTACAGTAACTCTGAGTTAAGGTCTACTTAAGGAGAGTAGTTCTTTGCCCCACAAGTCTCCCGAGTAACCACACAGTACCTTGGATTTGTTGTACCCCCAAGGTGGCATTCCATTCTTCCCTGCACAACCTGTCTAAATGTGCCGTGATCCTTTTGCGCCCCTCCTGAGGCGGAAAATCTATAATAATAGCTTTAAATAATATATTTTTTAAAGTCGATTAAATATAAAATTTCTTAAATTCCTAAAAATTCTATAATTTAATACTAAAAAACATAAATACTCAAAACAATTTGTTTTACATTGTACTAATGTTGATTTCTTAAATGTTTAAATTTTGAATAAAAAAATTACATCTTATCAAGATGAATAGAGTTTCTGAAATAGGTGGATAAAGTGAAAAATTAATGCACAATAAGAACGGAGAGTTAAAATTATAAATGTGATAATAAAATTAAATTAAATTAGGTGGAACATTATTTACAAAGAAACTACTGAAAGAAGGTACATTGTAGAAAAAAAGAGGGAACAGATTTGTTCAGCTGAGAAAATTTGGAAAGAAAAGCAGGGCCTTCTCTTAGGCGTTAGGGTGAAAACAATGTTTGATTTAATGAAATAGATTTTTCTATTAAAGGCCATAATAAGGTCATGACTTTTTTTTCTGAATTACTCATTATTGTTTTTATTTTAGACTTTATTTTATTTATCATGTATAAACCTTTTTCTTTATAAAAGAGTTTAATAATTGATTGTAATTTAATAGGCATAGTTGTTAAATTGATAGTTTTACTGAATAGTAAGTAATACCGAACTTATCCTAAAACTGCTTTTAGTAGGCTATAAGAATTGTTACTACTTTTGTTCATTTTTAAAGTTGATCATTCAACCTTATTAATAATAATATTATGTTGTCAGGTATTGATGTTTCTGGTTGACATTTTGGTTTTGTTCCAGGTATAGCCGGCCTATTTACAGTATTCTCCAGTTTTGTATTTAGTTCGAGTGTTATAAACTTTCTTCGTAGTGACATTTCAGACCTCAAGTAAGTGTGTGTGGATAAGTACAAGTGTAGGTAGTATAGAGTTATTTTACTTTCTCATGTTACTTTTTAAATACATTACATGTTTTGTGATATTCAGTTATAATTATTGTTGACACCTGGTGTCCATCACAGAAACCTTTTCACTTATTGTCTATATCTCTTTGTATTACTAGAGTTACTTTTATAATTGTATTCTGAAAATAAATAATATGACAATAATAATAATAATATAATAAATAATAATAATTATATGTTACAACAATATGACATTCTGGACTGTGGTCATAATACAATGTTCTTTGTAGAACATTCATTGTTTTTATGTTAAGTTTAACTTGTTTTTTTATTTTAAGGTATGATGGTTTAATTTATGTTTCTGAGTTTGTGATTACATTAAAACCTATATAACTGTGAATTTGTGGGATTCTTGTTTACATAAAACCTAGACTTCATTCTGATCAACGTTTTATAAAGTTAAATACTTATATTTAAAACAAAAAATAGCCAAGATATTAAAATTTAGCTGTATAATTTTCCTTCCTTGTATTTGAAATAAAGAATATCCGTGACAATAAAATGTATGTGTTTGATTTTTCTAATGTTTCAGAGATGCATTATTTTTCTTTTTACTACTAATAGACCTCTCGAAAGCAACTCTTCTCGCTCAGTTTGCTCTAAGCTCGTCTAGTCAGGAAGAGGTGAAGCACAACATTGCTCGAGGGATGGCCTTGTTAGGGCCTACAATAACGCTCGACACTGTCGTAGAGACACTAGTTATTAGTGTAGGAACACTTTCAGGTATTTACTTTTATTTGTTTCAGTTATTGGAAGGCGGGATTAACAGTGCAAATAATTAACAATAGACTTGGATGAAATTCCAAAATCAAAAAGGATTCCTAAACAAGGAAAAAACAAAAAACTAATAAAACTATTAGCTTATTTTTAGATATTCATTATTATTAAGGTGTTATCGAAATATGTATAAAGATGTGGTCGATGATTTTACTTTGTGGTTTGGAGAATTCACAAAGTTTATTGCAAATTTTACCATAGTGTTCCCTGATGGCATAGTTCACAATATTGATATAAATCAGATATAAATATTGTAATATTTCAACAAGTTGAAATTTATTATTTTTAAAAAAATTTTATTTTGAGGTTTTGATATATTTTATATGTATATTTTAAATTATTTTTATTATTCTAACACCTGAAAGTTTTTAATATGTTTTCGTAGACAAAAAGGAATTAAACAAATATGTTTGGCTAATTGACCATATTAAACATGATTAAATTTATAGGTTCATAAACCTTGACCTGTCAAACTTTGTGCATTTGTCCTGGGTACTGCGTTCAAGAAGGCACTGTGCCAATAGTAAACATACGAATAAAAATTTTGAAAAAATTAGATGTATGTAATACATTTATTTTTAATGTTGGATATAACTGAATTTTGAATAATATAAGGCACAAAAAGACAGGCAGTAATGCAAATTTACTAATTTACAACTGGTCATGATGCGCCTTGGAACTTGTCTGGTCCATGTCACTTTACCCCATTATGTTTACTTGGATAGTGTTGTATCAAGTAACTCACTGTGTGTTTGTGTTTGAATCGTCATTATCCACACTATGATTTACCTGAAAAAATGAACAACATTCAAGATTATTCTATGTTCTAGAGTAAAGGTGAAATTTTAGGTTCAGCTAATGACTTTTTTTTAGTGAAAATACTACCAGTAAAAGTTAATTGATGTTATAATTTTGTTGTATTTTCAGGTGTGAAAAGATTAGAAGTACTGTGCTGTTTTGCTTGCATGTCTGTTGTTGTAAACTACATTGTCTTTATGACATTCTACCCAGCTTGCTTGTCCCTAATACTAGAGGTAAGAATCTTATATCAATAATTAATCTAGACTAATTTCGATTAATTTTTGTTTAATGTGTAAAATATTACTTAGTGACTAGTCAGTTTTTTGTTGATGGGTAACTGTTTAAATAATAGAAGATTTCATTGATAATGTTCTTTAAATGTAACAGAATCAATGCAACTATAAATTAATAGCTTTCATCATAACACCAACCTAGGAAAAAAATTAAGTTTTTTTACAAAGTTATTACAAAAACCACAGAATGTCACGATAATTTAAAAATGCCAAACTATAATTGGTTTTGGATTGGATACGACAAAATGTAGCCAGGTATTGCCCGTCTTCGAAGTTCGGCACCAAAGGTGAGGCTCTGACGGTCGGACTTGAAATGCATATTGTCTTTACCTATCTATACCCGGCAGTGGAGTGGAAAGGTTTAATACTTCCTGACAGACACATATTTTTTAATCTGTTTTTCATCAGATAAATCCACAAATATACATTACAACAGAAGAATATTTGACTATTACTTTACTGTGAATTATTTATCCATCCGTAAATAATTGGGGATTGACTGATCGATTATCACCATCCGTTGGCCGTGATGATCACCAGGTACGATAATCACAAAAAAAGAGCGGTGATCACCATCCATTGGCGACGAGATCACCAGTTAGCGATTATCATGTGTATATATATATATATATATATATATATATATATATATATAAAGTGATACAAAAAGAGCCCCGGTTTTTAAATGACTAGTAAATTTTGGATTATCAGTTGGCAACAATTTTTAACCTTGTTTCTATTTCTGGGAACATTCCGATTATTGACACAGCTAGTATTTCTTTTGTTCTTTTATTCTGTGTCTAACTATAGAGAAATTTATTTGTGCACAACGAGTGTTAGTCGTTAAAACGTTTTACCAAAGTGGAGAGAGAAATTCGGCTACTGTCAGGCGACTTAATGGTACTCTAGAACGTAATAAAGCTCCAAATAAATCAACAGTTTGCAGACTCATGAATAAGGTCTTGGATGTTGTTCTGTCCGAGCTAAACAGAACATTGCGTTGGTTCGTGACAGTATTGCTGTTAGCTCAACGAAATTAATACTGGGTATTGAGAACAAGGCAGGAGGATGACAGCTTTACAAACAAAATCATATTCAGTGATGAAGCCCACTTCCACTTAAATGAATTTGTTAACAAACAGAACTGCCGTGTATTGGAATCAGAAAACTCTCACATGATTAAAGGTATACATAGCGAGTGACAGTTTGTTGCGACTTTTGGTTGGGTGCTGTCAACCCTTATTTGTTTGAAGATTAGGAAGAGTCAGCTGTGACAGTAAACGGAGACCAATACCATACAATAATTAGGGAGTTTTTGTGGCCTCATTTGGATGGAATGGACATTGACAAATTGTAATTTCAGCAAGATGGGCCATCTGTCGTGCTGCCTGCGAAACAATTGTGTTTCTGCCTGCTCTGTGAATGGTTTCAGGATCGTGTCATTAATAGTAATTCCGATAATCAAGAGCCACCAAGGCCTTGTGACTTTTGACTTCGTAACTTTTATCTTTGGGGTTATCTGAAGTCATTGGTGTATACCAATAAACCATAAAACATCGATGACTTCAAGTAGGAAATTCTACGGGTTATCAACGAAATGGAAGAGGAAACTTGTGCAGTCATAGTGAATTTTATAGACAGAGTTGTTGTGTGCCAGTGCAGTAGGAGAGGATGTCATGCATGACATAATTGCAAGGTTGATCGGAAGGTTGATATATTTAATTTTAGTTTTTCATTAAAACAAATCTGTTAATTTGATATATCAAATACTGCTATATTTGAATCACCCTTTACACACACACCATGATATTTCACGTTATTCAGATTTATAGTTTATGATATAGTACTATATGATATTTGTATAAACATTGTTTAATTGAAACTAGATATTCTGCGTATCTGTGACATTTGAATATTTATAAACATCATAGGTTCACTTCAGTCTCTTTTTTTTGTTGATTAATAAAGATCATTGTGTGATTAAAATATTTCAATACTGTAATATGTTTTTACATGTGTCTATCAATTTATTTCCAAGAAATTGCAGTTTTGGACTAATGCCATTAGGTAAGTCTGTCAGTCTTGTATCTAGTACAAAAATTCCTAAATAACCTTTAGGCTCTACTAGAACTAACCTAATATTTATATATTGTGTGTGTGTTGCAACGGCCCAGGCCAACACCCACACACGGCGCCGTCAACCCTTCCGTCGTTGACCAGCACGCGCGCGCAAGCCCGCCCACCAACGCCCGTTGCAGAGCAAGAATTTTGAAACGAGCCGCTCGCAGTCGAAACCACGAACGCTGTGCAATGCTCGCCAAAATCTGCCAGAGAACAAGTCACTGGACTTAAAAATGAAAAAACCTAACTTGCTGCGGATTCTACCCTTAACGGGTAAGTCGTCCCGGGGGATGGGTTCTTTTGAAAGACATCTAAACGGCGAAATGACCATCTCAACTGTAGGAGAGTGTAAGAAACTTGTTTAAAATAATACTCAGTTTGTTTGCAAGTTAGTTAAAAAATCTTTATTTTTTTAATTTTAAAAAATTTAAAATTTAATATTACAATGCACAGTCTGCAATTTATTTGACTTAAAAATATCATTTATGTTGGTTCTTAACACAGTTAAGAAACCAACTCTGCTTATTTTAGTTGACATTACAATTTAAATTTAGAATTTACGATTTTAATTTCCTTTCAATCGGAGTATGCCAAAGCATAAAACTTTGCTCTACTTGACGGTCAATCTTACTTGTCGAAAATATAACCCTTTACTACTTGTCATAATTTTATTCATTATCCCAGGTTCTCAACCATGCAATTTTAAACGTCAATATATGGTTTTGTTTACTTAACTTTTTACTGAAAATTTTAATTGTTACAAATTACAAAAATTCGCTTTAACCTTTTGGATTCAAGCAAAGCCTTACTTTTCAACACACTCCGAAAGCTCCCTACTTTTCACATTTTGTTCAATTTATTTAAACTTTCTAAACACACTACTTTATTTTATGGCCATATTTTACATAGCCATGTAAATGATCAAATTTTTTCTATATCTTTATCAATTTAAAATGAGCAATTTAAAATTCAAATTCTATTTACTTTAGCAGGTAAAATTTCAAACAATTTTACCAACAACCTAAAAACAATTTCATAAAACATATCAAATTATATAAAAACCAATTATGAAGTACATACTGAAACAAAAACTACATATAAAACATATAGCCATATCTCCTACAAGATTATCAAAATATTTACTGAACATCAAATCATAAGTGATAAAATTTGTTAAAACATCTGCTGAATAAATTCAAACACCTTCCCATATTGATATTATAATATTTAAATACATATTTTAATAAAACATTTACTGAAACATATTTAACCTGTTTACCCATATCCTCAATCATTTACAAAATCTACAAATTTATTTATATTCATTTAACCCTTTGATTTGAAAATATTTAACCCTTTGGTTACGATTTGATTAACCCTTTTGGCATGAAAATCCACATAATGAAATTTATTAATATTTATCAAAACATAGTTAAACCCTTTTGAACTGATCCTTGATCATTTACAAAGAAATTTACAAATTTTAAAATTCATTTAACCCTTTTTATATATATAATCAAAAACCCTTTAGTTATCATTTGGTTAACCCTTTCTTCATTTAAATTATAAATACTGAGTTTTGTTTACAACTTATTTAATCATAGTTAACCCTTTTAATGTAAAATATGTAACCCTTTGGTTCTCATTTGAATTAACCCTTTCTTCATGACAATTTACATACTGAGGTTTAATTTAAATTTATTTAAAATTTATCGATGCAATTTCTGAAGGAAATTGATATTTAATAAATTTTGTATACCTTTGCTAAATGGCTACCAGCCCATTTGCCTTTATTATAGACCTTACATTTTTAAACCAATTTGCAAAAATTTCAATTTTCTTTCTAAGTTACTCTACCACCAAGATATTATTTTAAATACACATAAATCATGAAATAAACAATATATATATACTTATAATTCAAAAAAGAAAACTTATATTAACATAATTAATTTGGTTAGCTAGACCCACTTACAAATTTAAAATCTCTTGTTTAACTTAACCCTTTTATTGTACCTTTTAAAATATTTAAAATCTACCCATATTTAAATCATGTCCCTTTATTCTTACTCAAACCTTGGTTTGATTCAATTTATTTTATACACATATATAATTTCACCCTTTTCTAAATAAAAACAAAGGTTTACATTAAAAAGCTTCAATTTGTTAGAACCCTTGTTTATTTTAAATGAAAACAATTTATGTCAATTTGCTTCATATGGAAAAGTGTCGTAATGACTTCTTCTAAATAAAATACCAATTTAGTTTAATTTAATTATATGAAATAACACTCCTGTTTATAGGAGTACCTGAAACTAAAGCATAGCCTTCCAATCAGCTGTTGTAAACAATGGCCTTTTGTCCGCCATCTTGGATATTTACTTTTAGCAAATTATATTTAACTTTATTTCAACACATCTTTTATTTAATTTCTTTACACCTTCATAAGATTTTAAACTCTTTAATTAATTTAAATCCTTTTATTTGATTTGCTTATTTAAAACCCCTTCCCTTTACATAAGTTCTAATCTAAAATTTCTATTTCCCTTACATACATAAAATACAACATAAATTCTGCATTTATGGCATCGCCATCTTGAAACCCCCCACTCTTTAAAACAAAGCCACCAGCATTTACTTGTAAAATTTAAAGTTTACTGTTAATGATTTGAAAATTTATTTAAATTTTATAACATTTTCCCAATTTAGAAAAAATTCTTCAAATTAAAATTTTAATTTGCAAAGGGAAAACAATTTAGATCTGACCTGATTCCACACAAAGCATGGCTTGCCTATCTTCTCCCTCTCTTCTCCGTCTCTCCCTTTGTCCTCCAACGGGGTGGGGAAAATCCGGCTTGGCTGTTGCTTTGTTCCCACGTAAGAATACTTGGATGCTTCCCACGCGTTGCCGCCATCTTTGAAATCCTCCATCCCTTTGTGTGTCTACTAGGCCTCAGGTAGATCCGCTCGCTTCACCCTTTGGTTGAAATCCTTCCATCTTCTTTCTTCGATGCTATTCGCACCTCTTTTAAATTTTAACGGTTACCAGTAAAATTTTAGCTTTAAGCCCTTCTTTTAACACAGTTCTTGGGCATTTCTTAACACAGAAAATAAATAGAAAAATCTTTTAAAAACGTTTATCAATTTAGTTAAATTTTGTTTAATTTTGTTAGAAATTTAGACTCACACTTTTAAAACTGTTTGCTAGGTTACACTGTTCACATCGCCTTGTCTTTCTAGTAAGGCTGCAACACACACATTTAACGACGCTCGCACATAATTTGATGGAAATTTATGGGAAACCCCTTTCGCTGCGATCTTGAAATGCGAAAGGGCCCCATACACGAAATACAGCGTCACGACATCTCAACGAAACGAACTTTCCCTAGCCACTCATAGTTTTTGAACTGTTAACGGTAACAAAACTATTGTTCATTGTTTTACCGGAGCTACGCCCGACACCGACCTTACCCTTCGAGAGTCCTGGTTTAGCTGGGGCTTCAACAGACGCTAGGCCTGCTCAACCCCCGGGAAAACACCCCCACTTGCAGTCCGTTCCCACGAGTTGACAACCAATAAGGATCTTAACTCGATGTCGCCTGATCGGCGCGCGCACTTCTTTTGTACTAGTGCGTAACGGCTCGCAGAATTGATAGACCGATCGATTTAATCCATTTTTTCGATCAAGTCGTATAACTCTTTAAGGGTGCTTCTGATGGAATTTTATTATTCTTTAATTTTGATTTTTCTCGTCTTGCTTCATCTCTGGAAATGTCGATGGTAATTCTAGGCCAATTTTGACCATCTTCCCCTTGCAAACTGCCTTAAATTTAAGTTACAAACCCTTCCCACGGTGGCTTGGTTTGTTTTACTTACAAGAACTTTAGACTCTTTATGTTTTACATGTTATCTTTTTGCGGCATGTATTCCAAGAGAATATTGCCCGCCGCAGTGTGTGTATGTGTGCGTGCGTGTGTGCGTGCGTGTGTGCGTGCGTGTGCGCATGTCTCTGTCTCTCTCTTTCATGAGTATATTTATGCATTTTTTTATTATTTTTTTTCTACTAGCTAAGAGAATGACAGACGTACCTCGGTAATAGTTCAGTTTGAAATCTTAAAATAGACACACATGAACATTAAAACATTAGAGTAATGGTATATTTCAGACAGAGAAACTTGAATATGCTTAGTAGTATAATTAAATTCAGATGTCGTAGATTCACAGATGTATAGTTTAAAAGGTATATTGTTTGTATTAACATAAAGATAATTATGATTAGAACTTAGATTTCAAAAATAATTTCAACGTGAAGGAACGTGAAGTTGTCTGATTTTGATATTATGGAAAAGTGAATGGAGTTATCTAATAATGAGATTATGGGAAGGTGAATAGAGTTATCTGATACTGAGTTGTACCACTGGTATGATTCTCAGGGGTTATAATCAGGGGGGGTAGTGGTTTAATTATTTTTGTGGTATGACAGTAATCGAAAGTCATGATGTAAAAAGCTTTTTGAAGGTTTGTAGAAAGAGTTGTGGTGAAAAAGTTAAAGAAATTTAACATATTAAGTTGAAGTTGCTTGATGTAATCATCTTGAATTCACTGATTAAACTATATTTAAAAAGTATTTAACTAAGTGAAATAGCTTACTTGCTGATGCGTTTCAAAACATTCGTTCCTTTTACGAAGGTAACCGTCTACAGTTAGGGTTAGCTTCGTAAAAGGAACAAAAGTTTTGAAATGCGTCAGCAAGTGAGTCATTACGTATTCACTTAGTTAAGTACTTTCTAAATATATATTAAGTTGAATGGTTTTCATAGTGTACTACTAAGAGAGGAGAATATACACAAAATGAATATTTATCTCTTCACCAGAGTTCCTTCCATTTTAACGTTAATGTGTGGTGTGGGAGAGTGGCTAATATTATGGTTACGTATACAGTTTTGAGCCATGTGGAGGAAAAGGTGGTGAAATAAACAATGGTTATGGTTTAGGAGAGAAGATTGTTCATAATTTATTGAGAATAGTTGAAAATCCAGAGAACCACTTAATTTTTTTGATAATTTTTTCAGTACTTACAGTTTAGTAAGTAAACTGACAAAGATGAATTTCTCAGTAGCAGGAACAATAAGGGAAAATAGGTTGCACAATATTCCACTCACCTCAGTAAAAAAATTTCTAAAAGCTCTGAAGGAAGTTATGAATTTGCCTTTGATAAAAAGGAGAATATTTTTGTTGTTCGATGGTGGGATAATTCAGTTGTTATAGTCATAACCAATTATGGATCGGTTGAACCAACCCTAAATGTAAAACGCTACAATCGAAAAGAAAGGAAACAGGACTTTGTAAAGCAGCCGAATTTTATCAGGATTATAATAAAGGAATGGGCGGAATGGATTCTCATGATAATGCTATTTCCAATTACAGAATTAGATCTTATTACACTTTTGCTATTTACTTGGCACCAGACTTTTTGTTAACTAAAAGTTGTTAAATTGTTAACTTACACTTGGAGGAAACGTTTTCGTCTTACGGCTTCTTCAGCCTCATATTTTTACCGCTAGGAATGCTGCAGTTGTGCTTCCTTGGTACCATTATTTTGAAAGTTAGAAGTGATGTGATTGAAGAGTATATGTGATCGGTGTGATTCAATACTATTGAATCCACCTTCGCAAATCACCTCATGGACACTAAACACTCATGCAAAAGTATGAAAAATAACATGAGCATCCTCCACACATGCAAGTAAGACCATAAATTAAACACACTAGAACAGTATGAAATATATAGACATAGCAACACACATAAAAATGACATCTTAAATGTACAAACACGGCACAGATCACACATACTCTTCAATCAGATCACTTCTAACTTTCAAAATAATGGTACCGAGGAAGCACAACTGCAGCATTCTTAGTGGTAAAAATACAAGGCTGAAGAAGTCGTAAGACGAAAACGTTTCCTCCAAGTGTAAGTTAACAATTTAACAACTTTTAGTTACCAAAAAGTCTGGTCACAAGTAAATGGCAAAAGTGTAATAAGAATTAACAACCAGCTCGTCATGAACAGCAACAATATTTCGATACAGAATTAGAATAAGAGGTAAAAAATGGTGGTGGACCTTATTTGTAAATGGAATTGATTGTGTTGTAATAAATGCATGGAAAATTTTATATTTTATCAACCGGAAATAAAATTAGTCAGATAGTGTTTATGTCGCAGCTCATTATCTCTTTACTACGATCAGCAAATATTGAAGAACCTGACAAGTGCAGCAAAAATCTGCTATTAGGTCACTGCAGTAAAATTATTTTTCCAGACGACGTACGAAAAGGCAAAACGGACCACATCGTAGACCGAAATAAAAGTAATGCAAGACGGAGATGTAAAGTGTGCCACAGTTAAACAGTCTATACATGCAAGAAATGTCAAGTGTTTTTACATGTTGAATGTTTTGAAACATTTCACAATTCAGATTGAAATAAATTGTAAAAAGTAAAACCATGTGTAAAATGTGTTTCAATAAATCGTTTCATGTAATGATTTATGTAATGATTGTTGTGTTTTTTTCATCACTCGGCATTTTCCAACGTTGCGTTAACGCAATGCCTCGAGATGCAAGGAACTCCCAACCTTGTGCGAACGCAACATGTCATTACTCAAAAACTAAAACCCTCAGGTTTTATTTTAATAATTCTATAGTAGAAATGTAGATTAAATAAGGAAAAATCATTTAAAATATAGATGTTGTCCTATTGGGAAAAACTGGGCTAATGTAAATTTGTTCATGGAAACCCCACTATTAGTTTTTGTCTAATGATTTGTTTGTTTTTAATGAAACAACATTTTCCCACATGTTATATTTAATGATAAATTAAGAGTCAAGTTAACAATAAAACTATCAAATACTGCTATAGTTTTTAAAACTACTTCGAAACAGATTCAAAATGGTTTGTTAGATTGTATTCTTTATACCTGTTGAAAAAACATATTGGAAGAAATAAAATCTATAAAGTAAGTTTCTTTGTGGAATAACCTGCAAAATACGAGGGCTGTCCAAAAATTAAAAACTGTTTGAATTTTGCCGCCACACCAGTGAAATATTCCGCTGGCAGCACTACCTTGTAGCTTCGCCTCTCCCCTCTAAAATGAGGCATCGCGCGCATCTGTACCTGTATTAGTGTGTCAATGGCAGTCGTTAGCAATGGATGTCCCAGTACCGATCGGCCTGTGACCGCAACCATTTCTCCACCTCTTCCTGGACTTCTTCATCAGTCTCGAAGGGTTTTCCAGCCAAGTTTTGCTTCAGGTAAAGGAAAAGATGGAAATCACTCGGCGCCAGATTAGGGCTGTAAGCAGGATGGCTAAAAAGGAATCCAGGATCGAGGTGGTGACCGCCGCAGTGTAGGGCCGAGCATTGTCGTGCAAAAAACAGACTCTCGGTCAACATTTTTGGCACCCAATGAGCACACACTTTTCGGTAACCTAATTTTTCCGTCAAAATTGTTTGAATTGTTGATTTACTGACTTCAAGTATCATTTCGGTAAGATCTCGGATCGTCAGACGACGATTTTCTCGAAGTTTTTCTTCAATTTTCAACAAAAATGCTTCGTTGACGGATGATTTCCTTCTCCTCCCTTCTTCGTCATGGACGTTGGTTCTGCCACATGAAAACTCGGTACACCACTTCCTGACATTGAGTTCATTCATTACATTACCGTAAATGGCCTTCACACGTCGATAAATATCGACAGGGTGCAATTTTTGGGCATGAAGGAATCTGATGACGGAGCAAACTTCACAACTGGCGGGATAGTGGGAGATCCATCGTAAACGACTGCCAAGGACACACTAATAAAGGTACAGATGCGCATGACGCCTCGTTTTAGAGGGGAGAGGCTAAGCTACAAGGTAGTTCTGCCACCTAGCAAAATATTTCACCAGTGCGGCGGTAAAATTCAAATGGTTTTTAATTTTTGGACAACCCTCGTATCTCTATTGTATTTCATTTAGGTCACTATTGGCCAAGGGTAGCTAAGGATGCCACGATTCACTGCAACAAAACTATACTCCTTCCCAAGTCATGTCACTGACAGAGTAAACAAAAAAAAATAGTTTAGTTGAGAAAACGTATCATAAGATAAATCTCTACTAATAGCTCTGCTGATGTAAAAAAGACAGAGTCAAAAACTACATAAAAACCCAATGTTATTTTTAAGTGTAGCTATGTGATTATACTACGCATTGTTCGATTACCTGAGTGTCGACAATAGTAAGGCTTTAATTACTTCTGAATGTCTGAACCATCATTATATAAGTTGCTAAGCTACATAAAATCTACGGTAATGTCTCTGTCGGCTTGTGAAACGGACTACAACTTTACTTTTTTTCTCTGGATCTTCAGATTTCTTTGTGTGGCATTGTAGTATTTATCCGAATTTTGGCAATATTTAGAGTGAATAAATATCTGGTTAGGCTGATTCAGATCCTTCCTTGGCCTTAATGTTGGCTCTTACATTGCCATGAAGTACTATGTGCTGGGTACCCTACTCAGTTGAAATTAATTCTGCCAGTCAAGTCCAGTATTAGATTATTCTCAAGCAGTCAGTAAAAACATTGCTGTCTGAGTTGAAGAAGAACATCACTCTCCCTGGGCCTAGGTGTTTTGATAGCATTTGTTCAGAAGATTGATAGACCATGCATACCAAAGCATCTTAATTATTAGCATCCCTTACCACTGCAAATGGGTTTTCAAATAGATGATTCTACTAATCTGCTCATCTGGTTTCAGGCAAGTATGATCCATTGGTGTAAATAAATGTGAAGCTATTCATTCGCCAGATATCTAAAGTTGTAGGTTTCCAAAGCATTCAGTTTGAGCTTGATGAACTCCTGCCCTGTTTCTTGTAAGGCCAAGATAGGGCCAAGGTGTTTTGTAGGAAGGGCTAACGTGATTGTATCATAGTACTGTAGGGATGCCAACTTATTCATCGATAGTTGATATTTGCTTATGAGGAATTCTGAATGAGTTAATGGGGAAGTTTGAGTTTTCAGCCATTGAGATGCATATTTATAATTCAGTAGTTTCAGTTGATTCTTTTACCCCTTTCCCTGAACTTATATGTGCACTTATTTCTGCGACTGTCTAGAGGTCGATGGCTGTTTGTAGCTGCATATTTGATATTGGTGTAAATCAGTCATAAGGGTTGTTTAGGACAAATCGTATTTAGAAATATTGTTCTTGCTTACTAGTGAAATGACTTCACTGCCATATTCACATACTGGATGGATATATGTCTTGTAGGCTAGGCTATGCTTATTCTTATGATTTTAAATTTGCTAGGGAATGTTTAGTTTTGTATCTAGTTAAAACTTACTGACCAGTGCCTAGACTTGTGATATGTAAGTTTTCTGGGCTATGCCCTATCTTGTGTTTGGAAGTACCTAGTTTTTTTTAAATGAAATTTTCTCATTAATTTTTAGTCTTGTACACATTTGAACTTAGTTATAACGTACGTCCTGTGACATAACACCACCTTGGTAGTAACAATTTTTTTGTAGTCCCGTCTTATTAATATTGTAATTCCCTTATGAAAAACTAAGTGTTTATGTCAAGGAAACTACCTAATCCCCAGATACAGCAATCTTGAAAGCTATCTTATATTTCATGAAAATAAAATTGAAGATGGAAATGTCTATTACAGAATTTGTATGGCTTAGATTCGTATATTATATCTGTAGGTAAATATCTTGGAAATGAAATCAAAAGCCTAAATCAAATCTTTTTAGTATAATTCAAGCTACAAAAATTTAGCAAACTCTCGAGATCTTGGGAAAGAAGACCGTAGGATACAAAGGTGAAGTATCACATTACCATAAAGTAGCATCTGTGTATGTAAGTGTTCTGTATTCTCAAGAATTTTGTTTCTTACGAATAATCATTTTGTACATTGCTCTTGACCTGATATCGTAGTTTTTTTTGCCATTGCAATTAATAAGTGTTTTGTCAACACTTGAGTTTGTGTAGTGTATAAACTATTACAAAAACTTCGTTTTACAAATGTTTAATATAAAACTAACTAGTAACCCTCATTATAAGTGTAATTGTTCTTAAATAAAAATATTAAAATTGCCATCAGAGAGGTGTAATGTTTGTGTTTTACTTGTCATCTTGCGGCAACAATTCGTAGACAGAGACTTCACTGCATAAAAGAGGAAATCAAAACAACAAAATGAGCCCAATACTCACTCATCACTGCCAAAGTGAACATATTTTAATTGACATCTCTTAGTGCATTATATATGTGTTAAATACTGAATGTGTCTGTTGAAATCTATTGAATTAATAAGTTTTTACAGATTTAGCAATCATTTTTCATGTGTACGTGGATTATGACCCTTTTTATTACAATACCTCTGCACAAGACTGATATAGTGTAACATCATAAATTATACGATCCATTTGATAACGTTAAAACCGAGATCAACAGTGTATGTTTTTTATTTGAATGCCTTGTAGGACACCAACCCTCCTTTAGTAGGTGCGACTAGTCTGCATCTTTCTTTGAAGAATTAGGAGTTATAGATATAACTCCAGCGACATTTCCAGAGGAAGAGGTTAAGGATCATGTGGCCAGTAGCCATGTTCTCTAGTGTCATAGAGGAGTTCTCTACCCATTACACCAATATGTATAAAAAGCTACTCAAGTATGTATAAAACAAAAAACATATGGTAGGGAGGTTGGCTATAAGTATGGCTGAGGATGGTACACATAATAATCCTCTGGTTCTACGAGTAAGGGAAAGTGATGGCTCTCATGGGCCAGTTTACTTGCCTAAAGTAGCCATTCTCTTTACCAGGGGCAAACAGTGTGTTAAATATGGTGATGTGTCTGTAGTTTGTATTTTGTTGTCTTATTTGACTGAGCTATAGCAAGGACACCGAAATAACAGAAGTGATAATAATACGAAGTCAATTAATCATACAAGGATTAATAATGCGAGCAAAACAAATTACAATTATAAAGATGTTTTCTAACAATATCTGGTTTAAAATAAACAAAAATAACACAAAATTCATAAAACAGATAAATTCTTGCAGTTTTTTGTTGTACATCTTGAGGTTTATTGTACGAGGGCTATTCAGAAAGTAAGAAACGTTTTTTAATTAAAAAAAAAATAAGTACAATAAAAATTTTTTATTATATACATCTGAAAGAGCAACTAAAATACTACTTTTCTACATAGTCGCCAAACAAATTGAGACATTTATCGTAGCGGTGGACAAGCTTTGAAATTCCTTCATCGTAGAATTCTGCCACCTGCGATGTCAGCGACTTAGTGACACGCGCCTTGAGCTCCGCGTCGTCGTGAAAGCGCTGTGTTGCTAGCCAGGTCTTCATTATTGGAAACAAGTGAAAATCACTTGGTGCAAGGTTAGGACTATAGGCCGGATGAGGAAAAACCTCCCATTTGAATGACTCAAGGGGTTTTTTGGTGCTGTTTGCTGTGTGAGGTCGGGCATTGTCATGCACAAACAAAATTTTCGACTTCAATTTCCCTTGGCGCTTGTTTTGAACTGCTCTTCTAAGATTGCGCAAAGTTTCACAGTACCACTAAGAGTTTATTATTGCACCACGTTCAAGAAAATCAATAAGAAGCACAGCTTGCCTGTCCCAAAAAACCGTCACCATAATCTTCCTTGCTGAAAATGTTTGCAAACGTTTTCTTGGTTTTTTGGGGAGCTTGTGTGCCCCCACTCCATGGACTGTAATTTCTTTTCGCAATTAACGTGTTTTACCCATGACTCATCACCAGTTACGATGCGATCCAGTAGTGAATCACCATGTCTGTCATAGGCGTCCAGAAATGTCAACTTGCCTTCATTCGCTGACCTTTGTGGTGGTCAGTGGCCATTTTCGGCACCCATCTTGCACAAAATTTGTGGTAGCCTAACCTTTGTGTGACAATTTCTAACAACAAAGTCCATGAAACTTGTGGAAAACAAAGCGAAAGCTCCGTTATCATGAATCGGCAGTTTTTGTCAACCTTTTCATCAACTTTAGCGATCAGTTCATCAGTCACAATGCTCGGGCGTCTGCTCTTCGCTTTGTCATGAATGTCAGTTCGTTTTAAACTGAATACACCATTTTTGCACAGAACTTTCATTCATTATGTTGTTTCTGTAAACTTCACACACTTGGCGATAAATGTCTATCGGTTTAAAGTTTTTTTGCCAACAAAAACCGTATCACTGACTGCACCTCACAACTGGCGGGATTTTCAATCGCAGCCCACATCTTCAGTTGAAATTGCGAAAAACTGACACCGCAGAAATGTTCTGGTTGTCACGGCTGAACGCCGACTGAGTTCCCGAGAGCACACGCACCAAAATGTACAAGATCAACGCGCGCCTGGCAGCGTCAGACAGAAACGTTCCTTACTTTCTGAATAGCCCTCGTATAAATTCCACTTTCTTGTATTAACTACATATACAAAACACACTACACTCACAGACTGACATAGACACCAATCTAAAAATCAACACTACATCAAAAAAAGCAACAAATTTAACACAGTAGAAAACTATGGGATATATAAACACCATAAATACTACCCACAACACATTCTAAATGGCAAAACGCACTCACAATCAAATACTATATTTGAGCACATAATTAACAACTACTCTGTGAACAATAACGCACCACAGAACAGAAATACACCACAGACTCACACCAACACAACACACCTGAGCAACAGTCTTGTCAGTAATTCACAGCATTGAATAATGCGCTGACCTAACACAAAATGGGTCTGCTGAATAAATCAGTAGTTAGTGGCTTTATGCCAAGTTAATACAAAAAAAGTGGAATAGATAAATTCTTTTTTTACTCTTTTTCTATTACTTCAGTATTCAAATATAATGTAAATAAATAGGTGTAATAATTATAAATAAATATTATAATATAATATTATGTAACAAATATAATAATTATGGATGCATTACTTTCCATTTTCATGTTATAAACTTACAATTAATTAAGTATTGTTCAAACTTACTAACACAAATCATTAAGTATTATATTTCTCAATTAACAAAATGTATGAATCACACAAAATGTAGAGGGGCTATTATCACTTAATGCCAAACTAAAGACTTGAGGCCTTCTTTGTTTTTCAATTTATTCAGGGGGGGAAAGGTGGCCTTACAAACTAACCATATATTAATGTTAATTGTTGGAATTATCTAGATTTCATTGATTAAATCATAAGTAATTATTTGAAGAACTAAGTGAAAACTATCTACTTACTTGCTGGCGCGCTACAAAACCGTCCTTTCATTGACAAAGTCCAACGTGCTACTGAGAGCAAGTGTATGCTTTATAGATGTGGATAGGCTAGTTGTGCACTAAGTAATGGAAATTGGTGTTATATTCGAGGTGTGTGTGGTCGTTTTTGTGTTATGTGGTTTTTGTTTATTTCAAATTTTTCTGTAGGGATTAGTTATTTACTATGATTTATTACTTGGGAAATATTTAGTCTGGATGTTTGTGTATGTTTGTTGGGTGTTTTATCTATGTTTTGCATAGCTGGATTTTGGATTTGTGTTTTTAATGTGTTCTTTGTATCTTGTGTTAAATTATTTACTGGGCTTGCCAGTGTATAAGCTGGAGCAGTCGTTACATGTTATTTTGAATATAACAGAGAAATTGTATTCGTCCGTTTGTTGTTGAAAGGGTTCTATATGTTTTTTAATAGTGTTTGTTATTTTGTATGATATTTGATAATTAAGTCTTCTGAAATGAGAAACAAGTTTATAGGGGTAAGTGATGGAAATTTATTTATTATTTGTTTTGTGACTCGTAAGCTTACCTGTTTGATAATGTTGTTAATGTTTAATTTTCTTGAGTTTATTATCTATAAGTGTATGTTTGTACCATTATGTTGGGTGATATATTTTATTGTATTTATTATTTGTTTTGTGACTCGTAAGCTTACCAGTTTGTTAATGTTGTTAATGTTTAATTTTCTTGAGTTTATTATCTATAAGTGTATGTTTGTACCATTATGTTCGGCGATATATTTTATTGTATTTATTATTATTTTTGCATAGGCATATTAATTAGAACGTGTAACGTGTGGTTAAATGCAGGGGGTTTGTATTATAAATAAATAAAACCTCTTAAGCTACAAAAACTTTTTATTTATGTCCTGATATACATTTTGATTGCAAAGCAATATCTTCAGAGAGGAAATTACAAGACTAACTACTAACTGCTACAAGAGTATTAGAAGATTCTGTTGTTTAAGAGGTTTTACTTATGTATAATAAAAAATTACACCACAGTGGCCCCAACTTATTAGAGCGTGTTTGTGTTGTTTTGGGTGATAAGATGTGTTGTGTATGATAGTATCAGTGGTTGTCGGTTTACTGTATATTTTGAAATTATGTTCGTTGTTGAGTTTTATATTAATATTACTGTAATATAATGTATTATGTACTAATTTATTATTCATACTAAGTACATTAAGATTTTAAGTACATTAATAACTTATTACCATAGTATTGAATAGTAATTTGTATTTTAAACTTTCAGTTGTCTCGTAGTGAACAGGCTGGTTGTCCGACATGGCATAATAAGTCGCTTTTCCTGCGAGCTTTAAAGGAGGAAGATCAGAAGCCAAATCCAGTTGTGCAAAGAGTAAAGGTCATAATGTCTGCAGGACTCGTTGTGGTCCATGCTCATAGGTATGCACATGTAGGTTACATTATTGTAATAGTTATCAGTGTCTGAAGACTGAGTTTTCTTATAAGAGGAGGAGAGTTAGATATCTGGCGTCATTTCTTGCCAACTTGTCTTTGCACCGTTTCTATTCCAAATTTGATTCTTACATACCTTTTGATTTTTAAGAAAGTCGCTCTACTGTATTTAATCAATGAAATTGGTAGGATATTGTGATATTTATATTATTAATAATAATGATGATAATAACCATACAGAAATAAAAATTTATCACATGTCGGTTCTAATATAACTAAATATAGTAATTTTCCAATGATCTTACAAAACACGATCAAAATAAATATTCATTCTCGTATTCATTTTTTTCTTTTGTGCCTTTTTTTATTTATGCGTCTTGAAAGCAAATTAATTCTTTTCTTAGAACAGTCTGCATAATTGTGTTATTGACGGTGTCATAACATTGACCTCTGTTAAGAATAGGACAGGTAATAGAGAAAAAAGGTTTTAAAATGAATCTGTTCAGTTTGGATAAGTTGTTAGAGGCCAGTGGTTTGTTAGTTACAAATTGTAAGTAGTAACTTTATCACATGTGACTTAGGCCTTATAGCAACTCAATAATTTTTAAGTAGTCAAAAGAATACTTTTAACATAATCCGATACATTATAAAACTGCACTTAAAAATGTTTCTTCAGCCAGTTCTTACCTTATCATATTTGTATGTGTTTACTTTTACCTAATTGAAGGTTATAGATAAAAGCACATTCAGTAAGTATATTAGGTTACAGTTTTTATATACACGAATCCAATAGGTTACAGCATAAAAAATATAACTTACGGGTACCTAAATATGTTTGAGCTTAATTAAATAATGACTTCCCATACTTTAAGTTTACGTAAATATCTATGCAAAATTTCCAAAAATGTAAGATTTTTTATGATAATAAGAGATTTTTGTCAGTGTGTAAGCTAGAGACACTGATAAAGATTGCTTGTGAAATTGAATACGTTATGTCTCAGAAAGTTTTTCATAAGTTATGAGTTCAAAACATTTTTATTTTATTAAATTCAAACTTAGAAATTTTGTATAATTGCATACAGTTTTCTGCCTTTCCTAACATTACAAGATAAACGTTTTGCATCATTAGGGAAAGCAGAAAACTGTACTCAAATATATAGAAATATTCCTAACAAAAATGAAGATGAGTTTATTATGAATTTCATAAAACTGTTGTCAATCATCATAGATAAGAAAATATATGAATTTACTTTGAAACCGTTGTTTCTTCACAAAGCTATTTTTTTAAATATACTATAAACCAATTATGTTTTTAATTTTAATTAAAAAACCATACATTTTTTGGCCATTGCCAATTTCAGGATTTTTACTAGAAATTTTACACTTTAAAGTGATTATTTACTTTAGGTATATAAATCCAGTTACACGCCTCTATAAAATTTGTTTTTATGTTTATTCTAAACCTTGTACCTTAATTTTTACATTAATATTAATTCTCATTCCATCAACTTTTTCAGACAGGTTTATACAAATAAAACGTCACTTTTCTTGTTAAAATCCATAATTACATACTCTTAATATTACTGACTTTATTTATTTGATTTTTTTGTAATTGTGAGTTTTAGCGGCCCCTGAGGTATAAATTGAAAATTGTTCAAAACCACAAAATAGGACGATATGCACAAGATTTTTTTTATTTTACTTGGAAAGTTATTTTTTATCAATTTAAAGTTGGGTAAAAAATCAGTGCAAAGCGTTAAGTTGTGCATCAGAAGTAGAGTGATACAGTGACGTCACGCACACCTTATGTGTAGATATTTGAGAAACATTTTGGCTTAATTTTTATGGTTTTTGCATATGTATATTTAAATATATTTATAAAGTCTCCAGTTTCGATAGATTTGGTTTTAAATGTATTTATTACTATATACCTATATTAAAATATAGCTAAAAAGTGTCCACTCAGGATAGATTTGGTTGTAATTTTATTCATTACCTAAATGGTTAAATGTATAAAATTAGAACCAAATATATACTGACTGGATACTTCATAGGTATATTTCAATATAAATATATAAAATTATCCTTTCCTGGCAATAACAAAAATAATAGTGATCAATATAGCTTCAGGACATCTATTTGATTCATAAAGTTTAGATTGCTAAAACACCAACTAAGCTGTGATGTCACTGTATCACTCCGCGGCTGATGCAGGTCTTAATGCTCCACACTGGATTTTTTACCCAACTTTAAATTGATAAAAAATAACTTTCCAAATAAAATTTTAAAAAAATTCTTGTCCATATTGTTTTATTTTGTGGTTTTGAACAATTTTCAATTTATATCTCAGGTGGACTCTAAAACTCACAACTATTGATTTTTTTCCTATTAAAATTGTTTTTCTAAGTATTTTTATATTACAGTGAATTATAATTTTTAAGTGCATGATTTAGATGTTTTTTTCTTTTAAAAAAAAATGTTTGCAAGATAGTGGTCCTTTCAAAGATGTCATTATTTTCTTTTTTATTGTGTTTCTTTTGATCATTTCCTGATTCCTTCATCCCAGAAAGCCTTGTAAATTTATTTCTTATTGTGCCACAAAAAACATTCCATAATTTGCATTTCAGACAGGTACTCTATAACAAGGCCTATCCTTGCAGTCCTTTTATTCTGGATTGAGCCAGAAATATTCGACTTTTTAACTGCATGAAACAGTTTATTATTTTGTTAAAAATTTTAATTTTTTTGATACATTATTATTACCAGTTTCTATCGAAGCAAATCTATCCTATTGTAAAAATACTGGAAGAAAATTGTTTGTTTATGTTATTTCTTATTCAGAATTATTGAACTTGTTTTTGTAGCTTTAAGGCAATTACCTTAAAACTTGAATAACTTATAATCCACAAAATATAAGAAAGAATTGTAATTGTAAATACCACTAAGGTAAACATGTAAAACCCTCTTGCACAGGATTATGGCATATGTGTAAGGTCTTGTACCTGGAGGTATAATCTATATATAGGCATAAACAGGTGTCTATCCATTATATCCTTCAAGATTGTTAAACTTCACAGACAAAAATATGAAAATAAAATAGGTTATCATTCAAATGGCTTCTTTTTTCAATTAGCTTACACTCTCCTTATATATTTATCTTGTACAAATTTTCAGTTGATAAAAAATACATTTTATTTATCCAATCATGTTCAAATACATTTTTTTTAACCTTTAGTAGATGATAATTGATATTAACAGTTTTTTTTCAAATATTTATTCAATAATTAAATTATAAAACATTGGGGGGGGGGTTCTAAGTTGCATTCAAACTGAGTATTTTCATGTTCAGGGTCTAGCACTTTTGGCACTCAGCCAACTTTCCCATGGCCAGAATTGTATTTCTTAAAGAAGTATATGAATTTTATTTTTGCTCCCATCTGATTGTCGACAAAACCTCTATTGTACAACCTTAAATTTTTGCCACCAAACAGACAAACTGGATTAACGGTATCGAACCTTGCTTTACAAATAGAAAATGCAAAAGGAAAGCGAAAAGAAACTATAACACAATGCAAATGACAAAAAAAAGAAAGCATATAAATAGTAACAAACAAAAATTAATAGTCCAACACTATAGGTAGAATGGATAATAGGAAAAGGAAAATTGCAAAGAAATTTGCTTTCTATTTTGTCACTTAATATGTTTATATATTGACATATGTATATACATATTTATATTAGTTGTAATTTAAAATTAAAAAGAACTCAAATAAAATTTTTCTTTGTTGACAAGTAGGTATTGACTTTAAAAAAAAAAAAATGTTATATTACTTGTTTAATGATAATCTTTGTTTGCAGTCTTTGAACTATTACAACAAATTAAGAAAATTTAATTTCTAAATTTTAACCCTTTATCAATTTGTTGATGGTTAAGTAAAGTTAATTGATGCTTAAAATGTTTTAACTTACTGGGATGCCATAATAGATTAATTTTGTTTTTAAGATACGATTGGTGAATAAAATTATAGTTAAATAAACTTATATAGATGTAGATATTGTTAAAGTGCCATATAATAGTGATTCTCACTGGGAACTGAAATACTTGCAGAAACTTAAACATGCCTTGACCTTAATTCCACAAAGATGGCTTACTTAGATACCATTTGACCTTTTAGTCCCTATAATGCTTTAAAGAAATGTAAAACATCGACTGTTATTCCAGTAGAATATTGGTTGTTAAAGTAGTTGTTTCTTTTTTTTTTTCTTATAAAAATCAATTTATTTCATCTTATCCAACAATTATAGAACATATCTAGCAGTTATAAAAATAAATTGTTTTTTTATGTTTCAATATTACTATGCTAGATATAGCTCTAATAATTATAATATTCTATATTACTGTTTGGCTCTATGTAAAGCTCACTGTAAGATAAAAAGTTATGATTGAGGGAGATTCTTGGAAATGTGTCAAAAGGAAGATAAATGGCAATGCTACTAATGGCAGAACCTTATGACACTCAACTTAAATACCTAGAATTTTATAATTTTCTTAAATTGATTTCTTTGTAATGTATAAATTAAGTAACATACAGTAATACCTCGACTTATGCTACCCCGTCTTACGCGATTCCCAAGTTATGCAGTTTTAAATCATGCTTTCTGAACTACGCCGAAACTGGCCTGTTCTGGAAGAAAATGCTTAAGAGAACTTTTATAGGTAATGAAGAGAAAATATTTTCAGAATTTAAGGCCACCAAAGACCGATTGACCAGTTGGAAATAATAAAATAAATTCTCATATAATTGAAAGTTAGTACACAATTTATTAAAATTAAGAACTATATTTACACCTCAGATTTTTTTTACATATGTAATTTTATTGCTCAGAAGTGACCGAAAGGTGCCTCATCACACAAGGTAAAATTATTGCACTTAGTGGTGGATAAAAGTATTTACAATAGTAATATATCAACTTCATAAAGTCAGTGCAATGGAAAAATAATGGACAACGGAAAATATCAAGATATATATATATATATATATATATATATATATATATATATATATATATATATATATAGATTTTTTGGACTAGGAGACTGACAGACTTACCTTGGTAAGAGTCCACTCTGTAGTCTTGAAATAGAAACACATAAAAGCACTTAAACAATGATATATTTCAACCACACAGTGGTCTTTGTCAATCGAAGAGAAAACACAAAAAGAAATATGAGAGAATGAAATAAAATAAATGATATATATATATATTAGGTTAGTTTTGGTTGGTAAAGATTATTTAGATTTTTTGGACTAGGAGACTGACAGACTTACCTTGGTAAGAGTCCACACTGTAGTCTTGAGATAGAAACACATAAAAGCACTTAAACAATGATATATTTCAACCACACAGTGGTCTTTGTCAATCGAAGAGAAAACACAAAAAGAAATATGAGAGAATCTCTCATATTTATTCTCTCATATTTCTTTTTGTGTTTTCTCTTTGATTGACAAAGACCACTGTGTGGTTGAAATATATCATTGTTTAAGTGCTTTTATGTGTTTCTATCTCAAGACTACAGTGTGGACTCTTACCAAGGTAGGTCTGTCAGTCTCCTAGTCCAAAAAATCCATATATATATATATATATATATATATATATATATATATATATATATATATATATATATATATATATATATGGGAATTTTTGGATTAGATAGGAGACTGACAGACTTACCTATAATGGCAATAGTCCAAAACTGCAATCTCTTGGAAATAAACACATATAAAAACTTTATACACTATTGAAATATTTCGATCAAAAATGATCTTCATCAGTTAAAAAAGAGAAAAAGAAAAGACTGAAGTGAACCACAGATGTGTATAAATATCCAAATGTCACAGATTTATAGTTTATGATATAGTGCTATATGTGATTTGTGTAAATATTGATTACTTAAAACTAGATATTAATAGTCTGTCAGAAGGAAGGTAAATGGAGTTGTTAAAAAATTATATAAGTTTGGTGGAATGTAAAAGGAGTTTTATCTGATGTTGAGGTTAGGAGGCTCTCTAGATTTGGTGTACCACTGGTATGATAACTCCCATCTTCTCAATTATGAAGGATTGCAATCAGGTGGGAGGGCCTTAATTATTTTGGTGGTATAACAATCATTGAAAGATATGATGTTGTAACTAGCAGCGTGTTGAGCGGTTGGCCTGTCTACAGTATGTTCATGGTTCCAACATCATGTCTGTGGCCATTCATTCTGATGTTCAGACCATCCGTGGTAAGGCCTATGTACTGTGCAGGGCAAAATTTACATTGCAACTGGTATATTACATTTCTGGATATACAAGTATGATGACCCTGAATCTTGAAGTCTACATTGGTTGCTAGGCTATGGAAACTATTTGTTGGGATGTGTATTGGACATGTCTTGCGTCTAGGTCTATTGCACGGAAAGGAGCCATGAGGAAGTTTAGGCGGTTTTTCAGTACTTGGATCTGGTAATTTTTTATGTACTAAAATATTTTTCAAATTAAAAGGTTGTCTGAACCAAATATGTGGTGGATTTGAGAAAAGATCTTTGGTGTAGGTGGAAGCTTGAAGAATCTTGAACCTATCGTTTAATATTTTGTTCAGCTTCGTTAGGCCTGGATGGTAATCTGTAACTAAAGACAGTTTGTTGTCTTCTATAGGTGGTCTGGGTTCATCAGATGATTGAGCAAAGCGAATTTGACCCTCAACAAGTTGTTTAGGATATTACTAGAAATAACCTAAATATATATATATATATAGATTTTTTGGACTAGGAGACTGACAGACTTACCCTGGTAAGAGTCCACTCTGTAGTCTTGAAATAGAAACACATAAAAGCACTTAAACAGTTTAAGTGCTTTTATGTGTTTCTACTTCAAGACTACAGAGTGGACTCTTACCAAGGTAAGTCTGTCAGTCTCCTAGTCCAAAAAATCTATATATATATATATATATATAATTTGTTTCTTTTTCATATGTCCATACCATTTATTTATAGTGTAAAGGGGAGGAGGCTTTCACTTCAAGAGGAGGGGGAGTGGTACAAAAAAGTTTGGGAACCCCTGGCTTACACACTATTAATACCTAAGCAATAATTTTAAAATCATATATTCATTTAGTTACAATATAAATAGCAAATATATTAGTAAAAAAATGTTTTCCATGTACCTCAATGTTTGTTATATTTTCCCACTAGACAACAGATTTACTTCAGGTAACTCATTGCTCATGAGTTAAGTGTGTATTTTTACTTTATAACTGAACTGAAATAATAATATTTTTTCTGCCTGTGTAGTCGTTGGGCATTGCGAGCAGTAGACGAAGAAAACACCATTCTTCCACATATCGTTGGAGACAATATAGTCAGTTCAAACAGGACGGAGGACGTAATATTCTCAGGTCATTTTATGAGGTACTTGAATTTTGCATAGATAAAAAATTGAGTATTATTTAACAAATATTTACATAGCAAAGATTATTTGTGTTTTGAAAATATTTTTTCAATACAAGCTAACAATTTAAACAAATTATTCTAAAACATAAAATCCATTCTTTGTTTTTATGTGACAAATAATCAGTAAGATTATAAGTGTTCACTTTAATATCAAGATGAACATGAAGACAACAAGATGTGTCGATCAATCATCTCTCACCCTTGAATTCAACTACACTTTTAGTTCCTTGATGTAGAAAAACTGTGTGTCGCTGTAGAAACGGAAATAGGAAGTGTTTACAATAGTTTTAGTATTGCTGGTAATGGGTATTCATGATTATTTCCTTGTACTCTTCATCATTAAAACAAATTTTTAATGCACAATATTTCTTTCAAAATTAAAAAATTTTATCAAAGAAGAATATAATACAATATTTTTTTGCAAATAAACTACACTTAGTATTTTTTCTAGGCTTGTGGGAACTACCTTATATAAAGAGAAGTACGATGGTCATAATTCGATAACTCCAAAATGAGATGACAACAGGGAAAACTTTGGCAAATTTTAATAAAATAAACACAGATGAAACACATTTAAAACATTTTGACACATAAAAATCATAGAAAGTTGATACATGTATTTTATAGATTCTGGTGATTCCCCAGTGGTGCAGATAATACCCCCACAATCTGGGACAGATAAACAAAATTATAAATTAATGTGAAAAATAAATTTTATTAAAAATACGGTCACATTTCACAGTATTTGTTACTTTTAAGAGTTGATTCAAACGTAACTGGAGAAATATAAAAGAATATTCATGTTCTATACCATTATAAAATCTACTTTTAAGAATTTTGTATACAAAAATAAGTTGTACTTTAATTTCAGGATATAGTTATACTTTAAATAATTAAACTTCCAACAAAAAGTTGGGAGGCTATTTTGTCTTGCTTAAGATGTTATTTGTTTTGGGCAACAATTCCTAACAATAGACTTCGCTGTGTGAAAGTAAATATATTTACAAACAAATTAACCATCCTGACAGTTTTAAGATGTAAAACATTAACAAAAGTATGAAATATTTATGTTTTGTCATTTTCCTATGGTGGGAGTGGGCTTTGTGAATTTGTTATTCATTAATTCTTATAAACAGAAAAACTACTTCAGTTTTGTTATACAAAACTAAAATTCCTCTGCACTAAATATACACATTGTAACTGAACAAAGGCATGGTTGAAATCATCAATAATAGTGTTTAACCTCAAATGTTAGATCTACCAACATTTCCCCCTCTTACATTCGGCTGGAGAAAGGATGCTATTCTAACTCCATTATCTTAATGTGCGCTTTTAAAGTATAAACAGGATATTATAATATTTCTCAAAAACCAAAGGGCACCTAAAATGTTTTACAGTAAGGGGACAGTCTCATTAGCTACCCTAAGAATTTGACTTATTTAATTTTTAGTACCAAAGTTTCAATTATTAACCACAGAAGAGAATTGAACAATGATAAGATCTGGTAATTTTTGTATAGTTACCAAGTTTGGTATTTCCTATAGGCTTATGAGAACTAACAAGTATAAAAAAGACATGTCTTTAATCCTTCTACCTAATTTTTATATCAACAGAAAGCTTACAAGAATGGAAACATTATGATGGTTCTCTTCCAATGAGTTAACTGTACTTTGAAACTTCGTGCTATTATATCATTTACTACTTCCATTTGTTTCATTATACCATATATCTGTGATATTCTTATAGAGTTATGCAGTAAAATTTTGTACTAATAATAGAAGAAAATTGCATGTACCTATCCTAAAGTATATATCATATCTTTACTATTCGTATCTTATAAAGTTCATTACAAAATTTAATATATGAAAAATATAATTTTAATCTTGTTGGTTCAAAGAATAACTCCCTCCAGTTATTTACTGAAATTTTCTTTCCTTATTTCATTTGCTGGATCCACCCCAAATAAATAAGACTTACTTCATCTTTGCATAGTTCTGCAATGTAATAAATAAAATTCATTTAAGCGGATGCTTCAGGTTAATAATTTTCATTTTTTAACAAAGCATTAATGAATTGTGCCTCTTTTCTATTGAACTCATTATATACATTGTTTACATATAGCAAACAAAAGTCTGAGTTCCGTACGCACAAATAATATATTACTACACAGATTCAGTGTAGAGTAATAAATGTACCACTTCTTGTTAATTCTTGTGAAAGATTAAATGAGAGAATAATCTTCACATGCTTTAACTCATTGACTAAGGTGTCGATGAGTCATGCCCAACCTAGGAAACAGAACGGTAATATAGCCGTTTTTCGTGGTATTGTTGCTAATACAATTGTAAAATTTATTGTGGAAATAATTTTGTTCAGTGAAGCAACCATCCTAATATTGTTGCCATACTACAACAATATCGTCTTGAGCTAAACAAAAACCTTACTGCTCTTTATCATCATTTGTAGGTTACAGTATTTCAGTTTTTCTTAGACAAGCCAAGAAAAAAAATATAATTCTGTAGAATAAAAGTCTGTGTGAGTAGTCAAAATTCCAAATTAGTAAAGTTTTTACTGTATTTGTCTGTCATGAAGTGGAAAGTTTTTGGTATCATGTCAAAGGATTATTTATAGCCCATATTCATTGCTTATAGGAATTTATTCGTCTATATAAAATTCAATTATATTCTGATTTTTAAAAAAACACATACTACATTGCCAATAAACATAACTACAGGTTTTGCTAACTTATTTTCAACACTCATTTGATGGTAGCAAGCAAGGTACATGATTATCCTGAACTACATGGTTTACAGACTCAAGCATTTGGATATATTAAATGAACGTAGCTCTTACATTACCCATACCAGGTTTATATTGTACTTTATTCTAGTGGTATCTGTATCTATTCTGTTCTATTTTTGTCTCTTACTTTTTATAAGACACTGAAGTGTTCGAGAGGCAGAAACCTATATTGCACCAAATCTTGAATTTTATTTCCCAACTTAATACAAAAATTTATGGTGGCATAATAAGCACAATTTATAAATAATAATTGGATAGACAATTGATTATTGTTTATTTGAGTATATTTTTACTTATTGTTTCCAGATGGTTGACAGTTAGTGCTGATCATATTGTTATTTTAATACTTCTTCTTGCTCTCACAGTCAAGTTTATATTTTTTGAAGATAAAGAAGAGTTAACAGAACAAATTCTTATGTCAAGTGAAGCACAAGATACCCATTGTGAAAGTAAGTAATTAATTCAAATGTACATTGTTAGTACAATGTCATGCGCTGTTACTTATGCTTTTTTAATTATTCTGTATCTAACTCAGTGCTATTTTTTTTCTACATTGTTAATACCTTCAGAATATTTTCTTTTTAAATTATATTTTTTCAAGATCTGTTTCATAAACCCTGTGAAATTGTAATAACCATAACTTGAGAGGTTACCAAGTAGTATTTGACTAAAGAAGGTACCAAACCTACTACAGAGAGGTGTTCTGTTGTTTAACGGGGTTCTTTATTCAAAGGAGTAACAGTAAAAAAATTGGCTTTATATTGTTTCTGAAAACTGAATGAGTCAATAAATATAGTTGTAATCTTTTATTGAAAATAAAAAATAAAATAAAAAGATTTATTGTAAAATAAAACATGGAAAATTTATCAATTCAAAATTTGTTCAATTAGTTATGTAAATTTTAAGTTTAAATGTGTCTAATGATACTCCCAATAAACTAAAGTATTGCCTAAGGAGCTGACAAACACACACACACACTCAAATACAATGGATGTGTTTACATTGTCCTTATCTAAGGCAATCTGTTGGGGTGAGAGTTTTATTAAAGATCCCTTTTGTATAGGGCTAGTGATTGAAAATTTAATAGTAAAATGAAAGTGTACCTAACGAGAGCTTTTACTGTAATTTTATATATTATTATTATTATAATAACAAATTTTATTTGATGTTACCTATTAAACTTTTTTTAAGTATTCAAGTATTAATTGTAAAATAACGACCATCAAATTTTAATCATTTTTATTTTTCCATTGATATTTTACTTGATAAATGCAGCTTCATCTTGAATAGCTATCTCAGCATTATATTTTTAAAAAATTCACTACTCTTTTTAATACTGTTTCAGAAAATCTAGATTCTACACTACGGCAACGTTTCTTATCTCAGTTGTCGACAGGCTGTACAATTGAAACTGATGCTAATGGTGAAGGCTGGGTAGAAGTGGAGCCTACTATGAAAATGCAAAATAATTCTAAAAATAAACAGGTTCAGACAACTCCGAGTGAAAATGGGTTCTGCGGCGATAGTGATAAGTGGGTACAGACAGACGAGTCAGCAAATAACAATATTATACGACCTGAGGTAACAGACAAACCTGTACAAACCGAAAACATTGCCTTGCCTGATTGTAATGTCGTGTTCAAGGATAAAGCTGTACAGACAGAGGATGAAGATAAGAAAGAAAATGAAAAAGCTATGCAACAACGACCTCTGGAAGATTGTGTTGCTATTTACAAGAATAAAGTATGTATTCATCTGTGTTTATTTTATTTATTGGATATTGTATACAAAAAATATCCACAGGAGTTTGTTAATTTTATTACATCTATGTGTAAATTTTACATTGTTCAACACGTTCAGCACGGCTAGCGTACCGGCACGATCTGGATTCCCTTGCGAGGCACTGAGAGCGTGCTGGTCTAATTAAAACTTCTCTAGTGTCAATAAGTGTTTGTATAAAAGTTTGATTTTTACGTCAGTGCTTCAGAAGAGTTTGGAGAACATCTGAGTCATTTTTAAATCCAATCATCCGAAGTTAACTTTTAGATGCCTCAACTGAAACAATGCTTAAGGGAGTTTTATGAACAGATTTAATTTGGTTTAACTTTTATATTTAATGTTTTTTACTTTTAACCACTTAAAGGGGCAAAATATCCGGTAAAAACAACGATCATAAAAATAGGCTAAGCTTTCTGAACTAACGCAAGAATAAATGATAACTGTCCTATCAGAGTGAATGAACCTACTCGAGGTGGGAACAGACTACTGTAAATATGAGTCATTGACAAAATGCTTGGCTGCCCGAAAACCTAATGTGCCATCATTAGATTGTAGTAAACAAATGTCAGCTAATCTCGGCTATAAATAGTCTAGGACGTAACATATGTATTATCTATTTTCATTTGTTGATTCCATCTTCACGTGAGCTACTAGTAATCACTAAACACTTTTAAATGTTTTAAACTTGCCTATAGTAGCACTTGCTTTGTTTGTTGAGGACGGCCGTTTCGGGAGATGTGTCCCATTGTCAACTCAGACCGTAACTCCTGTAACTCCTGAATTACGGTCTGAGTTGACAATGGGACACATCTCCCGAAACGGCCGTCTTCAACAAACAAAGTAAGTGCTACTATAGGCAAGTTTAAAACATTTAAAAGTGTTTAGGCATTATCTATGTCTGCATTTACATTATTGATCTGTATCACTTTGTGAAACTCATGACACAAGCAGAAACAAACATTCCGAGTTAAACGTTGAGTGGTTAATTTTAGTATGGAGTATATTTTAGTAGTAGGTACTTTAGATTTATATGTAAATTGTCTTCTTTTCTCTGTCTTTTTACTGAGATTTTATTGTTTGTCTTACAGTTTTTTATCATTTGTTTTTTTTTTTTTTTAACTGTGACTCGATAAATAAAACAATATTTTAATGTCTAATACACTGTTTTGATGTCCGCAGATATATTTATAGTAAATGAAAAGAACTTTTTAATGAGGGACAACCATTTGTAAATAATTTATGAAATTGATGGCTATTCATCTCTATAGTATTAGAGCAAGTATATAGCAAAAAGGGAATTCATGTTGACACAAATTACCCTCTTATTCATGGTACTCTATGTCAGAACTCTGTTTTACTTATTCCCGCTGAAGAATTTATGTGTCAAAATTTGGTTACCTGTAAAAAATAAACTTGGTAATCATTACTTATTGTACATTATTCAAAGAGCAAAGAGGATAGATTTATGCCTATTGTTAAGGGAGATGGGAATTATAAACTATGCATATACCCTAAATTAGTCATTAGAATGGAGATAAATACCTGGCCAAGACTAACATATATATTCGCTTTATATATTTTGGCCTGAAAGATCCATAATAACATCATACATAATGTTTAAAGTCTAAACTATCGTCTAATTCAAGGACTGTGTAGATACAAAATGTTTTAAAGTCTAAGCTATCGTCTAATTCAAGGACTGTGTAGATGCAAAATGTTTTAAAGTCTAAGCTATCGTCTAATTCAAGGACTGTGTAGATGCAAAATGTTTAAAATCTAAACTATCGTCTAATTCAAGGACTGTGTAGATACAAAATGTTTAAAGTCTAAACTATCGTCTAATTCAAGGACTGTGTAGATGCGAAATTGAAATCTCTACTTTCTCAAGGTTATGCACATAAAATGATTGCGTCTGGTTTGAAATGTACTAATGTATACATACAACATAACAGAAATACTGAAGTCTCTTAAGTCTTCATGTGCACTAAAACTCAATTATTGTTTTTAGAAGAGAATGAAAAAACCTCTCTGCCTATAGAGGTGTTTGATCAAATTTTAACTAAATGTTTCCTTCTCAAGTACTTTAAAATAAAAAATTGAAAACATTACTGAAAATTTGATCACATATGTCAAAGAATAGAGTGGCAAACCTTAAATGCTGTCCGGCTAAGTACTTCTAATGAACCATCTCTTAAACTCAATAATTGTAGTTAATAAAATTTGCATTTTTTGTATTTTAGGGAGTAGCAGAGTCTTTGAATGACGTAGAAGTACGGGCTCTAGTTAAAAATGGATTCATCCCAACATACCAAATTGAAAAGGCTGTAAATAATCCAGAGAGAGGGGTTGGAATCAGGCGACAAATAGTAGGAGACATGGGAGGGTTTACAGAAGCATTCACTGAACTGCCTTATAAGAATTATGATTATAGTAAGGTAAGATTTTTAAAATACAACTTTGAAAAAATTCTAATGGCCAACCAAAGCTGTAAATCATTTCATAAATGCATGAGCTCAAAACTTTTGTGATTTTGTATTTTTAAGTGTTCCAAGGGAACACAGTAATAGTTCTTATACCGATGTACTGGATGGAGAAAGAAAGTGTAGGTTTCTCACTTAATTAATAATTCATTTCGTTTTTAAGATTTAAAATATATTTTTTAGAAAATATATTTAAATGGGTATTTTAAAAGCTTTGTCAGAAAAATTTAATATCTGGTATAAAATGTAACATATCAAGCAAATATAATAATTTTTGTTGAGCATATTACTAAACTCTAACCCAGAATTTGACTTTGTAGTCACCAACAACTGTTCTAGTAAAACTTCTATTTCTTTGTTTGTGCCTTGTTACGAGATGCGGTTTACATGAGCAAGGTGTAGAGAACCTAGTAGAGATTTACATCATAGAGAACCCATATGCAATACCTGTGGTAAATTTTAAATTTAATGATACAAATTTAAAAAGGCTAATTTTGTTTCCCATGAGAAAAATTATAAATTTGTCAATATTATTAGATATGTATATCCTCTAAAAACATGTGTATATAATTTCTAAAAAAACCTTTTTGAATCTTTTTATTAGTTTTGTTCTTGTGCAAATAAAAGTTTTCATTAAAAATGAATTGTGTTTAATTAAATAAGTATTTTTCAGGTTTTAGGCCAATGTTGTGAAAATGTTATAGGCTACGTGCCTGTACCAGTAGGTGTAGCTGGGCCTTTATTGTTAGATGAGAAACTTGTATATGTTCCTATGGCAACTACAGAGGGTTGTTTGGTTGCAAGTACAAATAGAGGAAGCCGTGCATTGTTACAGTGTGGTGTACGAAGTCGTGTTGTAGCCGATGGTATGACAAGAGGGCCTGTTGTAAGATTTAACTCTATTACACGAGCTAGGTAAGCTGGAGGGTAATTGCATTTGTTAAATGGTAAACTTTAATTATTTAGTGTTTTGAACATTTAAATTTAATTTTGAGTATGTGAATCAAATATTATTTCCAGTTGTTGGTTTCCCTTAAACTTCTATTTGGCTACTGACTCCAACTAGCTTATTGTTTTGACTGTCAGCTTCTTTTTCTGATTGGTCTAAAATAAAAACCACTTCTTGCAACCCTTATCTTGAACACTGTATTCGTGTGCACCTACAATTTCATGTTTATATTTTTGTAATTGTTTATCAATCGTTTGAAGTTTTATAATTTCTTTCCCTATCTATCAGTCAGTGACATTCCATATTTGCTGTCCCAATTAATATCCTACTTACTTATATTTCAAGTATTTTGGTTGGTAAATCTGTAAAAAAAAGCAGTTGACTTAAAGTTTTAAAGATCATTCAATAAAAAACAAATGTTTTTCTTTTATTTCATAAACCGAATACTCAAAACTATTTTATTTGCCTAATTTTAAAAAAATTATGTAACAAGGAATTAAAGGAGAAGAAATCCACTGTCAATATATTTTATAAAATTTGAAAAGGAAGACATACTACATAAAGTTCTGCACATGGTATACATAGGCTTACAAAATCCATAATACTTTAATATGTTAACTGTGAGTAAGAAGAGCATGTCATTGTGTGTCTTTAATCCTGACAAGTGACACAGGTTGCTTTCACTTTCTCAACCAGCACTAGCATGAAGCAACGACATTTTTTACCTTCAGTTCTACCTTTTTTTCTTATATTTTTAGTTGATTCTCTCAATTATTGAACAGTATTTATGTTTTGAACTTTTACAAAACTCTAGTTTTATGACTTTTAAATCCAAGATTAACTAGTTTAAATAATACTTTTAATTTTTAAATTTAATGACACTAAAAGAATTTAAACTAACTAACATTAAGATATTTGTCAGCTTATAGCAACAATTTTAAGAGCTTCATTGTGTGAAAGCTTAGATCAAAATGAACAAAAAGTTATTCCTATTGGTTCTGGAAAGGTAGAAGAGACAGTACCAGTAAAAATAATGTTTTACTTGAAGAAAACAACTTGATTATAGTGTTGAGAAACTGTAACCTCCGTAGGCTGCCCGTGGTGCAGTATACATGTTAAAGAAGAAATTTCAAAAAAACCAAGTGAGGGTGTATATTCATAGTACTGAATTGAATATTGAAAATAAGTTATAATATAAAGATTTTTAAAGTATTGTATAGATGTATATGTGTTTCCAAAAGGTATTATTTTACTGGAACGGGTCTTTGCAAAGTTACCTGAAATACAAAAGCAATTGAATCAACAATGAATACCATAAGTACGATGCATAAGTAATGGAAACATGTGGTGGTATTTTTTATCTAAAATAAGATGTACTTTTACTATCAATGGAAAATTACAAATGGAAACCTTTGGAGATTTTCTCTTACTCATTGAAACAAAAAAGAGGTGGTGGTTACTTGCCTTCATATAAGTGCTTTTTGGTATAGCATAGAGGTATACAGGTATACCCATTGTCAGTCATGAATAAATAATCACAATATTAGAGTGTTTGATTGTTATGAATTAAAGCCATTCTTATGGTTATTATAAAGGAAGTAAGGGATATCACAGATTGATTAGGTTATGGATTTCTTGAATATTTTTTTTATAGTTTACTTATTGCTAATTTTTATTTCATTCTCTATTTAAATTGAATGATAATGAGTGATTAAAAACTTGGCTTTCCTCTAAAATAAAAGTTCATGGGGGAAGATAAAACTATTTAATCTAGAACTTATTTAAGTGCATCAGCTGACAGTATAATAAAATAAAACTATAGAAGACATCTTTTTGTATATTTAAAATATTTTTCAAAATGCTAACAAATTAAAATGTTTTAATAAATTATTTGATTTTAGACTAAAGTTTGTATGTTTACAGGTGTTTATATATCCATTAAAATTTTGTTTTACAGTGAAGCCATGCTTTGGATTCAAGATAGTGAAAACTTTAAGGAAATAAAAGAAGGTTTTGACTCCACCAGCCGTTTTGCTCGCCTCACAAAGATTCACGTTCGTATTGCTGGCAGACATCTTTTCATACGTTTTGTAGCAACAACTGGAGATGCAATGGGCATGAACATGTTGTCTAAGGTAAGCCACATAGAAGTTTCCATAATATGTTTAATTATTTTATAATATTAAAAACTATTTTTCATCGCCTCGGCATTTTTTAAATATACAGTATTTCCAAAGTGAAAATGTATGGTTTTATAGGTTTTGTTAACATAAATGAATGGGATATGGGGGGGGGGGTCAGTAGCTTTGTGCTATATTTTTTAAGAAATAAATAAAAGTCACAATCATTTATATTTTTAAAGTTTGCAAACTAACTCTCCTTGTTTTTCAATTCCTTATATTAGCTCACATTCTCCTTTTATATATCTTGTACAGATTTTCAATTGTTAATAAAATATGGTTTATCCACTCAAATTTATTATTTTTTCGACCTGTAGTAGATGACAATTGGTGTTAATACAGTTTTTTAAAATATTTATTCATTAATTAAATTTAAAAAAGTTGATATCTTGCTTGGATTTGAACTGAATGACTACATATTTAAAAGCCAGCTCTTCAGTACTGAACCAACTTTTCCATACCTAGAAAACTATTACTTAAAGATTTATATGAATCATAAGAGAAAAGTTCCTTATGGTGATCTCAGTATGAATTGATTTTTTTTTTAAAATTGTATCACTTGTTACTGCTTAGCAGGCAGAAAACCCTTTAATTAATAGTGTTTTGCTCCGAACCTTAGCTTTTCTATCTGGTCATATGAACAATGTATAGTTTATTGTTAATGAAGAAGTATATAAACTAATAAGAATATAGTATCAAAGGTTGTCATCACCTTGATCTCCATTTCGTTCTTAAATTCACCTTCATGTGGGAATAAACAAATCATGTTCATAATTTCTAACTTACTGCTGCAGTATCTTCAGCCATCATCTCCTGGACAACTCTTACTGGCCTACTTATTATTTATTGCTCCTCTAGAACTGTTAAAGCTAAATCTTTATTCTCTGTGTCTAATGCTAATTTTTAGTATTACTACTGCAGCTAACTGCTTTTTTAACTAGCATAACTTGTTTCCAAGCTACCAAGTCATATTTTTAACATAAGGTCATAATGTTTTTTATTGTTATATTGAAATTTATCACGAGATTTGTCAGAGGTAATGTTCTGCCACGGCTGGGTTGTGTAACATTTTCACATTTAACCACTCTAATACCAAATCTAACTTTTAAATTTGGTGTCAAAATTATGACTCATTTCATTTGTATAAAGAGAAAGGTTGAAACACAGTTGATTAACATTTTGATTGCTGCCTGGTCATCAGTGCTACGCTCAGAGAGTTACTGGATCACTCAATATATGGGTTGAAGATTAACACTTTAAATAAATAGAAAGTCCTCAAGATGTACAACACAAAAACTGCAAGTTTAAATAAATCATCATTATTTTGGCTTAACCTCTTGTTACCTAAGGTTATGTTTGTACCAAGTTCTCATTTGTCTGGCTTTCCTGCTTAATTCGAGATTTGCACTACTAACGACTCAGCAAACCTATAATCTACAGCATTTTTGTTTTTGTTTGTTACTTTATTCATGCTATTGTTATTTTTTTTACATTTCTTAAAAAAATTAAACTATGGATGGGGCTAAACCTGGAACATCCAGGGGCTCTATTAACATCTGTGTTATAACCAACCAAAATTATGGCTACAACTTGTCTGAAATAAAGTCTTGAATGGCATTAAAAATATTTGTCTGTGTAGGGAAAATGTTCTTGCTAAATGCAATATAACTGCAACAAATAATTGGGTAAAATATCTATTTACAACTTTTGATTGGCTGTCATATGAGGCTACTGCCTGCAAGTGCAGCATTAGAGATAATCCACTTCTGCTTAGAAAATAATGCTTAAATATACACAAAAATAAATATTATTGGTGAAACAGTTCACAACTGAACCAGATGTATACATTGTTACTATTGCAGGAAGAACCAGGATGCAATGAGTACCATGTCTCTTTATAGATAAGACATACTTTTATGGGTTGTGGCTGCGGTTGTAAATATGAGTTTATATTTGTATTGCAGGAAGAACCAGGATGCAATGAGTACCATGTCTCTTTATAGATAAGACATACTTTTATGGGTTGTGGCTGCGGTTGTAAATATGAGTTTATATTTATATTGCAGGAAGAACCAGGATGCAATGAGTACCATGTCTCTTTATAGATAAGACATACTTTTATGGGTTGTGGCTGCGGTTGTAAATATGAGTTTATATTTGTATTGCAGGAAGAACCAGGATGCAATAAGTACCATGTCTCTTTATAGATAAGACATACTTTTATGGGTTGTGGCTGCGGTTGTAAATATGAGTTTATATTTGTATTGCAGGAAGAACCAGGATGCAATGAGTACCATGTCTCTTTATAGATAAGACATACTTTTATGGGTTGTGGCTGCGGTTGTAAATATGAGTTTATATTTGTATTGCAGGAAGAACCAGGATGCAATAAGTACCATGTCTCTTTATAGATAAGACATACTTTTATGGGTTGTGGCTGCGGTTGTAAATATGAGTTTATATTTGTATTGCAGGAAGAACCAGGATGCAATGAGTACCATGTCTCTTTATAGATAAGACATACTTTTATGGGTTGTGGCTGCGGTTGTAAATATGAGTTTATATTTGTATTGCAGGAAGAACCAGGATGCAATGAGTACCATGTCTCTTTATAGATAAGACATACTTTTATGGGTTGTGGCTGCGGTTGTAAATATGAGTTTATATTTGTATTGCAGGAAGAACCAGGATGCAATAAGTACCATGTCTCTTTATAGATAAGACATACTTTTATGGGTTGTGGCTGCGGTTGTAAATATGAGTTTATATTTGTATTGCAGGAAGAACCAGGATGCAATGAGTACCATGTCTCTTTATAGATAAGACATACTTTTATGGGTTGTGGCTGCGGTTGTAAATATGAGTTAATATTTGTATTGCAGGAAGAACCAGGATGCAATGAGTACCATGTCTCTTTATAGATAAGACATACTTTTATGGGTTGTGGCTGCGGTTGTAATGAGTTTATATTTGTTTTAACAGTAAATAAATATGTAGTCTAACATTAATGAATAATGACAGTGACGTGGTAGGTTTTTAGGTTTGTACCAGTCTTCCTGCAGCAGTCAAAGCATTAAAACTGGCAACATCATAAAAATATGTTTAAAAATTAACATTTTAAGAATGTAAATAATAGTGTTAGTGTTAGCCAATCAATGATAAAGGCCACATAGTCGCTGAACTAGTCTGTGTTAACATACTTGTGTGTGGTGAGATGTTGAATGAACTCTTTAGTATTTACTGTTGTGAATTGTTCTCACTAGCAAAGTTCTAATTAACTTAACATGTTCCGGCACGCTCTGGGTTCCCTTACGAGGCACAGAGAGCATGCCGGTGCGCTCCCAGCTTATTTTCTTAGAGACAGAGAGCTCATCGGCATGCTCACTCCCAGACTGATTGAAACTTCTCTAGTGTCAATACGTGTTTATATAAGGGTTTGATTTTTACGTCATAGCTTCAGAAGAGTTTGGAGAACATTGTGCCTGAGTCGTTTTCAAATCCGACCATCCCAAGTTAACTTTTGATGCTTCAACTGAAACAATGCTTCAGGGAAATTTATGAACAGATTTAATTTGGTTTAACTTTTATATTTTAATGTTTTTTTAGTTTGACCCACTATACGCGGCAAAATATCCGGTAAAAACAACTATTATAAAAAAAAACTAAGCTTTGTGAACTAACGCAAGAATAAATGATAACTGTCCTATTAGAGTGAATGAACCAACTCGAGGTGGGAACAGGATATTGTAAATATGAGTCATTGACAAAATGCTTGGTCGCCTGGAAACCTAATGTGTCAACATAAGATTGTAGTAAACAAATGTCAGCTAATCTCGGTTATAAATTGTCTCGGACGTGACATATGTATTATCTATGTCGCCATTTACATTATCAATCTCTATGGCTTTGTGAAACACATGGCACAAACAGAAACAAACATTCCGAGTTAAACGTTGAGTGCTTATTTTTGTATGTAGTATATTTTAGTAGTAGGGTCTTTAGTTTTGTATGTAAATTATCTTTTTTTCTCTGTCTTTTTTGTTGTGTTTTATTACTTGCCATACAGTAATTTATCATTTGTTTTCCATTTTTTTAATTGTGACCCAATAAATAAAACAATATTTTAGTGTCTAATACACTGTTCTGATGTCCCCAATAAACATGTATATATTAGAAATAAAGTTATTGAGATGAAAACAACGGGCTCGATAATTAGATGCTTTGACAAGCTATGCAACCCGAAGTTAACGAAAAACAGACAGTAGTTTGTTGAGATCACCAATATCGCCGCCGTGCTGAAAGTGTTAATATATTCACCTTTATAAAATTATTGTTCTAAATGTTCAATTGCAAAAGTCATTTGTGTTTATAACAACCTTTATAATTTTAACATTGATTACTAGAGGCAGAAAAATTACATAGTGTAGCAACTGTTAAATGTTAGTTTGAAATATTTTGAATATTGTACAGTTTATTTTGCTATGTTTAACATTTATTGGATGTTTTTATTATTTAGGGTACTGAAGTGGCACTGAAAACTGTACAGAACCATTTTCCAGACATGGAGCTTTTGAGCTTGAGTGGAAACTTCTGTGCAGATAAGAAACCGGCAGCTGTAAATTGGTAAATATCTTTTTTGTTGTTTTATGGGAGTCAGTGAGTTCAACTATTATTATCTATAAAGGATGTTAATGTATTTTCAATTAAGATATTAGTAATGAGAATACCTGAAATATGATATAGAATATAGTTAAGGATTATAGCTTAACTATAATCAATAGATTATGGCCTCAAGGATGCATACCTGCAAAATATAGGGAAATATCAATGTTAAAGAGTAGATCTAATACAACAGATCTGTGTTCGTGTGCTATAATCCTCCCCTATATTCTTTCAATGAATTCACATCTCTTTTTTATCTTTCATACTAGAGACTAAAAGTCTTAAGAGATATCACTTTTGAAGCAGATATTTAATACCTAAAGAATATAAATTTATTATGAATTTTATTTTTAACTTTCTCTTAAAATAAGTAAGACTCTTAGGTAGAGAAAAGCTCTAATATAAGTATCCTCCTAATATAAGTAGCGGGAATGCTCTCCTCCTACTTAGTTAACAGTCATGACATGGGCAAATAGTATGTAGTACATTTTTCTGACAGTATCTATTTTAATAAAACTTACATAAACTGAGAACTAAAATCGACTACAATACTCTCAAGGCAGACCTAGCTTTCCTGATACAGTAATACCCCATTTAGTGCTTTAAATGCATCCCATGATCATACCATACTAAACAAAACAGCACTATACAGGACTGAACAATTACTGTAACATTTTTCTTATTTGTTTTCTTTTCTTTTTTTAAATTGGGTTTAAATATTTATTGAACTTGCTTATAACCGTATTGGAATTTATAATTTCTCATCTATTATAACTGATACTGCTTCTTAGTTTTTTAACGATAGAACTTTTTGAAACTGACATTTAATAAACTTGAACAAAGTAGACAGTTGATATCCTCACTGTACTTGTTAAACAAGATTGAGACCAAATGTCTTGTCAGTATGGTTAGAGATGATAGGGTAACATAAATACAAAGAATATGTTGTGTAATAAATAATTATCATAACAAAATAATGAACAGGTTGTTTGTTTATACGAAATAGTAGTAAATTGCTGACTTCATACTCCTGTCACAATGAGTAGATATATAAATCACTGGTGACCTTGAATGCAAATTATAGAAGGGTTAAACAGGGAAGCATTATTCGAATTATTAGTGCAATGAAAAACACAGTACTCCATATCAACTGCTACATGATCATAACGTTTGTACATCTTCCAGAAGAACAGAGTTTGAGAAAGTATAGGACCATTTACAAACTATCTTGATAAATAAACTTTATGAAAAATTACAGTAGAACTCCAGTTGAACGTACTGCGATTTCTAAACCTATAATTATGTCTACATGTGCTATTGAATTTTTCTCCATGAAGCTAGTGTAGGCACTGCAAAAACATTATTTGGATGCTGACCCACCGATTTAATGCAGTTCTTTATACAGTAGTTGACTGTCGTTGAATCAACAGGTGCCCAGCCCGACCTGTCTGTTACTATTTGTTTTGATTAGTCAGTCAGTTGTGTCTTTGATTCGGTTGATCTGTTGTTTTGTTTTTGAGTGTGATTCGTCGTTCGCCAACGAGTTGTCTTATCGTTAGCAGATAAACTAATTATAGATCAATCAGGTAATGGGGTTACAGGTAAACAGTTGCTGAGATGTACGGAGTTGGATGATCATCGATTTCAGACATTAAAAAAGCAAACCCATTTAGTACTTTTAAACTTCGTGTCACCACTTGAGAATGAAGATACAAGTTCTTTAGGAAAATGAAAGAAGACAGGAAAAAACAAAGAATTATAAGATGCTGTTTTCAAGTGGCTTTTTACAACAACCTTCTACAGGAAACCCAATTTCAGACCAAATTCTTTGTGAAAACTCTAAGACCTTAGCTCAAAATCTTAGGAAAAGATATAAAACTATAAAAAAAGTATATATTTTTTTCTTTCATTTACAACATATATACAACAATTAATTAAAATTGACCCTTTAAAAAATATAATTAAATTATTACAATTTTCCTTATTAGGCATTATTTAGGATTTATTCAGTGTTTTGTACTCTTGGATAATTGTATGCAAACTCTGACTGTGCATAGTAAGTCCTTTTTAATTATCAAAATATGTCCAGAATGACAATTCTATTGCTGCATTTAATACGAAGACTTTTATTTCTTTAAATATTTTTTTTACATGGAATAAAAATATTTTGTATGTGAGATAATCAGGCTTTTGTTTACTGAAGTTATAAGTTTGCTGGAATGAGGCATCACCTTCCTTATAAAACACTGAATTTTTGTACCGATTACAGATTTTTGGCTTGATAAATTAAGATCATTACTCATGGACACTGCTGAAATCCATTACAAATCAAATTAAAACACACCTATTAAGTGAGATATTGTATTAATAATGCCAAATATTTGTTTTAATTCCCCTCACAAATTAAGGTCTGAGTTTCTCTATACATAAATATTCGATTTCAGGATTGAAGGAAGAGGAAAATCTGTTGTGTGTGAAGCAATTGTACCTGCGAAAATTGTATCTACAGTTTTGAAAACATCAGTTCATGCTTTGGTTGATGTAAATATTAGTAAAAACATGATTGGCTCAGCAGTAGCTGGAAGTATAGGTGGATTCAATGCTCATGCTGCAAACATAGTCACTGCCATCTATATTGCTACTGGACAGGTGGGTGGTTCAATTTGTTTAAACAAGAAGGCTATTAGTAACATATGTGTGTTTCTGTGTCTGTGAATTAATTAATTCGAAGAATTGGTATTTTTCATTTTAGAATACAAATAATGCTATTTAGGTAATTTTGATATAGATTTTCAAACATTATTAAAAAAGTATTAATGTTTTCAGTAAATAAAATAATTCCAAAAAAATAATTATGAGTTATATAGTAAAAAAACTAAATACAAATTGGATCCATTTCAGGTCTTAAAATTCTCTTTTGGCAAAACCAATTCTAATGTTATTTTTCAACTTGCAGTTTTTGTGTTCAACATCTTCAAGTTTTTTAAATTAGTGACACCATTTAAATTAGAGAACTATTTTTAGTGATACTTGGCCAAAACCATTACTTACTGACATTTTTCAGCAGACACGTTTTGCACTAGATCACAGTATTGTACAGTGCACTGAGTGTGAAACGCATCTGCTGAAAAATATCAGTAAGTAGTGTTTTTTTGCCAAGTGATACTAAAAGAAGTTATTTTTTAGTCTGTCTCCTGAACATTTTATGGTTTCCTTCTTCCATAAATGTTTGTGTACCTTCCGAATTCCTTTCTGAGTTCTTTTATTCTATTTTGTAAGATCATGTTATTATTGTGTGTTACAGGAACATGATTTTGAGTTGATGAAATCTAATCAAGACCCCAAAAAAGTACAAAATTTTATCTCGTAAAGAGACAGGCAGTAAAGTATAAGAACTTAACCCAAGGCTAAAATTATTGGCAATTTAACTACACCAAACATCCAGTCAACCATATCTATCTGCAGCAACATATTGTAATTCATATAGACTGCAAATAATACAAATATTTTGCCCTACTCATACACTTGTTGTAACGTCACTATTATCCCTTTAAATACTTTTTAAATAAGTTGTGTCTAAAGCTAAAAAGGTTTAGCATTTTTCATCTGTTTTATTTACCATACCATACTACATCTATTGTTTTCAAAGCTCAAAAGTCAAAGTTTTGTCAATCTAAATATCGATATCTTAGAGTATAGATAACTTGAAATAAATTATCAATCCCTTGAGATTGAATCAAAAAGGTCCAAATTTGTATCTATTTAAATTTTATAGTTTTGTTGCTATGTGTTTCTGTTAAAAATACTATGGAATTGAATAATTCAGAAAAAGTACTAAATTTCTACTCAATACAGAATAAAATTATTATTGTATTTCTTTCATTTAAATAACAACCATCTCTCACATTTTTCTCATAATAATGTCTCACCATAGACATTCCATTGATATAGCAACTCAAACTTCCCTTCATTTTATTCACTCTATCCAAGGACCTTATCCTTGGTGTGTACATGTCTGTCATCTCCATACCCAAAAGTGTATGGAGTGTGTTATTTAGGTCCATTAATTCCATGTTAGCACCTGGTAGTGCTAGAAATTTTAAAGATTTTTTCTACTAACCCTGTGAAAATGTACCTGGCATGATAATGTACAGTTAAAATGTACATTAACTTTTTTGAATACTGAATGACCTAAGTAAGGCAGTTTCATCTCATCTCTCCTAACCCCTGTAAGTTGCATAAAAAGACGTAATTATACTTATTATTCCAATCTTCTCTCGTCGTCAAGCTCATGTATGCCTGCATTTCTTACTTGTTGGCTGTTCAGTGTAGTGATGACCACTCTTGACTTGCAGATAATAGTATATGGATTTGGCCTTCAAAATTTACAAAGAATTTATTTTGGGCAATTAAATAAATTATTTGTTTAAAACTCAGTTCAAAAAGCACAATAAAACTAAACTATGTTTAGTGTCGTCGGGCAAGAACCAGCAAAAAAAGCTGTCATTACCGCTCCTCCTCTACACCATAGCATTATTAGAAATTAAAACCATTTTACATTTTGTTTTAATTTTTAACAGGAAGGTAACATTTCTCCTAAAGTGTATGGGATACCTCTTGGTATTCATATTCTTTTTTTAATCTTTTTAATTTTTTTATTATGTATTATGTTTGTGTTTTTTTGTGATTTATCACTTGCACAACCCAGTTTTTCATTTTCTACTTACTTATAAAACAGTTTTTTCTAATTGTCATTTCTATATTTTTTATTGTTCACTTAAACTTTATAATGTCTGTTAATAACTATTTAATGTGTTTAAGGTTAATGACAGATCACAGACCAGTTCATGCTAATATAAATACACTCTGCGTTTTGATAAGTTTATTGAATGAAATTTAACATAATTTAAATTCTTCAACAATATTAAATTAATAAACTTTTGGCTTTTGAAAAGTATTTTCAGATAGAAAATCGAAATGTAGAGTGCATTTGTATTTTAGAATGAATTGGTCTGTAATCTGTCATTCCTCTTAAACATATTTGATTGTATTTTTTTTTTTTTTTTTTTTATTGAACATGAAGCTTCCTAAATCTTTTCAGTTAATAGGTACAATTTCGTTCCTTTTAAGCAATATAAACATATCTCTGGAAGTTATCATCATATAAATATCAGTAACTATTCAATACCAAACAGAACTGTAACTTTGCCAGATTAAACTTCCACTTCTAATATAAAAAGATTTGACTAAGGGTTTGATATATATATTCTTGATATTTTACGTTATCCATCGAATATATATATATATATATATATATATATATATATATATATATATATATATATATATAGAGAGAGAGAGAGAGAGAGAGAGAGAGAGAGATTTTTTGAACTAGGAGACTGACAGACTTACCTTGGTAAGAGTCCACTCTGTAGTCTTGAAATAGAAACACTTAAAAGCACTTAAACAATGATATATTTCAACCACACAATGGTCTTTGTCAATCGAAGAGAAAACACAAAATGAAATATGAGAGAATGAAAAAAAAAAAAAAAAGTTTCTATTTCAAGACTACAGAGTGGACTCTTACCAAGGTAAGTCTGTCAGTCTCCTAGTCCAAAAAATCTAAATAATCTTTACAAAACTAACCTATAAATAAATATATATATATATATATATATATATATATATATATATATATATATATATATATATACTTGATATTTTACATTATCCATCGAATATATATATATATTCTTGATATTTAACGTTATCCATTGTTTTTCCATTGCACTGACTTTATGAACTTCATATATATATATATATATTTTAGGTTAGTTTTGGTTGGTAAAGATTATTTAGATTTTTTGGACTAGGAGACTGACAGACTTACCTTGGTAAGAGCCCACTCTGTAGTCTTGAAATAGAAACACATAAAAGCACTTAAACAATGATATATTTCAACCACACAGTGGTCTTTGTCAATCGAAGAGAAAACACAAAAAGAAATATGAGAGAATGAAATAAAAATCTTTCATTTTATTTTATTTCATTCTCTCATATTTCTTTTTGTGTTTTCTCTTCGATTGACAAAGACCACTGTGTGGTTGAAATATATCATTGTTTAAGTGCTTTTATGTGTTTCTATTTCAAGACTACAGAGTGGACTCTTACCAAGGTAAGTCTGTCAGTCTCCTAGTCCAAAAAATCTATATATATATATATATATATATATATATATATATATATATATATATATATATATATATGAAGTTAATATATTACTATGTGAGTAATTTTATCCACCATTAAGTGCAATAATTTTACCTTGAGTGATGAGGCACCTTTCGGTCGTTGACCATTGTCGAATCACTGATTTTTCTCTGCTCAAAGCATTGAGCAGAGAAAAATCAGTGATTCGACAATGGTCAACGACCGAAAGGTGCCTCATCACTCAAGGTAAAATTATTGCACTTAATGGTGGATAAAATTACTCACATAGTAATATATTAACTTCATAATGTCAGTGCAACGGAAAAACAATGGATAATGTTAAATATCAAGAATATATATATATATAGTAACATTTTGGAATAGCAAGTAAGAAAGGCACTATGTATAATATAATATATATATGTAAGTAAATTCAAACCATAAAATAACCAAATTATGAAAAAAGAGAAAAATGTAAACATAACCTAAATTGGCAAAATCGTAACATTTAATCGCAAGTTTAGAACAATAACCACTATAAAAAAAAAAACAATTTAATGTGTAACAGTTTGAAAAGAACACTAAAACCATGTAAATAAAAGTAAAAGCTTTTAAGTGTTAAGAAAGTGAAACCATTTTTGATTGCACAAGTTGACCAAGACAGGATAGCTAGCGTATTCAGTGAGGTGCGCGCGCATTGTGAATAGAACAGCTGATAATTTAAACTTAGTCGGGAGAAATAATATTTAAATGCAGTTACCTGCAAAGAAATTAAAATCTAGATATTAAGAACATGAAATGTACTAAAGGCAGTGAATACAGCATCCATAAAGCCAGTAACAACAATTAAAAAAAGGAAATAGTTTGTTTAGCCATTTTTAAATGCTTGGCTTAGCATTGCTTCAGTTGTACAAACCTACTCAAACAAGACAGACGTACTTCAGAATTGGCCAATAAAATTTAACGAATTTAAACTTAGTGCAGGAGTGTTAGTCTTGAATTCAATTAACAGCACAAAATACTTTCAAGAAAATTAATTGAAACTATTTATTTAGAAAGATTTTATTAAATATATTAATAAAGGCCGAAAAGTGGAATTTACAATCTACAACACTTAAGTATTTAGGCTAGATCCATTAATAAATTAATTAAGAAATAAATTAATTTGTAACATAATTTATAACATTTACAGCTTAGATTTTTTTGTTCTTGTACTTCAGAGTGCCAAATAAGTTTTCATTATTCAAAATTTAAAACCTACCAGATAACCCGAGATTAAGAGAGCTTGTGCTAAACTAAAATTAAAATCAATTTAGGCTAAATTAAATAAAAACTATTGCTGCCAAAAGAGAGATAGAATTTAGAGTGATAAGACTCATAATATAGGACACATAGCAAATTTATGAAACTTTTAAAGAACAGAAAATTGTAATTTATTAATAGAATTTATAATTGCTAAGAAATTGTTTTATTTGATTCATTAAACTTGTTATTAAAAAGAAAGCTCTAGAACATTTATTTCTCTTAAAATAAATTAGAAAATTTATTAACCTACCTTGAACTAAATAATTGGGAAATTTTATTAAAGAAAATTTTTGAAAACATACATCTTGAAGTATTTTAGAAAAAAAAATAAAGGAAAATTACAATATATATATATATATATATATATATATATATATATATATATATATATATATATATATATATATATATAGATTAGATAATATTTAATAGATTAGATGGGAATAATTAGATAATTATTTTCCTGAAGATGCTGGTACTATTTTATCGGCGAAAAGCTTTGAATAAATATATTCATTAAAAGTATTCTTGTTTTTGAAATATTTTTAATTTATTAATTATATATATATATATATATATATATATATAAAACAAAAAATTATTAACAAAACTGTTTAAAAATTGTAAAAGGTGTGATAAATGAAGTGATTCATTTTTTACTCTTGTGTTTACAAAATGACATATTTTCTGTATTCACTGTTAAAATTTTGAGGTTTTTCAGTGCACCTCCATACAGTTTCAAAATTACCAAAATTGTCAAACACGTTTTAGACGTATTTTTAAATGTCTGTTTAATGCATATATAATTTTATTAACAGGATCCTGCTCAAAACATAGCGAGTAGCAACTGCATGACACTGATGGAACCTTGGGGGGAAGAAGGAAAAGACCTGTATGTATCTTGTACAATGCCCTCTATAGAACTTGGTACTGTAGGTGGTGGAACTCAGTTACCACCACAAGCTGCATGTTTAGACATGTTGGGAGTTAAAGGTACAAATTTAATTTTATATATACCTATATTTATTCATAACTTACTAGTCAAGTACAACATCTATTCACCTTCAAGGATAATTTTTCAACTTCTTTTATCTATGATTTTAGCACTATTTAATTCTTGCTTGAACTTCGCTTCTAATTTAGCCTTTAGGAGCCATTTTTTACTGAAATAAAGTAGAACTTTGCTAACTGGTCACATTTAGAATGATGAGAATAAAAAGTTAGAAGTTAGATTACACCAATATTTATTGTTTAAAGTTTAAAAGTAAATATAAATGCTAAAATTAAGATAAAAACAATTTTATTATACAAAAAATTAAAAAATCGAGTAGTTAAATGTCTTGAATTTTGTAGCCCATTACGTTCAGTGAATCTTATTAATCACTTAAACAATAGTTTATGACTATCCGAACTTTAAATTTTGTAAATTAGTTAAAACTTACTGAGACAGAACTTTTTCGATCGCTATGTGTCGATCTTCATCAGTGTTTTCAAGATACTGAAAAAGATCTTCAAGAAGACACTGAAAAAGATCTTCAAGAAGACACTGAAGCAGATCTTCAAGAAGACACTGAAGAAGATCTTCAAGAAGACACTGATGAAGATCTTCAAGAAGACACTGAAAAAGATCTTCAAGAAGACACTGATGAAGATCTTCAAGAAGACACTGATGATGATCTTCAAGAAGACACTGAAGAAGATCTTCAAGAAGACACTGAAGAAGATCTTCAAGAAGACACTGATGAAGATCGGCACATAGTGATCGAAAACGTTCTGCCTCAGTAAGTTTTAACAAATTTACAAAATTTAAAGTTCGGATAGTTATAAACTATTGTTTAAGTGATTAATAGTTAAATGTATAGAAGTACTTTAGACACAAATTTAGATCAACTTGTTCTCTTTATGACATTGTCAGATCACAATTGATGGCTCACATTTCAGAAGTGCCTATTGTTTTTAAGACCTTTCCAGAAAACATTTCAAAAGATTTAGTCTGTAGGAAAATTTTCCTCTTAGCTTATACTTACTAAGCTCTTAACTGTTATCTGAGATTTATTTGCTACCTCCACACTCGTTTGTAATGCTACAACACAAAACGAATATGTTGCTCCTATTTCTTCTGCTGTTGCGGAAAAATAAAAGAATATATCCTATAATACTCTCCTGATTCTATTTAAGTTGCATCAAAATGCACCTGTTTGTAAGGTTGTTGGATATTATAACACATAAAATTACTGACAACATTCATAACACACCTGTTTTGTATTATGTTATTTACATGAATTGTTTTTCATGTTTTTTTTTTCAAATACTGTGCCATGACTTATAACAATGTGGTTTTGTTAGTTTAAATTGTGAGCTATTTTTATTTCTGATTTTATTAGTTTAGATAGTGCACTGCATATTGCTTCCATCAATTACACAACCCACACCATGTGAGTTTGCTTAATCCTGTGCACAATTCATAATCCTATTCATCTTTCATAAGTAATAGTTTATGTTGCAAAGGAAACAAGTAAAACAATATTAGTTTTGAATTTGGGGTGTTTAAGACTGAGGTAAACTGTAAAATGTATCGCCTTCTTAGAAGTGACAAATTAGCAAGTGTGTACTTGAACACCAGAGCCTTTGCTTGATAAGTTTCTATTTGTGCTTCAGTCTATCCCAGACGAACTAGTTTATTATTTCATCTATTTCACACTGTCCTCTTCTCTTGTAACATCACAGAAACCTCTTATTTAAATAATATAACTTATAATCACTTTTACATTTGTTTATAACTATCTGAACTTTAATTTATTTTGTAAATTTGTAAAAACTTACAAAGTTTAAAGTTCGGTTAGTCATAAACTAATGTAAAAGTGATTAATTAAGTTTCGCCGAACGTAATGGACTACAGAATTCAAGAGGATAACTTATAAAACAAAATACCTAAAAACCTGTCTTCTTAACTCTTTGATTAGTATTCACGTACCAGTACGTGAGATTGTGTAACGGCCAGCGGGAGCTTTCCCGTAAATATACGTTCTACAATTTTTCTCAGATTACCATTGTCGAACGTTTACGATTTGTTTTCCTGTGTGTTGTGCTGTATTCTAGGTTAAATATTTGCAACTATCTGGACAGTAAATACTACTCAGAGTACATAGTACCATACTTTTGTGTTTAGAGTCTGTGGGTTTTTCCACGTATTTACAGATCATTTCAAAGTTTGTGCAGTATTTTACAATGAAAACAAAATTGTTTCTAATAATATTTCTGTTATGAACATTTCATATTACCATCTTTATTTAACAACCTTATTACCATCTTTATCTAACAATAATATTATTTAATAGCCATATTACCATCCTTATTTAACAACCATGTTTCCATCTTTATTTAACTACCATATTGCCATCTTTATTTAACAATCTTATTACCATCTTTACTTAACAACCATATTACCATCTTAATTTAACAACTATATTTCCATCTTTATTTAACAACCATATTACCATCTTTATTTAACAACCATGTTTCCATCTTTATTTAACAACCATACTACAGTCTTAATTTAACAACCCTACTAGCATTTTTAACACTAAAAGGGTTATACAAAAGCATATTAGGTTTATTGCATATTGTAAAATAATTGAAGAAGGTGCTAGAAATAGCAGATAAATATGGTTCGATGATATATTTAGGAATATTTATAAGAGTCTTTGATCTGCAGGTCCAAATGAAAATTGTCCTGGGGAAAATGCAAATACGCTTGCCAGAATTGTTTGCGGGACAGTTTTGGCAGGAGAGTTGTCTTTGATGTCTGCATTGGCTGCAGGACACCTTGTTCGAAGTCATCTCAGGCATAACAGGTTAGTATATAAAAGTTTCTTGATGTAATCATCTTGAATTCACTGATTAAACTAATTTTACACTACTTAACTAAGTGAATACGTAATTTCTTACTTGCTGACGCGTTTCAAAACGATCGTTCCTTTTTCGAAGCTAACCTTCTACTAGCGGCTTCTGGCTCTTTACAAACGGTATGACAGGGTTGGATTTATAACAGGGTTGGATTTATGACATTGGGTGAAGTGTCGGCGTCTTGTGTGATGTATTTGAAAAGACTATTGGCTTCAAAGTGTGTGTGGTCATTAAGTATATTTTCCCTGTCTGTTGCGTAGTGTTTGTAGATTTCATATTTTTCTAAGGTTGTTAGTTTTTTACTCTGTTTTAATGTGTGTAGAATAATTAAATTAGTGTGTATGTCGGTATGTATGTGTTGGGTGTTATTTAGGTGTTTTGTGTAACTGGATTTAGTGTTTGTTTGGGTAATGTGTTCATCGAAGCGTGTGTAGAATGACCTGCCGGTTTGACCGATGTAATAGTTGGGACAATCTTTGCAAGTTAATTTGTAAATACCTGAGAGTTTGTATATGTCAGTTTCTTTTTGAAAAGGTTGTATATGTTTTCTTAGCGTGTTTGTTGTTTTGTAGGATATTTGGTAATGGAGTTTTTTAAATTTGGAGGCTATTTTGTGTGTGTTTTTATTGTGGTAGGTGAGGGATATGTATTTGTTATTTTTGGTGTAGTTTGTTTGAGTGGCTGTTAGATGGTGTTTATGTTTTATTTTCCTGAGAATGTTGTCTATGAGTGTGTGTTGGTAGCCGTTTTGTTGGGCGATATATTTAATGGTATTAAGTTCTTCGTCGTAGTCTTTCTGTAGCATTGGTAGCATTGCCTTTAATTATATGTTACACCGTCTAATAAACATACCAAGTATAACTATAACATACCAATAACTATATTAAGTTTATACTATATTAACTATATTACAATAACTATATTAAGACTTATACTCATCTATAGTTTATTTGAGCATAGAGATTGTTATTACAAATTTAATTTTTACAATCTTTACGAAATTTTAATTTTTTGTAAAATGTTGGTATTGAAAATAATACTTAAACCCAAACTTTTACTTGTGATTTTCAGTGTTTCAAATCTACTTTTGGGAAATGAACCTGGAAAACTTATGGGATTTATGTGATCAGTCAGTAGAAGTTTTATTTAGAACATTGATTTATTCACCCTTTAGGCAAAGACAATGCTGGTCCATAGACAAATTTCTCAACATAATAAAACTACTGGTATTGGTAACAAACAGTAAAATAGAGATAGCTATGACAGGACATTTTGTTTATCATTATATGAACACAGAACTAAAATAGAGAAGCTATGACAGGACATTTTGTTTATCATTATATGAACACAGAACTAAAATAGAGAAGCTATGACAGGACATTTTGTTTATCATTATATGAACACAGAACTAAAATAGAGAAGCTATGACAGGACATTTTGTTTATCATTATATGAACACAGAACTAAAATAGAGAAGCTATGACAGGACATTTTGTTTATCATTATATGAACACAGAACTAAAATAGAGAAGCTATGACAGGACATTTTGTTTATCATTATATGAACACAGAACTAAAATAGAGAAGCTATGACAGGACATTTTGTTTATCATTATATGAACACAGAACTAAAATAGAGAAGCTATGACAGGACATTTTGTTTATCATTATGTGAACACAGAACTAAAATAGAGAAGCTATGACAGGACATTTTGTTTATCATTATATGAACACAGAACTAAAATAGTTCCACAAGTTTACAATTGTATTAAATCATTCCTTGTTTATTATTAGCCTGTAGAAATCATATTCACTTGTCCTGTCAGAATGCCTATTTATAAAAATATTCTACTAGAACTAACATTTATTTACAAATTAAGCTAATTTTTTAAAGTTGTAAATCATACATAGTGATTTATAGGTCTATATACATTAATAGCACAATGTTTCTGCTCTTTGCCTGATACTTCAGGACTGCCAGATAGTATTACTACGACTACATTAAAGAAAACTCAAAATACAGTAGCATCAAAATATAGAAATGATTCCCTTTAGAAAATAGGACAGTATGAATATAAAAAAATCATGGAAATTTCAAATTTTCTAACCACAGCTATAACAAAAATAACTTCTTAAGAATGCCAAAAAAAAGGATAGGTTTGTCCATCAAAAATAAATCCTTTTCAAAATAATTTTTTATTGTTACAGCTATATAAAGTCTTTCATAAATATGACAGAAAGTATATATGAAATAAAAAAACCATTAGGCTTTCCTCCAACACGAAACCACTATAAACCTTTCATATATGTAAACATTGTACAGTAGGGTCTCGATAATTTGAAATAGATAGGACCGAGAACTCCTCAGATTAACGAAAACTTGGATTATACAGAAATACGTTCCTATATATTACAAAAACAGGCGTTCTAGTGACAACAGTATAGTTCCCTAATACTATAAAAGGATTGCACAGAAATACGTTCCTAAGTATTACAAACAACAGGCGTTCTAGTGACAACAGTATAGTTTCCTAATACTATAAAAGGATTGCACAGAAATACGTTCCTATGTATTACAAACAACAGGCGTTCTAGTGACAACAGTATAGTTCCCTAATACTATAAAAGGATTGCACAGAAATACGTTCCTATATATTACAAACAACAGGCGCTCTAGTGACAACAGTATAGTTCCCTAATACTATAAAAGGATTGCACAGAAATACGTTCCTATGTATTACAAACAACAGGCGTTCTAGTGACAACAGTATAGTTCCCTAATACTATAATAAGGAATGCACAGAAATACGTTCCTATATATTACAAACAACAGGCGCTCTAGTGACAACAGTATAGTTCCCTAATACTACAATAAGGAATGCACAGAATATGTTTATAGTACTTTATTGATTAGAGTACTTACACATATTTAATATGGCCTTGGAATATATTGTTTATAACTGTTGGTACACTTTTTGGAAAAAGTTATAAAATATCTTCTGCATCTGCTTATCAGATCATTTTTGTGATACTGTGTTGCGTAGATACCTTAAAATATCACATCTGTTCGTGTGTTCTCTGTTAGTCAATATAGCATAGTGCAGTTTCCAGGGCAGCCGTTCCTTCTCTGTGATTAATTTTCCCTTTTTGCACTGACTCGGTTGAACCTACATCTTTATTCTCGCCATCACTACCTTCAGTAGTTTCTTGTACCATTTCAATAGTCATAACGTGTTATTATTACTAATTTACGTTCGTCCTTACTCATCCATTGCCGTTTGTCCTTATCAATGATATTTTCACATCCTAGAAGTTTCTTATTATTTATTAGGCATATACTGTGGTTGAATTTAATAATAAATACACAAAAACCTCTTAACGACAAACTTTCTTTAATTTACCCTTATGTACATATCAGTTACAAAGTAACCATCCTCAGAGGGATAACATACAAAGACTGAGTCAAAGACATACAGTCTTTGTATGTTATCCCTCTGAGGATGGTTACTTTGTAACTGAAATGTACATAAGGGTAAATTAAAGAAAGTTTGTGGTTAAGAGGTTTTTGTGTATTTATTATTAGAAGTTTCTTAATAAGAAATGTCGAATTTCCTTCTACTTGTAGATCAATGACACAGTCAACAGTTCTATTATGACTCAGGACTTTATTCCATAGCCGAATCATGGAACAAAATAAAAGAACATACACAACTTCCTTAACCGTATTTTTTTTAGAAAGCCTACAATGCTTTCTTTCCTTTCATTTGCTTCCGAGAGAGATTGTAAATGATAACATCTGAACTTTTTTTTCATACATTCCAGAACATCCTGATCTATCAGCTAGATGAAGCTCGTAACATATGTGGGTAGAAATAACGAGCAATATCATCAGAGCACTGTTGCTCTTCATCAAGATGCGGCAGTGCTTTGTCTAACAGTAAATACTTCGAATAACCTTTGAAATAGATAAACTAGTCTTCAACTTTTTTACATTACTCTGGCAAATAACTACAAAAAATTCTTACAACAACAGAATTTTCTGGTCAAATACATTTCAAACTAATGTCTCCTACTCGCAACTATTATATTTAAAAATGGATAATCTCATAAATAAAAAATAACTTACATTTCATGGGGCTGGGCCCCCGTTGCCTACCTCACTGTTTATCATTGTGGATAGTAACTACTTCCAAGTTTATTTGTGTGGTTTTGAAGAAGAAATATATAAAATAAGTCTCAAAATCTGAAACAAGAAAAGAATCTAATCAACCGAGAAAATTATTAGTGTTTGAATAGGAAAGTTTCAAGAGATTGAAATGATTCCAATTAACCAACATTGCAAACTGGATCCTATCCATAGGAAATAGTGCAACATTCAAGAAGCTTCTATTAATATCTAGCTTTTATTAAAGTGATGTTCTTCCGGTTTCGCGGTAAATGTTTGAATAGAATGCAGAGATATGGAAAATTAGCGAGATTATGTTGTAAAAGGCTATATTTCTGTATCTAACAATTTTAATTAATGTGAACAAATATTTCTAATTTTTCTAGTCATTTAATGTACTGTGTAGTTATAACTATTGCTAAATTAATCTTCATGCCATTGGCCACCCAGAACATTTTTGACCCAAAAATTTCCTTTGGCTTTGGTCTTTAGTAATCCTTTATTAAAGTACATTAATACCATACACGATGTATAGTTTTGGTAGCAAAACTAAAGAAAGAAAATATGTGAATTATTAGAAATCAATAGGGTAGTTCAAAATGAACGAGGTTACACTATAAAGTCCGGAGGAGCCACCCACGCTTTGTTGGAGCAGTATGGGGTCTGCTTTATTAATAAAAACAACACTGAATTTAAGTTTAACACCAAAGATAATTAAAAGAGATAACACAAGTTTCATGAGTAGCAGTTAATTCTAAGCCACTTACCAATCAAACTGTATGCGGTTCTTGTAGAGCGGTGAGTCGTTCGACAAAACAGGCCTGTTTAGTATCTAGCAGAGATGAAAGAAGTTTCTCGACGAGTGGCATAAAATACAACTCATTTAAGTTTTAATTTAATAATTTCACTGAACATAGAACAATATAAAACGTCTTGAATCATTAAATGTTTATTCCTTCAAGCAATTAAAGGAATGAATGTGCTGATGCAATGTTAGCACCACGTGGTTACCCAAGACAATGGCATTCGAAATTATAACGCGGTTTAAATTGACTTATTAAAGTTTGACGTCAGTAATTTATAGTTAGAACGCATTTAAGACATTAACTGAACATAATCAATAAGAGGTGTAATATTTTAACGTGGTTAGAACCCGATGTAACCGGCTAAAAGCACTTGACTAGAAACTGGCGAGCCGCACTAGTAAAACAGCCATATTGGAAGAGTGTCACACAAAGAAACTGTTTTAATGCACTTGGGTTTAAGTCCGATCGTGGTTGAACTTAATTACGGCGGTTACGCACTTGTTATACGATGAATTATAGTTAATTATAGATAAACTGCGGTCATTGTTACGGTGCAACTACGCCCTCAATGCGATTCAATTCAATACTGGCTACGAGGAAAAGACTGAACTAATTGCGCAACAAGGAAACTAGCCTAGAAATCTGGGTCAAACACATAGGCCACGCGTTTGCAACAAAACCTTCATAGCAGCTGTTAGAGGTCGCGGCAAATTACAAAATTCTAGAACTCAACTAAACCTGTACTTAACACACGAAAACCCCACATTTACTCTCGAATTAGAAGAAAACAATAGAATAAATTTTTTAGATCTTACTATCACCAAACACAACACTAGACACAATTTCAAAATATACAGAAAACCAACAACTACAGATATGGTCATACATAATACATCTAATCACCCCACACAACACAAACACGCTGCATTTAAACATATGTTACACCGCCTAATAAACATATCAATGCTACAGAAGGACTACGACAAAGAACTTAATACCATAAAATACATCGCCCAACAAAACGGCTACCAACACACACTCATAGACAACATTCTCAGGAAAATAAAACATAAACACCATCAAACAGCCACACAAAAAATAACAAATACATATCCCTCACCTACCACAATAAAAACACACACAAAATAGCCTCCACATTCAAAAAACTCCATTACCAAATATCCTACAAAACAACAAACACGCTAAGAAAACATATACAACCTTTTCAAAAAGAAACTGACATATACAAACTCTCAGGTATTTACAAATTAACTTGCAACGGTTGTCCCAACTATTACATCGGCCAAACCGACAGGTCATTCTACACACGCTTCATGAACACATTACCCAAACAAACTCTAAATCCAGCTACGCAAAACACCTAAATAACACCCAACACACACACACATACCGACATACACACTAATTTAATTATTCTACACACATTAAAACAGAGTAAAAAACTAACAACCTTAGAAAAATATGAAATCTACAAACACTACGCAACAGACAGGGAAAATATACTTAATGACCACACACACTTTGAAGCCAATAGTCTTTTCAAATACATCACACAAGACGCCGACACTTCACCCAATGTCATAAATCCAACCATGTCATACCGTTTGTAAAGAGCCAAAAGCCGCTAGTAGAGGGTTAGCTTCGTAAAACGAACGATCGTTTTGAAACCCGTCAGCAAGTAAGCAATTATGTATTCACTTAGTTAAGTAGTGTAAAATTAGTTTAATCCTTTATTAGTTTAACAAGTTACATTACAAATTGTTTTTATAACTACGTTAAGCAAAATTTACATTTATTTAATCTTTATACATTCATTTGAGCTATAAATAATCATTTTTAGTTCATATATTAGTTATTTATATAAATAATTATTACAGTAACAGGGTGTCTAGTGACAGGGAAAACCGGGAAAACCTGGAAAAGTCAGGGAATTTTAAAATTCTGGAAAATTCAGGGAAAAGTCAGGGAAAATTTTAAAAAATTGGGAAAATATTTATTTTGATTAGAAACAAAACTAGTGGCCATTGCTCTCGAATATTTGGTATTGTAAGCCAGCGGTTTAGGGGCAGGGCAGTCAGGAAATAACACTTCTTTATTTAGATGCCCATTATTTATTTGATAAGCCCGTTGCTATGACTTCAGGACTTATGTCAATAAATATTAAACGTGTCGAGTTGGTACAGCTGGGAGGTTTTAGCCTGGGCCGTGGCCTTGGGGTGCGCAGTGGTTCTGTTATCATATGGACAGGTGGGGATAACAGATAACTCAGTCTGTTTCTGACCACACAGAACGCTGTGTAAACATTCGTAGCCAGCTATTTGTCTAGACTGGTGATAGTATGTGTTTTATTTGACGGTGATTATTTTTTTCACTGTTTATTTCAACATGGAAGGTTCCAGTTTTCATTGCCGTAGCGGGCAAACGCGTCATGCAGATGTCGTCATTACCTCCCCTCCTTCCTTAGGATAAATATAAACTAAAAGATAAAGTGACTGAAGCAGAGATTATATGGTGCGTGAATTTAGTAATGCAACACTTCTTTACGCAATGCAGAAGGTAGTGTGCCTCTTTCTAAGGATGTTCCCTGATAGCACCATTGCACAGATCATGAGATTGGGGAAAGATAACATTTCCTATAGTGTTGTAATCGGTTTATCAAATTATATTAAAGACCTGTTAATGACATCATTAAATTCAAATTCTAACTATGTAATTGGCTTTGATGAAAGTTTAAACAAAATATCACAAAGAGCCCAAATGGATTTGAGTGTTAGGTATTGGGATGCAGAGACGGATGAAGTGAAAGCTCGATATTTTGGTTCTGTGTTCCTTACAGACACAAAAGCAAAAGAGTTACTCAATTCGTTCTTCAAAGTCTGGATTTATCCAAGATCCTTCAGATATCAATGTAAACTGGGCTTTCTATAGACATCTAAAAGAGAAAAAGTCAGGGAAAACTCAGGGAATTTCTTCAAGCTATTTTACTAGACACCCTGGAAAAGTCAGGGAAAACTCAGGGAATTTCTTCAAGCTATTTTACTAGACACCCTGAGTAAAATACGCTTAATTCCCACTTATTACGATTCTTTTCTCAAACCCTAAAACTTAGCTTAAAACAAACTAATTTTCACATACAAATGAAGAGAATAAGGATGATGATTATGAAGAAGAAGATGAGCCTCTGCCACCAGTAACGCCTGCTGCAGCATTTAGTACCCTGGCTGATGTGAGACTTATATTATCAGCGTTCCCAGAATTTCAAATGATGCTATCGAAAAGATTAATCAATTGGAAACATTGATTTTAAATTCTCTTTTCAAAAAATTAAAACAAATTTAATCAAAAATTATTTTAAGAAAACATAAACACCACAAAAATATCCACTATATACAGTAGTAATGTAAATAATATACAGTATTAGGATTATGGGTTTCCATTAAATACATATAAATCTGTGTAACATACACTCATCTTTCATTATTTCATGATTTTTTTGTTTAAAATTGTGATAAAATTGTTTTAGTGAATATGTGGGAATAATGCAGCACATATAATGTGAACAGATACAGTATTTTGTTGGTATCACAGTATTTTCTATTCCCGCTTAACACGCTATTTTTTATGGTCCCTTGAAAATGGTATTTAAGCATATTTTACTATATTTGATACTATATTCTTTTTAATAATTGTACATGTTTATTTTTTAGATCATCGTTGCACATGAGTTTGTCAAATTCTCACAGTTCTCCGCCATCGTCTTCACTAGTCCAACCTCTCTGCATCCCTGAAAAGCAATCTTGATTATAGATATCTTTATTATTTGTTGTATTTTTAATCATTTATACCATTCTCACAATGTACTTATACAGAAAATGGCTCAGTTCCTGATTATGACTGATTCTGTTGAACTCATCTAACTTTAAAAGTGGTTCAAAAGGTTTATGACAAACATTGGTGCACGTTTTAATGGTTGTAGAGGGAGTTGTGTTTAAAAATTATATTTTAAACAATCAACAACTCGCTCAATTTGTTACCAAAGTTCTGATTCTAAAGTAGAAAAATATAAATATTTATTACAATTTAAAACCTCTGAAGAATTTATTTTGCTTTTGTTTTTTTTAACCTGTTGAGTAAATTTTTTTTTCTGTTTTGGGGTTTTTCTTGGCTTTTTTTCCTTTAAAGGACAAAGTCCTTTGTTCGCTTCTATCCAATGTAAAAAAGCTGTTTTTGAAATAATTATTGTAATTATTTTTAAACTTAATTTTTTTCTTATATTCAAGAAATTACTTTATGGATCTTAATGTATTTTAGGTACTACTTTTTTATTAGTTATTTTTTTAATAAATTCTATATTTAATTTATTAATAATTTACAGCTATAATTTATATTATACAAGAAATATACACAAAATAGTACAACATTTTTCATAATACAATTCTTTAATCATGTTGCCCTCATCAGTAATTAATTTACAAATATTATGTTATACAGTAACCATCACTGATAAAGGCAACATGGTTGCCAGATATATATTATGATTAAAAAAATGTGTTTTTTGAAATTGTGACCAATGTATATTTCTTGTATATTTAATCTCTTAAGCTGAGTTCTAACATATAATTTGTAGTGTTATAAGGCTCTGCAATGGTAAAATAATAATTATACAAGTGTAATTCTTATATAAAATTATGAATTTGAGGAAGTCTAAATAACTGCAACTTTTAACTGGATCTAGTTTTGTATAAATTAATATATTATGTCTAGAAAAATAGTAGAGACAAATAAACTATATTCATCATTTGTTTTCATCTCCAACTTTTGCCATTTGTTTACCCTTTAACACATATCAATATGTAAACACTTGCATATAGTAGTTCTTTTGTTCAAACTAAGGCGACATTTTCAGATGTGTCACATTGTGAATTCAGACCTTAACAGCAATTTTGGTTTCTTTAACCCTTTAAATAGTTACTGTGCAACAGTCAGATCACCTGGCAGTAATGACATCACTATTGCATTTTTGTATATATATGTTAAAGATGTCTGAATGTATATGTTTCAATCTTCTTATTTCTGTTAGTGAGCTACTGTGCTCCATTATTTATTTCAAAAATAAAACTACTATAATCTTTGTAAAGATGGCTTACCTTATTTGCCTATTGATTTCTACCAAAATTGTTTTTTTAATTTTTTTTTTAATGGCGGAACAGATGCTTTCCTTTTGCCATTTCAGTTTCTCACTCCTGTCAGTTGACTTGTGACAGTACATATGTAGTTTGCTCGTGTGTCTCATGAATAGTGAACTTTGTGGTAACATTTTGCTTTGTCTTATGATTCGTGATTTTAGTTTACAGTGACTGATAAAAAAAAAAGGTGTTTTATAAATTCAAAAGAAACTCTAAATAATAAAACAAGTTTAAAATGAAGCATCAAAAAAGTAAGTTAGCTTGCATTATGGAATAGGAGAATCCACTGTTAGAAACATTTTTAAAGATAATGGTTCATTTTGCTTCCACGTTTGATAATTTTAATCGAAAAAAAACCAATGAAAAAGAGCAGTTATAAAGAACTAGATGCCGCACTTTTGAAATGGGTGAGTCAATTAAGAAATGAAGGCATTCCAGTTTCATTGTCTATTATTGCTACAAAAGCAAAACAATTTTTTCAAATGCTAGGTTTAGAAAAAACATTTGATGTATAATCTGGTTGGTTAACGAGATTCAAAAAGCACCACGGTATAAGGGGGATAGGGCTTCACGGCAAAAAATTAAGTGGCAACATACAGGAGGAGGGGAATTTCAAGACTTTGATCAGAGGGAATTTCTTACGATGATGTGTATAGTGTCGATGAGTTGAGGCTTTTTGGGAAATGTTTGCCACACAAACATTGGCCTTTGAGAGTGAGCGGCAAGCTTCAGGGCATAAGTTCAAAGAGCGAGTAACTATAATGACGTGCAGCAATGGTTCAGGATCTCACAAGCTAAAATTGGTAGTGATTGGCAAATCCAAAAAAAACTATCATTTAAATGGCCAGGAGCTAGAAACCTTCTGTGCACTACTTTAACCAAAAGAAAGACTGGATGGATCAACAAATTTTCAGAGTGGTTTGAAAAAAGTTCGTTCCTCATCTAAAGTCTAAAAATGTACCAGAAAAAGCTATATCTAATTGATAATCCTCCATCTCGCCCAGGATAAAATGTTTTAAAATCAGAAAAAGGAAATTTTAATGTGAAGCTTTTGCCAGCGAAAATAAATACAGAATGCAATTATTTAAAAAGATGATTGAAGAGGGAAATGATCAGAGTTTCTGGAAACATACAATTCTTGACTGCATATATGATGTAAACATTGATTGGGAGTCAGTTAAACAATCCAAGTTAATAAAGTCTTGGAAAAGTTTTACCAAATGTAGAACATACATTAGAAGAGTATTGCAGAGAAAAATGAAGACATTTCAGCTAGTGATTTAGCTAATTTAGCAAAATCTGTTATTTGGTGGAGTGATGTCAATGAAGAAAACATTGCTAAATGGATTAATTGTGATGCCAGTGATCCAAGTTTTGAACATTTTACTGATGAACAAATTTTAGATAGGGCATCAGGTATAGTTTTGGGGAGAGCGAGGAAGAGGAAAACAATAACAAAAAATACCAAATATGCCATGACACAGCTTGGACACATATTGAAAGACTTATTCAATATCTGGAGGAATAAAACGATGCATCGCTGTGATAAAATGATTCTAAAATAACTTCAATCTCAAGTTAAGAAGAGATGTTTGATCTCGAGAAAACAAAAACTAGTGATAAACTTTTTTGTGAAAAAGTTAACTATGTAAGTACATATTTACTACATATTGTATACATTTAATTTAACTAATTTTAAATATACTTAACTAAGTGAATACGTAATTGCTTACTTGCTGATGCGTTTCAAAACATTCGTTCTTTTTACGAAGCTAACCCTCTACTGGCGGTATCAGTGAAGTGTAAAGGCTGTAACGGGAATGGATTTATGACTGTGGAATGGGGTGGGTTCATAAATCCATTCCCTTTAGAGCCTTTACACCTCACCGATGCCGCCAGTAGAGGATTAGCTTCGTAAAAGGAACGAATGTTTTGAAACGCGTCAGCAAGTAAGCAATTACGTATTCACTTAGTTAAGTATTTTTAAAATTAGTGTATTCAGTGAATTCAAGGTGATTACATCCAGCAACTTTAATTTAACTTCTTAATTACAAAAATTTGTAATTAAATTTTAAATCAATTTTACTGCTAATAAACTTCATTTTTAAGTATTTTTGTGTTGGTTTAAATTATACCATTTACCTTTTGAACATTTTGCGGATTATCCACAAAATTGGCTTATTCATGTGTCCTGTGGATAATCGGGAGTATACTGTTATATAGGCAAATATTTACATATTGATATAGTCCCTGGAACCTAAACTATCTGAAAGGGGGCACAATGCATTTCAGATAACCAAAATTCTTTAGAAAATACAATTTTTTTCTACATTCAAAATATTAAAAAAATTAGATAAAAATAAACTTTTAGGTTATATGAAACATCTTTTAATAAGCTTGTTAAAGTTTCTACGAGGGGTATTCTTAAAGTAAGGGCCGTTTGAAAATTTTAAAAAAACAAAAAGAAATTTGCAAAAATTAATTTTATTTTTGGAATCTACATACTTTTATCTATTTTTCTACATAGTTTCCAAGTTTTTGTAAACACTTATCATATCGCACAACTAAGTTTTGGAAACCTTCTTCATAAAAACTTGCCGCCTGCTGTGATAACCAAGAATTCACGGCCGTTTTCAATTCGTCATCATCGTCATAATGGCTGCCGCCCAAGTGATGTTTCAGATGACGGAAGACGCTCGGCGTAAGGTCGGGGCTGTAGGGTGGTTGGTCCAAAACTTTCCAGCCAAAATAGTCCAATGCAGCTCGAGTCTGAGCGGTAGTGTGAGGCCTTGCATTATCGTGCAGAAACAAAATTCCTTTTGTGAGCATGCCACGTCTCTTGTTTTGAATCGCTCTGCGCAGCTTCCTCAGAGTTTGGCAGTAGGCTTCTGCATTTATTGTCGTTCCTCGTTCCATAAAGTCGACCAGCAAAACACTATGCCTATCCCAAAACACGGATGTCATGATCTTGCGCTGTGATAAAGTCTGTTTGGCTTTGACCTTTACGGGAGGTTGCGTGTGTCTCCATTCCATGCTTTGTTGTTTCGATTCGGGAGTGAAATGCGAAACCCACGTTTCGTCTCCAGTTACGATCTGACTCAGCATGTCGTCACCATTTTCGTCATAAAGTGTCAGAAAATTCAAGGAACTCTCGAGCCTTTTGTGTTTGTCCTCCTCCGTCAGGAGTTTAGGGACCCAATTGTATCTTAAAGTTTAATTTTTAATGAACAATTTTGTAAATCATAGACCTCGAAACTTTCGGAAATTCGTGTGAGAGAGTAGTGATAGTGAAGCGTCTGTTGTCACGAATTTTCGCTTCAACTGAAGCCAGCAAATCGTCTGACATTAGAGATGGACGACTAGATCGCGTTTCATCATGGACATTTTCGCGGCCATCTTTGAAGTCTCGAACCCACTTACGCACTTTTCCTTCACACATGGCATTAGCACCGTAAACTTCAGAAATCTGTCGGTGAATTTCTGCAGCAGACATGTTTCTTGCCAACAAAAACCGTATAAAAGAACGAACAACGCACAGGTTAGCTACACAGCTGTAACTGAGCGTAGTTGTTGCCATGGCATGCCGGGACGCGACGCAAGCGCTCGTTGCGGCGTGCACGCAAACTATGAGGGAATATAAACAAACGGCCCTTAGTTTAGAAATACGCTTAGTATATTTACATATCTATATATAAAGCTACAATTACAACTTCTTCAATCAATATGTACAGAATTATTTCAACATTGTATGTTTAATGTCCTTTTTTTAGTATTTTTGTCTGCTTCACTTCAATTAAAGGTCTTTTCACTGATGTCTTCAATCAAAATATCGTAATAATTTATTCCAACATTTTTCCACAGTTGAGTATTTTATTTTATCTCAAGATTGACCATACCAATACACTGGAGGGATATCAATAACAGTGTCTTTTTTATGAGTTTTTTTTGTTTAAAAAACCTGTTTAACACTGGGGATAAACTCATAAAAAAAAAGACAACATTCTTGAATGTTTCGGTGTCAGTAGATCACAGGAAGAGCATTTTCAGCCATATTTTTTAAGAACCCTACGTTTTTAGATTTCCTTATTACAGTAGCCCTTATTTAGTCTGTGATTTCCAGAATCATTGATACAAAACAGAACCATCACTCTTTGTTTATTTTATGCCCTGGGCATTTTTTTTTCGTTATTACAAGCAACGGATTTTTGGCAATATTTTAATATTCAACACTCTCTCATCTTCATTAAAAACTTAATCCTTTGTATAGTCTTGTAAAGAATCATTCATTTCAGTTTTAAAGACACCACACCATCATTATCAACAGATAACTTGTCATGACACAGTGTCCAGACTTGTACTTGAGACACACTATACCTATTTTTTCACTTTTCCAGCCAACCAGAACTAGCCTTAAATCCCAAACCTAACTCACTCATAATTTCATAAACCAACTTACCTTTCTCCTGAACTATTGGTCCTGTGAGTGCTAGTCTTGTGTTTCTCTGTTGCATAAACCATAAATCAATTTTTTTGACTTTTCTTTCATTATCATTTTATTTTTGTTGTTTTTTTTATTTGGTAATTTTGAAGCATTCTCTTCACACTTATATTTCTTTTTCATCCACTCATTAACAGTTGACTAAGCCAAAATCAGCTCCAACATTCTGTAAAAGCTCTCCATTTTTCCAGTTACTGTGCTATTTCTTTCTGTTTTAGCGACATCAAATAACCCAGTAATAACAGAACCCACTAAGCACTAGGCTACAGTACTTTGTTAGTGTGCTAGTGATACTAATAACTAAAGTTGGGACATCAAAATTGTCATATCCGATATATTGGAAACATCGATATGTTCAGGCAATATATTTACACTTGAAATATAGAGATTAAAATTATTTTTTGCTATATCTTGACATTAAAAAGGCTTGAAAATCACAGGACTCAGAGTGGTTAAATTCCAGAATTTGTTACATGTAAAAGTTATATAACGATTGATTTAACCTTGATTTCTACAAGCATAGTAAATGAAAATGTAAATTTAATTGGCAACATGAATCTTAATAAAGCGTTAGGCGCCTGTTATGAACATAATGATATTCTTACAAAATATGTTGAAAATAAAATAAATGAGGTAGAGCGAGAACATATTCCATGTATCATTTATTTTATCAGACTATGTATGTAAGGCAGATGTCTCCCGGGAGAGAGGGACTTCTTAGGCGCCTGTTATGAACATAATGATATTCTTACAAAATATGTTGAAAATAAAATAAATAAAGTAGAGCGAGAACATATTCCATGTATCATTTATTTTATCAGACTAAGTATGTAAGGTAGATGTCACCTGGAAGAGGGAGACATCTTAGGCGCCTGTTATGAACATATGATATTCTTACAAAGTATGTTGAAAATAAAATAAATTAAGTAGAACGAGAACATATTCCATGTATCATACTTTTATACTGAGTATGTAAGGTAGATGTCACCCGGAAGAGGGGGACTTCTATCAAGAGGGCAACAGTAACCAGTCGGATCTTAGGAATGTCTAGGGATCAATCCATTCAAGATTTGGAAGGATATTTCATCCCCAAACTGCCCCTACATCATTTTCTAGAAAATATATGTCAGTTGTTAGAATATCTATTACAGGAGGGGCATTTCTCGAAAGCTAGCGAGTTGTTATTGGCAGAAAGGTTATTGACAAAACCTAATCATGCAAATATGCTGAAATTCTTGAGCTCTCTGGGAAAAGAACTATGGGGAAAATAATTTTCATTTTGTAAAGAAATCAAAAAATTTATATAATTGTAAATGTAAATTTTAAGTTTTATATTCCTTAAACATTTGTTTTACATAATTTTTTAAAATAATTTTGTTAATTCTTGGTTACTGGTTTTAATTTCCTTACTGACATTAGATTTCCCTTTATAATAAATAGAAATTTTTTTAATTATTTTGTACCGATATATTGATTGGATTTAATAATACGTAGATATTGATATTCACCTGTAGTTTAATTTATAATATCAAATATTAATATTTTTTTTTGATGCCCCAACCCTACTAATAACTTGACATAGGCTATCAAACACAACAGTGAAGAACATATATATCAGATTGCAAGAGGCAGTTAACAAAACTCAAGGTCAGACTACCAACCTGATAAAACCTACCTGCCCCAACCACTACAATTTTCTCTTCCTTTGAAATGAGCATTGGCTTCACATTTGGGTGCTCCCCCATGTCTTCTAAGGCGTACATCAATTTTTTTTTCGGTTAAACACTATCTCAGTTAATAGAGGTTTTACTGTATTTTAAAGTATATAAGATCAAATTCCACTTCATAATTTTTTAAATTAGGTCTTTGCAACTCAACAAAAATTCAAATTTTCTACTGAGTCACTTAACCCACCATCAGTCGCGCTATTAAAAATCATGCCATCTGTCCCGTGTTAGATTCAATCTAACATATGTTGTTTACTCTTGATTTCGTTTTTTGCGATAAATTTTAGTAATTCCAATCACTGAAGATAGCTTAAAATATTTTAAAAATTGTAATAAAAACTATTAATTGGAAGTATAATGTCATAGTTATGATTTTGCTAAATTAAAACACTTATAACAAAACTAGTGATACATACAATTTAACTATAACAAACTATACTATAATACAATTATAATCATACTCTAGAATATTTTTCCGATATATGCTATCAATGTTACAGATAAAAACAGTTTTCTAGTATATTTATTCATCTGTGCCCATTCGTAAAGTTTGTTATTCACCTTAAACCACTGTGACTGGACACTTGTGCTCCTTGCATACTGCGTTGTCGCATTCACTGCAACGGATCTGGATGAATCGTTTTTTTCTTACAGGACAGTATTTACAGCAAACCTTCTCATCGGCAGGTCTCACTGGACGAGTAGTTGATTTAATTCCAGTATTTCTCTTTATCTTCTATTTCTAGGGTATAGTTAGGCTGTTGATAGGTGCTCGTCTCAATAGATGAGCTATTGTTTTCCTAGTTGAGTAGTAAAAGTTCTTCTGATCATCATGTTATCAGTGTTTGAGCGGAAGATTTTTTGACCATTATTTATACCTAAATTCAACAATCCACCCAACCCAGTTAAACTTCAACAGTTACATGAATAAACTATCATTGCTTCTGGTCCCACACATACTTCATAACCGTCTTCTTCGAAATCTTCGGTTACTAAAATATTCAATGGAAGCATAAGATTGTTCTAATGTGACCTCTTTGAATCATTAAAATTTTCTTCATCACTTTCAGCAAGACATGGAAACATCTTTAAATAATTTTCTATAATGTCTTAAATAAACTTCAAGTAATATTATTATAAAAAGATATAATATTGTAATATTATTACAATATAACATATCAAAATATCCAAATAATACAACCTTACAAAACACTATAAACCAACTAAAAACTCTTAGTTACAAAAATTAATCAAAACAATTTCTGAAAAAAAGCGACGCGATCGGTCCCGGGGCTAGAATGAATCTAACGTTAGCAGTAACACAATCGATCTCGCAACTAGATCGGACCTAACCACTCTCTTCCCTGCCGAGTGTGGGAACTCCAGCTTACACTTTAGTATTTCTGTCCACTCAGATCAACAACCTAGCAGAATAACTAGAATTACAAAATTCTAACCTCAAACATAACGGTTTTATTCAAAAAATACTAAAATTGTTAGATTCGACCTAATAGCAGGACCGATCGTGGGTTAATAAATCACCCATGGATGAGGGTTACAAAACACTTGTATTTTGTATTTTTTTAAATAAATCTGTACTGATAATGCATTTACGAGAAATATTACTGTACTTTTACTTATCCAGCATATGTGGCTCACAGAAACTCAATTTGTGTGACATTTTTAATACTGAATACAAGTGGTGTCAGGACTACAGTTAGATCAAAACATAACTCCCACTGATAGTTGAACTTTAACAAAATTTAAAAGCCTACTGCATAATTTACTCTCCTTATATATATTTATTTACAAATTTTATGAAAAATTATATCATAATAAATTACCAATTATTATTCAAATATTCACAGAATTTTGATGAACCTTTTTGCTTTACATTCATAAAACAAATTTGTCATAATATTTACAATTTTAAATTCGACTAGGAGCTCGTAGCAGCAATTGGTGCTTCTTATCTATTACAATAAAATGAAATGAAATAATCATTGTTAATACATTTTAATATACTATATTTACATTTTAATAGTTTAAATATTATATTTTAATGCGATTTAAATACCATTACATTTTTTGCTACAATCATAATAGTATTTCTTGGTAAAATATGATTTTGTATAACTATTTTTTATTTTCATCATTGTATATTTTCCCTAGTGAGCTTCGATTTTCTATTTGAATCGAGTTGCTCTTGTTTTAATAAAAGCTACATATATTTGTCCATGACTAAATACTGGGTGTCCCTAAAAATACCAAATTTTGCAAAGATTTGCTCTTGAGTTTTGTTTATTGCCATTTCAACAGTTAGCCAGAGGGCAGCGCCTAAAATTGTGGATATGTTCATCAGCTCTTCATCCTACATTGTAAATGATTCTTAACGCTTCTCTCTGCTGCGCACCATTCCTAAATACTCGGTTATAAACTCGCGGTCTTCCTTCACTACGATTCTTTTCAACATTTTCACTTAAACAAAACTTTAAAACCAACAAACATAAACAATTAACTATGTAATGTTCTTGTAAATTATCCTTAACCATTATTTCTACTGCACACCATTTCCCAAATAATCTTAGACAAACTCGCAGCCTTCCTCTATTAGAATTATTTTAATTAAACAGAACAATAAAAATAAAACAAGAAAAGAATCAAATTCACATCAGCTGATGATACCACCATATGGTATATTTATCAATCACCATCTGGCATCTAGGGCTTACTTATTAATAAAACCTACTGTATAGTGATATTTCTATTAGAAAACCATTGAATCTATCAAGGCCAGTGGCACAAAGCCCAAGTAATTTTTGACATGTCTGATACTTTTTTCGCCGTCTTTACTCCTAAAGCTTTAAAATGAATCTAATTAACATATCTTATCTTGTTTGTTGCTCCAGAAACTTCATGGGGACGTATTTGCTTCAGGAATTAAATATATAGATTACATTAAAAAAGAATTAAGTGAACTTAGAATATGTTTTAATCCATAATATGTTGTTCAAATACTTTCTTTAATCCATTATACATTGTTCAAATAACCGTCATTTTTAGTAAACCTCGCTAAGTAAAATTTTCAGTTTTGTTCAAGTTAGCAACTGTTATTGACCGCTTTATTAACAAAGTAATCTAATTTCATGTTTGAAGTTTAAATTGTTCTTTATCAAATGATTATATCCTATGGCTCTCTTTATTATTATTATTTATTTTTTTTTTTTTGTAATGGCCCATTCTATTGTTTTTTTTTCAATTTGACCCTGTTGGTTCCAAATGTCTGATTAAAACAACCTTATCAGACAATTTGCATTATGTGAGTATGTGATTTCATAAATCAAATACAGACTATCATTTTTGTAATGTCTACTAATAATTCTATAACAATCTGCACCAACCTGCTATATCATCTATACACATGAATTTACCACAACCTGCTATATCATCTATACACATGAATTTACCACAACCTGCTATATCATCTATACACATGAATTTACCACAACCTGCTATATCATCTATACACATGAATTTATCACAACCTGCTGCAGCGGCCAGAATGTCCGATGCAAAGAATCTGGGTAATTGTACAGAATACCAGAATCAAACCTAACCGGGTTAAATAATTGACTAAATTTATATATAAAAATTTTAAAACATTATAATAATAATAATATTAAAACTAGGGTAAATAATAGTAAAATGAAGAAAATTAGAAATAACATTAGACTTAAAAAACATAAATTATAAGCAATAAGAAAAATTATCACTTCAAAGTGGATAGCCTAAATTATGTAAACAAAAAAAGACGGTAATTGTGTAGTATAACAAACTAGGCCTAGATGCCGGCTATTAAAATAATTGTACTTAAAAATAATCAGGAATAAAGAATGTAAATTAAGATGTGAGGAAAGTAAATTAGGCCTAGCTAGGGAAAATAGTATTTATGTAAAAGTAAAGATTAAATGTTAAAGTGTAATAGCCTAAGAAATTAGGTTATAATAGAAGAAGTCATATTTGATTTCGGAAAAATCCGCTTAGGGCATTGATTATAAATCTTGTCACTACGAAACGAAAGCGCTACAGTCGAACTTTGGATTAAGAATGTTAAAAAGTTAATTAAATTAAATGAGAAGAAATAAAGTCAAATATGTTATTAAATAAAAGGTAAAAATGCAAAGGATACATCAGAATACAGAAACGCCTTTTATAAAAAGGGAAACTAATCTTAGTTCAGAATTTCCGAACAAACAAAGTCAATTGCCATAGCAACGGGTTTCTGATTGGTCAAAAGTTGAAAAATGGATACTGGGACGTGGGAAGTTTGAAATTGGAGAAGTGGGCCTCACAAAAGAACGCTATCCAAGATCAGGATGCATTAGGCTCTCAAAGCGAGCAGACGTGTTTTGTACCATGCGATCAGGACAAGAAAAAATGTGCTAAAAACAGAGTAAAAAGTGCTACGATGTGATCAGGGGAAGGAAGATATATATGAGCAAGGGCTCATATATACCCAGAACAAAATTTCGACCACTAAAATGCAAAATTAAAGAAAATAAGAAAATTAACCGAAATTATGGAGAGACGCCTACCTACCAAGACCCTTGAAGCTGTAACAGGACCGACAGATGACAACATTAATGAAGATAAAAAGATTTCTACAGTACAAGGTTATATAATCAATTTAATTATTCTTTTTTAAATAACATTTTACTTCAAATTATATTAACTTAATTTCAAAATTAAATAAGATGGGAATACCCTAAGGGACTGATTAGTCAACTCTCTTAGGTTACCCAAATTTAAGTAATAAAGATTCAAAATTGACTTTCCATTCCCATCGCTGTGGGAATGTATGGATTAAGTAAAAAGATGTATATCTTATATGGCTTTTTCTAAGTGAATTTCTAATGAATAACTTCCAAAGAAGTTAATTGTTCAAGGCCTAGCCTAAAGGCATTACATAGTAATATTAAGTGTTTGAAAAAGAATCAGATTTTAAAATATGTTAAATTTAACTCTACTAATCAAAATTATATACAAAATTAATTATGGTAACTTTGATAATTTAAATTATATGTAAAATTAATGATAATAAGAAAATTTAAAAACAGAAGGAGATAATAATGTTTAGTTAAATGGCAAGTTGTATGAAATTTTGAAAAAAATAATTAGTCAAGAAAATCCTGTGAAATTAAATAAAAACAATAATAATTAATTTGAACCTTGGAACAAATAAATAAAAATGTATATTTTCCAATTAGCTGTGTTTTCATTCTAGATAAGATAAGTTCACTAGGTATCCAGGTATAGTCTTTAAATCACAAGTGTCTCTCAAAGATTCCACTACCCGAAAAGGAGCTTGAACAGGGCTTATCGGAGGCTAATTGGTTTTATCAAAAATTCAGGGGTTGGTTCCTCTGAGAGGTTTATTCCTTGAGGCACAGGTCTATGAAATTAGGTTCGTAGTCAATGGATAAACCATTACTTTCTTACTGACTTAGCAATTGAGGAAGAGAAATAAACAACGGCAAAGGTTATAAAAAGTGAGACGGTAAGAAAAGTATGGCGCCCAACGTTTGAGGCTCGATGCTTACATTGTAACATCGGGTCAACATCAAATAGAGACAGATTTAAATCGACTAAGGAGCCTAGTGAAACAAAATTAATTAAATAGAATTCAATTAAAATTGTAAAAAATAATAGGAATCATAAAATGAAAACCAAAGAAGTTCTTTAAATTAAATAAGAGTTAATTATAATAAAAATGAAATTAAAAAGAACTTAGAATAAATAATAATAAGTAAAAGGAAATAGTTAAGTAAAATAAAATTCAGTAGGCGTCGGTAGGGCATAATATAAATAATAATGTTAGTTATTAATGAAAGTAAATAGAATACATAGGCGTTAGATAGACAAGGTCAAGGGAACACTGAACCGGATCACATCGAGCACAATTCTAAATGAATATTTAATTAAATACTCAGTATATAGTAAAAATATAGAAGTAGGAGTCAATGGATAAACCATTACTTTCTTACTGACTTAGCAATTGAGGAAGAGAAATAAACAACGGCAAAGGTTATAAAAAGTGAGACGGTAAGACTGCTATATCATCTATACCATGAATTTACCACAACCTGCTATATCATCTATACACATGAATTTACCACAACCTGCTTAGATATAACATCAAGACATTGTTTATTCATTTTAGAATCATTGTTTTTGCATGAATTCTATTTATACTTCTATCTAATAAAGGTTGCAGAAAATATTTAATTTCCATCTACTTAAAGACAAATATGCTAACAAATTTTTACAAAGTTAGCAATCAAGTACACATAACTTTATATGTTTGATTTTGGTTAACAATCTATTTTATTTTTGTATTACAAGAATTTTCCCAAATAGGACACATGAATCAACACTTTTCAGCAAGTGTTATTAGTAAAGTTTTTTAACATTTAGTTGCTAAAAAATGTTCATTATAACAAACTAGCTTACTTTTAGTATTGCCACACGTTGCTGTGGTATCAAAAGAAAAGAATGTCTAGCAACTTTTTATGAAAATTTTAATTTGAATTTTATAATTTTTTTTATATTACATTTAATTTTAATAAAAATCAACTTTTTCTATTAAAAATAATTCTATCTTAATTGGGCAAATATTTCAAAGTGTACTTTAGTTTGATTTATTTATTCGAGTGCCTTTGGTTATTATATATTCGAGTGTTAAGATAATTACATCACCCAGTAAGAGTCTTTTATCTTTTGAGTTTTATGAGGAACTTAATTCATGAATTCTAACCATGTATTAATGTTTTCTGAAAAACAACTATAGCCACTTCCTTATACACACACACACACATATATGGGAGTTATCATACCAGTGGTACACCAAATCTAGAGAGCCTCCTAACCTCAACATCAGATAAAACTCCTTTTACCTTCCCTCTAACTTATACCATTTTTAACAACTCCATTTACCCTCCTTCTAACAGACTATTAATAGCTAGTTTCAAATAATCAATATTTATACAAATCACATATAGCACTATGTCATAAACTATAAATCTGTGACATTTGGATATTTATACACATCTGTGGTTCACTTCAGTCTTTTCCTTTTCTCTTTTTTGATTGACAAAGATCATTTTGATTGAAATATTTCAATAGTGTGATATGTTTTTATATGTGTCTATTTATTTATTTCCAAGAGATTGCAGTTTTGGACTATTGCCATTAGGTAAGTCTGTCAGTCTCCTATCTAGTCGAAAAATTCCTATATATATATATATATATATATATATATATATATATATATATATATAAATAATCTTTACCAACCAAAACTAACCTAAATATATATATATACTATATACTAACCTAAATATATATATAAACTCACTTAAAATCATAAGTTTCAATCAGTATTTGTACAAATTAAGCGTACAAATAATGACCTAATTCATATCTTTTTCAAAAAAAGCCAGATTTTATATCTATTTCATTCAAACTATATGTCGAGACAGAAAATTTTGAAATTATTTTTATTACATTAAAAAAAATCAGTAAGGCTTAGTTATAAATTAAAGAAATTTTCAATAAACTTAATAATGTATATAGTAAATAGAGTAATATAATTTATCATTAAAACAGGTGCTATGCAAACTCACCTAAACATATATAAAAACTGTTGTATTAAATCATGTTTTCTCCTAACCTTATTTTCAGCTGTATGCTATAGCATGTTTACATCCATATATTGAATATTAGTTATATCTATTTTAATAATTCTTAAATTTTCACTTGAGTGGCTGGATGCTTGCTCAGAAAACTAGTATTTTAATGCTTTTTTTGAAAAATATTGACCTAGGCAATGAATCCGGCTACAAATGTTCCAGAAACCTTTACAATAATGCACTAAGTGATTCCCTATAGTTTCATGTCGGTTGTATAAACCGTGTAGTAATGCATCGTTTTTTGTATAGAGAGATAAAATGTTTCCGTATTCTATACTGACAAAGTCTGTGTATTTATAAAAAGCGTTTAAGGAACAGCATTACATTTAACATATACTTTTCATTCATTAAACACTTGTAAATATTTACAACCTTGCTTATATTTGTTGAGGATGGCAGTTTCGGGAGATGTGTCCCATTGTCAACTCAAGTTGACCAATATAGGCAAGTTTGTAAATATTTACAAGTATTTAGTGAAAACTAGTAGCTCACATGAAGATGGAATCAACAAATATTTTCATTCATGTTTAAGTTTTATTATTGTAGAGCCTCAAGAAGTGGAATACTCATCAACAGGCTGGCCATTGCTAAAGTAAAAACTGCCATTTTCAGAAAGCCTTGAATGCATGATACAAGATTCCTACAGGTACTTTAATCATTTTTCACTTCACTATTTTCTAAATGTATTAAATTTATTTCACCAGATATTTAAAAGTATTATATAAGTACTAAGAAATATCATAAAATAATTATTTATATAACAAATTCCAACTTGCTTATTGTAAAAATGTTGATACTTGAGATCATATTTAAAAAAATATAACCAATAATGTAACATAAATCAACTGTTATAAATATTTAGATTTTTTTCATATGTGTTGTTGCTTGAGGTTACTAAGCCATCAGCTATCAGCAAACTAGAAAACATTTATTATTCACTCTTTAAATGTGCTTTCTTCTAAACGGTGCAGGTTAAATTTGTTTAGATTAAAGTTAAAAAGTTTAAATTGAAAGATTAAAGTTTGTTTAAATTGAAATCTCTTTAAAACAGTCATATCTAATATGGAAGCATAAGTTAGGAATCTTTGATTGTTTTTAATACACTGAATACAATGCCTTTATATAGATTTGGCCTCTGCCTCAACTCGATTCTTACAAAATACAGGTCTGGCTTGAACCAACATCCATACATTTCCATTTTCAGCAAAAAGTCAGTTTTTGATATTTCATAATGTTTTTAATACATTCCATGCTGAAAATAGCTGTCAGTTAAGTGGTGAAGCGCTTATTTCTAGACTTGGTGTTGTGTTTGTTTTGTTTACCAATGCCAGAAAGAGCTTAATGGTTTGGTATAGATGAGTGTTAGAAAAACTTTGAACCGAAAGGAACAATTTGTTGATTGGAAGATCGTAAGACAACAATTGTCTCTAACTGCTTGTGAACAATGACTTACCTGAAGATTTTAGACAAGTTGTGGATTCACAGGCTGCGGTATGTAGTTGCACTAACTAGTAAAAACCCACTAAATGTGTCCAACCAATGAACAAAGTGCCCTGGCATGCATGATTGAAGAAGGGTGGTACACTGTGCTGCAATGGCTTCTAGCCATTTTGGCATTGGTGCAAATGGACCAGCTAGAGAAGAAAGGTAACACCCTGATAATCCAATATCCATATTGACAGCCAGAAGCTTGATTGAGTCAATTATCAACAAAAGAAACAAGCGAAAGCCAATAATAAACGAATCCTGGGAAGATATTGGAGAGTGTGGCGCATGCCATACTGATACCATATAGCGTACAAAGAGCGGAAGCTGTAGCCAAATGCAGAATGCTTACAGCTCATGACTAGCTACAAACACACTTATGTAAAATATGATTAATAGCCTCAGATATTTGCTCTCTGAGCAACCGTCACAAGATAGATGGCCCACACCTTCAGAACTGGACAGTATTTCAAGACATAGAAGAGGAGCGAAGTCAACATTCTCTCTACTGGGAGGCTAGGAGGAGAATGGCAGGGATGCGAAGACGTGGCATTGGATAAAGTAAGTCTCTGATTGCATTAAAATTGTGTATGGCTGTTCATAAAATAAATTTAGTAATAGTTATAAATCACTGATAATAATAGTTATTGTTTGATCATATTGATAGCATGCAATTGTAAGAATGGTCTCAGCTCCCATGTACACACACAATGAACTGATCCATCAGTTTCTAATATATGTGGCAGCAAACGTTAAGATCGTTAGAATGTCTAAAATCTTCAGGTCAGTCACTGTTTACAAGCAACTGCTAAAATAGTGTAGGGTTGGCCTTCCATGTTAGACAGGAGATTATTGTGTGACTATTACTGTGAATGTGAAAAGATCTTTCATGGAGGTTTTGCTCAGCCATGATCAAGTCCTGAGAGGATGATTTGACTGTGTAATTTTCTAGAGATTTTACCAATTCTGTAAGTAAAAGGCAGGTTCAGGAGAAGCCAAAAATAAGGCAATATAATAAATGTGACCCAGGAACTAATCATGTCAATAATTACTGTAGTTTTTTACCCATACAAAAGTCACTGAAATGGTATAAAAAGTTCTAATATCACATCACTTAACCTTGCTGCTTAACTCATACTTTTTAAGTAAAAGATATGGCTATAGGCCAGAGTATGATGTAGCCTGATCCCAAGCCCAGGTTGAGAAAGGAGGAGGGTTGGACGTGTGTCCTGCTCTCCCACTCTTTAATCTTCAGTCTAAGAGTCATTCTAGAGAAAGCTTTTGAGTATAAGATCACAATGCATCATCTATTCATGGACTTTAAATCTGCGTACGACAGTATAAAGAGACCCAAGCTGTATACCACATTAAGAGATCTTGGGAGACCATCCAAGCTTATATCTTTAATAAGGATTACAATATGCGATACCAGATGCATGGTCAAGATCCAGAGTGACCTCTTCCTCGAATTTCTGTCCAATAAAGAACTTGGATAAGGATACACCTTGTCAAGTTTACTTTTCTTCGCACTGGATAAGGTCATACAGGACTCAGAGATGGAAGGGCAAGGCACAATCAACTAGCATACTGGTGCAACTACCTCTAGCTACGACATCTCTAGCAAGAGGAATTTGCAAATCTGATGGGAGCTGCCAAGGAGATGGGATTTGAGATTAATGAAAACAAAACAAAATATCTACAGTGTGGCAACCCTCAAGTAACCCAACAGGCAGGTGGATTTGTTGTGCTGGGACCCTTCAAATTTACAGTAATGAATCAATTTACTTATCTGGAATCCATTGTCACCTCCAATAATAAGGTCTCCATCGAGATGTCAATAAAGTCTATTTTGGATTCCACAAACACCTAAGCAGCCAAGGAAAACAAATTATGCTGTATAAGACATTGATCCGTCCTGTACTAGCTTATGCCTCTGAAGCCTGGGTATTAACAAGGAATGAAGAAAACAACCTGGCTATCTTCAAGAGGAAGATCCTCATCAAGTTTCTTGGCCCTGTAAACGTGTGGTGGGCGAGTAGAAGAAATTGTGACCTTTACAAGCTGTTTGGAAAACCCAATATAGAGAAAATAACAAACTGAAAGACTGAGCTGGATAGATGTGGCCTGGATTAAGGAGAGTGATGTAACCAGAAACCCGTCAGATGGAACTATTTACAAAATGAGAGCAAACGGATGTCCTAGACTTGGATGCCAGAACCTGCTGAATGTAAGGAATTGGAAAGCAGCAGCACAAGATCGAGCTACCTGGTAAAGGCTCATTGAAGAGGCCAAGGTCCACAAGTCCAACACTGTAGCGCCTTGGAAGAATGATAACCTTTAAATTAAATTCTAGTTTTTATAGCATTTGTAGACATGAAATTTTTTTAAAATTTTTTTACCGTAGTGAAATAATAACATAGAGAAAGAAATTACTGAATTTATTTATTTTATGTATCACGGCAAAAGCCGTATGCAGGCTATAAATATTTTATGGGCAGATATAAAAAGAATTTTATGTAGTATTATAAATGAAAAATTAATCTCGTAAAATGTGAAAGGAATGACACCTAAGCAGATTTTCAATATCTAGTTTCAATAGTTTATGTTGTACAGTGAAAATTGTCATAATCCAAAAACTAACAATGAAAATTGTATCAAATTATGTGAAGTATGTTAAAAATAATTCTTAATTTCGGTAGCCCAAAGAATTCAAGTCAAACATGCTACAATACTTTTATTCAAATTTCAAGACACGTAACAATACAGTTAAAACAATAATTATCAACAATTATTATTTAATCTATTTTATAAAATAGATTAATAATCTATACAATAAAATATGTATAATTCAATTTCAATAACATAAAATGCAAACAATAAAATCAATAAACCTAATAATTTTAATTTATAAATATAAAAATACATCAGTTGTAAATTTAAAAATACTATTTTATATTCAATAAAAGATTACCAAATTTTATAAAAAATAATTACTTATAAACAAGATAAAAATTTTAAAAAAAACATTTAAGCAAAAAAATAAAGCTTTAATAATTGGTAGAATGAAACCCAAATGTGCTCAGCTGATATGGGAAAAATCTTTTTTTATTATGAATATCTAAATAGCCAAAATAAACATTTATTATTGTAATATTCAAAACAGAAAATACATTATTAGGGTGTGACTTTACAAACTGAGGTTTAATTTGAAATAATTAAACATTATAACTTAATATCAATAACAATTTTCATTATATTTCTCAATAACTGTGCAATTTATTTGACTGTCAAGGCAAGGATTAAATACCTTATACCAGGTTTAAATTGAATAGTCAGCTGAGGCTAGTGTTTTAAGAACCATATTCATTACAATAGTCAGTAACCTTTACAAATACTTTTTATAGTGGCTTTCTTCATCAGTTTTCATACAAAATTAATAAGCGTATGTGTGTGTGTGTGTGTGTGTATGTACATATGTGTGTGTGTGTGTGTGTGTGTGTGTGTGTATATATATATATATTTTTTTTTTCAAGATTAAATAATATACACTAATTACAGGAATTAATTTATTGAATAATACATTCAAAGCTTTTCGTTGGTTGACATTACCAACATCCTCAGGAATTACTAAGAATGACAAAAGAATTAGTAACTTCATATTTGTTAGACAGTTCTTTTGTCATTCTTAGTAATCCTGAGGATGTTGGTAATGTCAACCAACGAAAAGCTTTGAATGTATTATTCAATAAATTAATTCCTGTAATTAGTGTATATTATTTAATCTTGAAAATAATTCTAACAGGAAAACCTATTTGATATTTTACATATATATATATATGAATGTGTTTATATGTGACATAGTATCTACAAATATATCTTTACATAAAAACCTTTGTTCTACTATATAAACTGTCTACTTGGATGAATTCTATGCACATATTCGTAAGGCACTCCAAATGACAACAACTCGTCTGGAGAATATTCATCTAATTTTGGATTATAATATACAATGGCATCCCAACAAATCTCCTTCAGTTTAGGCACACACATCCATGTACCATAGATATCTGATGTTCTCACTTTGTCAGACCCTTTCTCAACAACGCCTCCAAATGTCAACAACTTTCCACTAGGAGTGATGGCTGAGGAATGAAAGTACATAGCAGGTATAGAACAATGTGAAAGTTTTTGCCACTGATAACTGATCAAATCGAACATCCATGTATCACCAAATAAGTAGTGTCCATCAAATCCACCTAATATAACTACTTTGTGTGGTTTATCTGGTAACTGGACACAGCTATGGCAGTAGCGGTTTGCAGGATAGCCTCCCCTATAAGCTTCTTCCTTTGAGTCTGGAATAGTAACAATTGATTCCCATTGGTTTGTTTCTATACTAAAAACATAAATCCCCTGAAAGAAGAAATAAATAATCGTTAAATTAACAACAATCATTAATTAAAACCAAAAAAAGAATTTGAGACACTGGTACAGATATGTAGTTACATGTACCAGTAACATGTAACTACTGTAGAGACACTGGTACAGATATGTAGTTACATGTACCAGTAACATGTAACTACGATGTAGAGTCACTGGTACAGATATGTAGTTACATGTACCAGTAACATGTAATTACGGTGTAGAGACACTGGTACAGATATGTAGTTACATGTACCAGTAACATGTAACTACGGTGTAGAGACACTGGTACAAATATGTAGTTACATGTACCAGTAACATATAACTACGGTGTAGAGACACTGGTACAGATATGTAGTTACATGTACCAGTAACATGTAACTAGGATGTAGAGACACTGGTACAGATATGTAGTTACATGTACCAGTAACATGTAACTACGGTGTAGAGACACTGATAGAGATATGTAGTTACATGTACCAGTAACATGTAACTACGGTGTAGAGACACTGGTACAGATATGTAGTTACATGTACCAGTAACATGTAACTAGGATGTAGAGACACTGGTACAGATATGTAGTTACATGTACCAGTAACATATAACTACGGTGTAGAGACACTGGTACAGATATGTAGTTACATGTACCAGTAACATATAACTACGGTGTAGAGACACTGGTACAGATATGTAGTTACATGTACCAGTAACATATAACTACGGTGTAGAGACACTGGTACAGATATGTAGTTACATGTACCAGTAACATATAACTACGGTGTAGAGACACTGGTACAGATATGTAGTTACATGTACCAGTAACATATAACTACGGTGTAGAGACACTGGTACAGATATGTAGTTACATGTACCAGTAACATATAACTACGGTGTAGAGACACTGGTACAAATATGTAGTTACATGTACCAGTAACATATAACTACGGTGTAGAGACACTGGTACAGATATGTAGTTACATGTACCAGTAACATGTAACTAGGATGTAGAGACACTGGTACAGATATGTAGTTACATGTACCAGTAACATGTAACTACGGTGTAGAGACACTGGTTCAGATATGTAGTTACATGTACCAGTAACATGTAACTACGGTGTAGAGACACTGATAGAGATATGTAGTTACATGTACCAGTAACATGTAACTACGGTGTAGAGACACTGGTACAGATATGTAGTTACATGTACCAGTAACATGTAACTACGGTGTAAAGACACTGGTACAGATATGTAGTTAACATGAAGCTGTTGTAAAAATAAATCATTGTTAAAAGAAGCAAAATGTTATAAACTTTTTGTGAAGGTTAATATTTTGTTTTTATTATTTCCAAACATATGTTTATTAGTAAAATAAGGAGTGATGATTAAGACATTGAATTTATGTAATAAAACTCAGTTATATTTATTTAAGATTACTTTTCAACTTACCTATTTGCAAGCATGAAAATAAAAATTATAGGTAATGACTACTGTTAAAAAAAAAGCTAGAGTTTTACAAAAGAAATTTCCTTAAGCTAAAGAGGTTTCAATAATTAAGAAATAAAATAAGCAAAACACATTAATTATATTTATTCAAAAAGTTAATCAAATAAAAATAGTTACCTGAACAATGTTTTAAAATGACCATGTAAAAGGTAATGCTGGAAAAAACTAGATAAGCCTATTTTAAATAATTCAAAATATTTTGTATTGAACTATTCTGAAAATTTGAATTAATATTCTTTTATTCACGTCCAGGTCAATTATGCAATTATATAATTAATAACCTTTGATATAAAATGAGAATAGAGAGCTGTTATTAATGGTGTAGGAATATACGATGTCCATAAAACGCCAGTGTGTATAAATCTTTTGACGAGTGTTATATATTTGAGAAATAAGCTTATCAAGAGTGCATAAAAATGAACAAACTATATTTTATTTGTTTTGCACCATTTCAATCACCTGTTCCCTGTTTAGTACATTTGACTGATTAACTTTTTAGGAAAAGGAAAAATCCATGTTAAATACTACTTGATCAACTATTAGTAACTTTTATATTGTTGTTAAGTGAAAAACAATGTCTATTGGACAGTTAAATATTTATTGTTTACTTAATTTAAAAAATATTTTTAGTAAATAAAAAATATAGTAACAATTTTTGTTATAACCATGTGAATATTTATACAGAAAACTAACTTGTCTATATTAAACAAGAACATTTTTAAATTATAAAAAATATCAATTAAGAAAAAAATGTTCTTCTTCTAAACTTCCTAAGAGTTCTAAATTGAGATATGATGAAAACATTCACAGGAACTGATATCCATGGAGTTTTATTATGTAATCAAATATTTGATATGATATAAACAACCTGTCATTTATATGCCTTTTTTGGGACCATAATTTCATGTTGAATTCCAAATTGTCTGGCATGCTTCTCGTTTAATAGGCAAGTATGGGGCCTACGCATATATTGCATACTGGTGTATATGCATTTGTCAGTGCAGCTAAAAGTTAGTTATTCATGTTATCAAAAAATTAATGCTATATATTTATCTAAACATAAGTTATTTCGTGGAGTAAGCTGGAGTTATTTCATAGACGATGAAGACTGGAGTGGAAAACCGTCGCTCACTACAGATGATTTAAAAGATAATGTTGAAAAAAGATTCAAGGAAACCGATTCCACTTTGAGCTCTAGGTCTCTACATCAAATGGTGGCAGAGGACTTTGTATACAAGAAAATGTGTGCTCTTGGAGTGTCTATGATGTTGACAGATTCCCACAAGACAGAACAGATAAGGGCGGTCCTTGAGATTTTTACTGAATATGACAACAAAATTTGTCTGCCATATTGTAACGAGAGAAATTTGCATTTTATATTTATTCAAGAAGAGTTTCAAAATAAGTTCAACTTTTATATTGTTTCTCTTCCAGCATTAATGTACTAGTTTACACTACATCTCTTTCACCTCTTTATTCTACTTTCAACATGTTTTTTTTTATAATAAACATGCTGATCTAATTACTTTTAAAGTATTAATGTGCAAATTGTATTGAAAAATGTTATTGACACATAAATACAACTTATTACAAAATAAAACCAACACATATAATCTATACAGTTACTATATCAAACAATTTCATTGACAAAATCATAATCAAGAATGATTTGAATGACACTCTCGTTATATTTACTTGTAAAGTGTACTCATTAAAGTGCATTTGAAATTGTAAACATAATTGTAGAGCATATTTATTATTTTAAACAAACATAACTAATATTTACAAATGGCATTTTGTTTATCAACAATGATTAATAAATCATTATAAATCCTTATTTACAAAATAGTTACAAACATTTTTAACCTTCTGATGATGCCATGTTACCAAAACGGAAATACAGGTTATGTAACTATGTAGCAAGAGATTATAACTGTTTATTAATTATAATTATGCTACTGTCCTCTTATCTGTTTTTGAATTTAGAATTATGTTTCTAAACAGTGGCACACTCAGAAAATAATTATGGGGGGGGCTAACCGGGGGACCCTGGGCCAACCAACGGAAAACTTTTTAAAAATTTGTAAGAATAACCGGTATTTTAAGGCATTACTTTAAGTTTATTTTAGCTCTTTGAGTGCAAGTTTTGAGTAGGGACTATAGAAATGAATGATATAACCCAGCAGATAAAATAAGATTTTAGGTTTTATTTTGACAAAATCTTGTTATATCAGCTGTCTTACATAACAAAATTGAGTCTTCTTTTGGCCTTCTTCAGTATGGATAATACACTGTCTGTGTCAACTGGAATTTCCCTGTGGATATTAAGATTGGCTAAGCCATTTAAACGCCTCTTGGATTCAAAAACGCCTCTTTCATCTCTTTACTTTCTTCACTATGCTCTGGATACGTATGAAGCAAGCAGTGAAACCCTTTCATAATGTTCTTGTGCTTTAAGAGACGTTCTTCGATTAAGGAAATAAAACTTTCAATCCAGGGGATGAATACGTTAATTCTATAAAATTGTTCTGTGCTTTCGGCTGAGACATTGCTTCTGTGTGTCTGCCTCCCAACAATCCTTGGAACACTAATTGTAGTTTCAATCAATTCGGCCATTTTTTGTGCCTCTTGAAACAAGACTGAAAACTCTTCATCGACTTTTTCTCTTAGTGACTTCAGACTCTGAAGTACATAGTCAGCATAGTTCAAAGTAGCCCAGAGATCCGCATCACTTGACTGTAGCTTTTGATACAATATCAAAGTGTAGGTGAGTAGCTTTTCAGCTGATACTAGAGCTACAATATACTCTGATTGACATATAGCTGTCAAAAGGACATCGGCGCCTGAAGATGTGTCCTTATCATCAAAACACTTGATTTCTTCTAAGGATGAAATGATAGGACTGTACAGCTCCTTCATGACGAGGACAGCATCATACCTTTGACCCCATCTGGTTGGGCATAGCTGTTTGAGTTTTTGTTTCTTAGTTTTTGGTGCTAGGGTTTCAATTTTTCCCTGGAGAACATTTTGCCTCTTTGGTGTGTTAAAAAAAGACCATACTTTTTCAGTAGTGCCAAAACAATTTCTAATAGATCTGACCTCTGCAGCATTTGTAATGGCTAAGTTAAGGCTGTGCGACGCGCAGTGTACATATACTGCCTTCGGGCAACGTTTCTGCACAACAGCCTGAGCACCTTTCACCTTTCCGCCCATGACTGATGCGCCATCATATCCTTGTCCTCTCAGATCTTTTATTTCAAGATTGCACTCTTCAAGCCCTTTCAACAGTGTTTCTCCAAGCACCTCGCCAGTCGTTGACTCTAGAGGCACAAACTGCAAAAACTTTTCATTAATCTTATAACCATCCTTCGTGTTATGAGAGACATACCTCACAGACAATGAAAACTGTTCTTGAGTCGACACGTCTGTAGTCTCATCAGCTAAAACACTGAAAAAAGTAGCATCTTTAACATCTTTGATTATGCGACTTTTTATTACTTTGTCAGAAGCATCAATGATTTGGTTTTGCATGTTCCAGCTTATATAAGTGGCATTTTTACCACATGACTTGAAATGGTCTCTTAATGTGGCCTCGAAGAGCTATTCTCTGTGGTCCATAAAAAATTACCGTTTCTATTATGGGTTTTAACCTCTCCACAGTTTCTTTCGCCTGATTGGCTTTGCCTACATCCAAAGATCTGTCTATGGGATTCATCTTCCCTCCCATTACTGTTTTCAAATTGTTGAAATCGATCATGGCATGTTTGTGGTATTGTAAATGAGAATGTGACTCAAATTTTTCAATAGCCTTTTTCCAATTTTGGAATCCTTCTTGGACAAGCTGACCTGTTTTCTGGGATGATCTCATACCCACTTCAGTTGGAGCAAAGAGTACACAATAAGTGCAGTAAGCCCGGTTTTCTATCTCAGAGTATGACAACCACTTATACTTTTGCAACCAGGAATACAAAAACTTCCTCTCCTGCTTTCCATGAGTCGTCGCTGGAAACTTGTAGTTGGAAGATGGAGCCCACAAGTTTTCCAAAACATGTAACTTCTCTGTGCCTGAGAGCCACTTATTTTTGTACAAAGAAATGTCCATTTTACTGCTGCATTCTATGTTGACATTGTCCGATATATGACTGGAGCTTGAGGCTGAAGTACCAGCTTCATCAAGAGCAGGACTGGCCAATTTCTTCCGATCAGGCTCTCCAATCTAACCCAAAATAATTTAAGCAAATTAATATTAGGTCACTTCCATGCGTGACAATTTATTTCGTAGTTGTAGTGAAATGTAACTCTCGTAAACCAGTATTCAGTATGCGATGTATCTACTATTGGCGGATTTAAAAACTGAATGTATTTTTTTTCTTTTTTTTCTTGAGGGGGGGCTACAGCCCCTTTAGCCCCCTCCGTGGGTGCGCGCCTGTTTCTAAAACTGTTTACCTCTGAGTTTTCATTGTTTTTTTTAATCCCAAAGTTTTCATTGTTTTTTGGGATTTAAGATTAAACAGTTTTAAAACCACTCTTTTTTGGCTCTACACATATTAAACAAACAATATAAAACCGTACAAACCATAATTAAAAAAATATATACTTATACACTTTACCATATATAAAGACAAACAAAAACTTGATAATAATAAAAATTGCTCTTGATATTGAATGAGGACTACTGTTTTATAGTCAGTTGCAGTAGGAATTAACAAAGTTATTCTCCAGATATTGTCATCCTCATTTAAGATTTAAAGTATGTGCCATTATACGCCTTTTATACATGTTAAAATATATATGTATACAAGTAGTAGCTCAAATTCAAGATGGAATCAATGTAAAAGTTTATAAAATGCTAAAATATTAACAATTGTTAAACTATTTGTAGATATAAGACAATTGAAGTAAATTAATACACAATTAGATAAAGACTGTATTTACATATAAACAACAGACATATTAAAAACTCCATGAGAGAATGGTTATCATAGGCAGGTACTAAAGTTATTGACACTAATTGCTTCTTCTGAAAAGACATTAATATCAGCTATAGGGTAAATGAATTTATCCTCAGCTACAGGACAAAATGGAAGAGCCTCTCTTTGTTCTAAGTCTAATACCAATAAACCTCGTCCATTATCTTACCTGCAAATAGTCTTAAAGAACCACACCATCTCCTACCCTTCCCAATCAAACAGACGCTTTAACAAATAAAGGGCCTCTCTTTGTTCTCAGCCTAATACCAATAAACCTCGTCCATTATCTTACCTGCAAATAGTCTTAAAGAACCACACCATCTCCTACCCTTCCCAATCAAACAGACGCTTTAACAAATAAAGAGCCTCTCTTTGTTCTCAGCCTAATACCAATAAACCTGTTCCAAAATCTTACCTGCAGATACTCTTAACGAATCAGACCATCTCCTACCCTTCCCAATCAAACAGACGCTTTAACAAATAAAGGGCCTCTTTTTGTTCTCAGCCTAATACCAATAAACCTGTTCCAAAATCTTACCTGCAGATACTCTTAACGAATCAGACCATTTTCTATCCTTCCCAACACAGATGTCCTACCAAACAAATAACCTCTCTTTGTTCTCAGCCTAATACCAATAAACCTGAGCCAATATCTTACCTGCAGATACTCTTAACGAATCAGACCATTTTCTATCCTTCCCAACACAAATAGATGTCCTACCAAACAAATAACCTCTCTTTGTTCTCAGCCTAATACCAATAAACCTGTTCCAAAATCTTACCTGCAGATACTCTTAACGAATCAGACCATTTTCTATCCTTCCCAACACAAATAGATGTCCTACCAAACAAATAACCTCTCTTTGTTCTCAGCCTAATACCAATAAACCTGAGCCAATATCTTACCTGCAGATACTCTTAACGAATCAGACCATTTTCTATCCTTCCCAACACAAATAGATGTCCTACCAAACAAATAACCTCTCTTTGTTCTCAGCCTAATACCAATAAACCTGTTCCAATATCTTACCTGCAGATACTCTTAACGAATCAGACCATTTTCTATCCTTCCCAACACAAATAGATGTCCTACCAAACAAATGACCTCTCTTTGTTCTCAGCCTAATACCAATAAACCTGTTCCAATATCTTACCTGCAGATACTCTTAACGAATCAGACCATTTTCTATCCTTCCCAACACAAATAGATGTCCTACCAAACAAATAACCTCTCTTTGTTCTCAGCCTAATACCAATAAACCTGTTCCAATATCTTACCTGCAGATACTCTTAACGAATCAGACCATTTTCTATCCTTCCCAACACAAATAGATGTCCTACCAAACAAATAACCTCTCTTTGTTCTCAGAGTAATACCAATAAACCTGAGCCAATATCTTACCTGCAGATACTCTTAAAGAACCACACCATCTTCAATCCTTCCAAATCAAATAGAGGATTTAGCAAACGGAAAAGCATCTCTTTATTCTTAGACTAATACCATTAAACCTGAGCTAATATCTTACCTGCAGATAGTCTGAAAGGCTACAGTGCTGCAAGAACAATGGAGTTTCTCTTCTCTGACCCACAAAGAATGGACAAACCTCTCTTTCTCTGACTGACTAGCTGGCCAAGATTACTACAGATAGTATATTCAACGATTTTTCTAAATTATAAAGAAATCAATTGGATACAAGTGGAAATATTTAAAATCATCTTTTTTCTAGAGGAGATTATTATACCAGAATATAAAACTAAACCTATGACAATGGATAAAGCATATAGTGGTACAAAATCTTTTGACAGCGCAAGATAATTTTAAGGTTACTCTGTTTAGATAACCACAGATCATCAGTGATATCCTATAACAATATAATTCAAAATACATTACAAACTTCTTTCCGCAGACAGGTGTCTGCACAGTTTGATTAATCATACAACTAGCCTTTCCAGATAAACAGAAAATATTTATTATTATTATTATTTGTGATAGTCTTATATTTGTTCCTGACATTCACAGAGGAAATAAACAAAAGGCTTGTGATTAAATTTAATTATTAAAAAAAGGTATTTAAAATGACCTCAGGACCAAATAGAATTACAAGACAAGATTTACCTGGTGATGCAAACAATAAGAAACTCTAAATAAAAATTAATGTATGCTGATGCCTCAAAAACTTACAATTTTAAAAAAACATAACACAACACCAGAGGATTTAGAAAACCTCACTCCCACAACACTGCATAAAATCAGTTTTCTCTTTATTATTACCAATATAAAGTCACTCATTGCCTTTAACGAAACATTACAAATACTATTACATTGATACAACATACAAAACATTCAATATTCATTGACAACATATGCGTAGAAACATAAGAATCAACACTAGAACACAAACAAAAAAAAAACAAAACAGAACTTTGTTACGTAAGCTAGACAAATTTCTTGACCAATATAAATACGGATTGGCTCAAAGATATCTTAGAAGAGGTTGGACAGATGGTTTCAAAGCTTGTTCATGTAGAAGACAATTAATTCTATGCCTCAGGGATTACATCAATCCCGTGGAACAGATTTAAAGCACTTGGCTTGATATTCAAATAAATTGTACTTATCATATGCGATTTGTATTTTAGAATTTCCTAAAAAGAAATTGAGGTCTAAATGTGGAAAATGTAACACTTTTTGAATATCAAATAACAAAATTGAAACACGACTTGTTCAGTTTAATTATAAATTAAATACTAATACTATATAGTTTAAATTTTCTTTAAAATTTGCTCTAGGGGCATTGTTAGTTAATCTAGCCATTGACAATCTCAGAGTGATCAACTAGGTACTTAGTACCATAAATAATGTCAAGCTAAAATATTGATAACTAGTAAAGAAACACTTTACCAGTAATAAATAAAGCTGTACTTTATTTTTAAATAAAGGTAAAGGCCTATCTTGGGTCTAAGTGAACTGAACGAGGAAATAGATTTTAACTCAGTTTTTAAACTAATAAAACTGACTTCAATAAATTTCATTTATAAGTAGAATTTGAGTGTATACATAACTACAGTAAAACCCGGCTTTTCTAAACCTCACTCAGTCATAAAATATAATGAAAATTTACTTGCTTCTAATTCATTTTAATGTATTATTTCATTGGCAATTTGTCTTCAGGACCCACTTAATTTTAGCAGTAATATGTGGTTTTGGTTAAAAAAATTTTTTGCAAAACATAAACAGAAAAAATAAACTACTGAACTAGTGCCATTTTGTACAATAATTATATGTTTATGTCAAATCAAAACTATGAATAAAAAAATTTTAAAATAATTTTTTTAAAGATTAGGAACAAAATAATGTTTTGTATTCTACACTATTTGACAATAAAATATTTTTTCATATCAACGTATTTTTTATGTTAAAACAAATGTTGATGCAAATATCTCTTACAATAACAAATGTAAAATAAATCTTTTGGTGTGCTTTTGCACCAGCTGGTGATGTATGACTCAGTAATGTAACGAAGCCAAAATATATTCAATTGAGAGGAAAATATTTGTTCTAAATATTTAAAAACTTACAAATCAATTCTAAATTGTCATGTCCATCAAGTAGAAACAAATTTGTCTTGCTTTTATTGTCATCTCATGGTAGAACAGTTTATGATTCTACAATATGTTTTGACGATATTTGCCAACATAAAAATCCTTTATTTTAATGAATCACACATTTAGGGTTTAATAATTTTAACTATTTGTCAATTTCAGGCAAATAAATTTATATTATTTATATAGCAGCTACAAAAGAAAACCATCTAGACTAAAATAAACATACTGGACTTAATGACATTTGTCACTCCGACAACTGACCCACAACAAAATTTATCAAGCATTTTATTCTGAAGCCACTATTTTTTTGAGGTTATTTTGCAGGGATGGTAATAACACTAAATATTTAGAGAGGAAAGACTTTATTTGATCTACTGAAAAGTAGACTTGATTTGATAGTGAAAATTACTTGTCATTATGACAATCGGTTCTTGTATTCTGCCTCCCAAAAAAAAGTGATGCTAGCAAGAATTGAGTTAAAAGCATTGCCGCCAGTCTCAGTTACTCCTAATCCCCACATCCCTATATACTCCGGCAGTATGTTGAAGCATCTTGATTTTCTATTTAGCACTTCCCCACATCTTATTCATAATGTAACAAGGAAGTAATAATAATGTATCTAAGATAACCTAACCTAACCACCGCATGGTATAACAGTGGCCTCCATATAACAAGTAAATACCAATTGTTATTTTAGGAACACAATAAATTCGGTTCAGTTAAATGAACCGTGTTGAGTATTCAGAACTGCACATCCTTCACAAGTTCAACTCATGAATATGCCCAATGTATTAAACCCTAAAAATATGCCTAAACTACTTATTCAAAATTTTATCCAATAGATTTGTCCCCTATACTTCATTAAAGCAAGGTTTTACTACATATTCTGTTTACCAATTTTAACTCTTTGGAAGTTTATTGTAACCTTTAGTAAAATTATAATTTTTGAGTAGCCAAATCTATCCTAGTTCGATAATTTCAAACTATATTATAATAAAGTTATATAGAACTTTCGTAAAATATCATACTCTGTTTTATAAAGAAACATTGGTAATTATTCCGACGTGCGACTACCGCTATTTTCGTGAATTTTTTTTACTTTTCTTATGTATTTTTACGTCCTAGACACAAATCCAACATTATTTTTTGTCGCTGATACCGTTTTTGTAAAATATACTTAAAAAATCATAACCTAAACTAACCTTTATTGACGTAAGACTAACGCCAATTTCGTGAATTTGTTTTTACTTTTCTTATGTATTTTCACGTTTTTACATATGTCGTTCCTTACATTTTAAAGTATTTTTGTGAAAGTTACTTTATTTCACATTTTTAATCTTAAATTGTAATGACATGTAGGCCTATAGCGTGAACCGAGCGTGCAGTAGCTACAGCGCACTGCACTACGTCTAGATCTGTAATTTTATACATTACTATATACCTACATTAAATATACCTACAAAGTATCCAGTCAGGATAGATTTGGTAATAATTGTATTCAGAATTACTATCTATTTTTATTAAATTATAACCAAATCTATCCTGACTTGATACTTCATAGGTATATTTTAATGTAGGTATATAGTAATGTTGTACAAAACTATAACCAAATCTATCCTGACTGATTACTTCGTAGGTGTATTTCAATATAGGTAGATAGTAAAATTGAATATAATTATAACCAAATCTATCCTGACTGGATACTTCGTAGGTATATTTTAATGTAGGTAAATATATAGTAATGTTGTATAAAATTATAACCAAATCTATACGTATTATAATAAATTAATAATGGCAATACGACGCAGACGACAAAAAATAATGTTGGATTCGTGTGAACGTACGTCAATAAAGGTTAGTTTAGGTTATGTTTTTTTAAGTATATTAAAAAAAAACTGCGTCAGCGACAATAATTAATGTTTGATTCGTGTCTAGGACGTAAAAATACATAAGAAAGTAAAAAAAATTCACGAAAATAGCGGTAGTCGCACGTCGGAATAATTACCGAAACATTTAGTTATTGCAGCTGGGTATGATACACTGATGTTATTTTTCAATTTTTTTTTATTGCAAATCACTATGTTTTCTGATGTTTAAACAGCTTGTGTCATGTTTAGAATGATTTTTTTAAATAACATATGTGAAAATAAAAACAAATCGGAGTGAACCCACCAATTATTACATAAACTTGTATTATAATACCTCAAAACTAATATTAACTCCACATGTTCATAGTACTGTTTTTTTTTTAATGCTGTAGAAAAAAAACTGTAAAGACTAATGCGATATGTACATTATAATGAAACCTAATCTAATACAGACTTATACATTATTATTTCATAAAATTAAACACCTTTCAGATAGAAAATTTATATGACTATAGTCAAATAATCAACATATTCAGTACGGGTGATGTTAATCCTAATCATGATATGATGTGAGCATCATGCTGATGTTATAAGTTCTTATCATTGGACAGAAGTTTATTTATGTTGTTAGTGTGAGCTCAGCCCTATTTGGATTGATTAATTTTTTTATCTGATATACAACATACAATATCAAGAGCACAGTGGTACAATATATTAATATGAAAATATTGGAAAGAACCCCAATACCACCTAAAAAAATAACAAATAACACAAGTTGCTTATGATTAAACCCTTATGTGCATTTCGATGACCATGTCATCATCATCAGAGGGTCTTATTACAAAATTACAATCTAGCAAACAAGTAGTTACAAACTAGAGTGATAACTAGTTATTTATTTATTACACTTTTTATATTACTTGCGACCAAACTTTTTGTTAACTAAAAGTTGTCAAATTGTTAACTTGCACTTGGAGGAAACGTTTATGTCTTACGACTTCTTCAGCCTCCTGAAGATAGTAATAAACGCTAAAGTTTTGGTGATCGTCATGGACAATAAAATCCTCGTCAATATCAATGATTGAATTTACATGGAATAACCCTCTTGAAAATTAATAACTTTCTAAACAGTAACAATAAATTTAGCACGCCACCAGTTAATTTAAATAAATCACTCCTTTTAACCACAAGCAAAACTATTTATTTAACCCTTGTGTATGTTTCAATTGCAAAGCAATCATCTTCAGAGGGAATTATTACAAAAAATCCACCAGTTAACTTATGCTATAAAGCTTGTTGTCCTTTTTTATAATTAAATCTATCATAGCTTGATACTTGGCTGGTATTTTCAAGATAGTTAGGTAAGGAAAATAGCTTCATGTTAAAAATGCAGAATATTCACACACAAAAAAAACTTGCAAACCATAACTAACTTCTCTATAAAATAAGTACAAATACCACACCCCTGGTAATAGATAGAAACTGTTTTCTTCACCAATTATTTAAATAATGTTGGTAAGTTAAATGCTTTTATAACCAAAACTATCCTAATGGGATATTTCATATATTTTAATGTAGTGATGTAGTGTACACAGTATGTTAAACCATGAATAATTATTTAGAAAAGTATTTATTTTTAAAATTGTTTCAATAACTATAACTACAGAAAGTACTCTTTATAGTTTATGACATTTATAACTTTTAGTTTCTTTAGAATATATTTCTGAATAAACATAAATATTAGAAAAAATCAAAGCATTTCAATTTAAAAAACAAATCATATGTAAATTGATTACTGAATTATAACAAAATAAACAAAGTATCTATTAGTTATAATAAGAGTGAGGATTAAGTTTAGGTGTACTCTCACTCCCTATTTATAATGAGAGTAAATTTAATTTATTCTTTAACAAAAACGGGTCAACTTCATTTTCACATACATAATACTTAAAAATATATCTTTACAACAAAAAAGTTATTTAAAATGTCAGAAACTACAATTAGTGTTTAAAATTTGAAAAAGTGAAAGCTGAACCTCCATTTACCTACTAGTTAATTTACACCACACTTGTATTTGCTTACTTGAAATCCATAAGTCTCATTCATCGTTCCTCCGCCAAATACATAAATTTTTGATTCATAAAGGACTATTTCATGTCGATACATTCCAGGTGGTTCACTTCGGAGACCTTTACAAATATATACATTTTCCCAAACTCCATTTTTCAAATTTAACCTATGTATATCTGAAGTGTACTCAAAGCCTGTTGTACCTCCAATGGTATACATATAATTTTCATGCAAGACAATAGCCTGTCCATACTGAGGTGTTGGCATTTTTCCTGTAGTTTGAAGTTGTGTAATGACTGTCTCTTCTTTTGACAAGTCACACAAATATAAACTATTACTACAATTTGCCCCAAATGGCACTCCAGTTCCACCAAAGATCATTAATATTTTACCACTCAAATGAACAGCGTTGGAAACTAGTGCCTCTGGAAAACCAGTACATATTACCTTCTTCCAAGAAGATGTTGAAAAGTTGAATTTCCATAATTCTCTAAACAAAGGCCGATTAGGTTCCCAATCATCATCTAAAGTCAAATCTTCACTGTTAATTCGAGGCTTATAACCACCATAGGAGTACATATGTGAATCATCACATACAATTCTATGACCACTTCTAGGTTTTGGAGTTCTTATTCTCCATGTGGGTTTAAAACTACTGTCTAAATTATGTTTAAAATACCATTTGGACATTTGAAATGGTTTAGCTGAATAAATGTCTTCTGTGTCATTTTCTTGGGGAAATTCTTGTTTTCCATGTACTTTTCCCATTTAAAAACTAATACTTTAATTTTCTAACACTCTTTTCAGTTTTGCAAATAACAAAAATACACTATTTTCTCATTTCATCTAAACACTAATTTAAACAACACAAACTGTACATCGTGGTTATTCTTTATGTAGCCAAATTAAATTAAATTAATATTTGTAAAATTAATATAAGTAAAATTACATAGTTTTTTGTTAATTTTTGTCTACCTGTCTACCTCTTTACTTGAAATTAATAATATACAAACACACTACGTAACATGAACATTTTAACAGCTGATCAATGTTACAATTACCCTAGTTTAATCTATGACATTCTAATTTAACCATGTTACCAAAGAAACATTTTCTTGTTTCTAAACACTGTAAAAATATTAAAAATTAGACAATTTAACCTTCAAATTAATATTCAATTTCATTCGAATTCAAATTTTTCAATTCATATCTAAAATATTCCTTATTTATTTGCTAAAAGCTTGAAAGTATACGTCTTTTAATTTATATAACAAATTCTTACATTTTCCCATCATATAATTTCTTCTTTTTTTCTAAATACAATTTTTTCTATATTATTTCACTTTTATCTATTATAAGTAGATCACTTTGATGGATGTGAAATTTGAAATTACATTAAGAAATTGAGGTCTAAATGACTCAAATTAAATCCGTAGATTAAATCTTTATATCAATGCTATTCATTAAACTGTCAGTTTTATTGCAGTATTTGGCATTATTATTACATGTTTTCAACCAAACTATATAATACAATTGATTATTATATTACTATGAAGATTTTTTGTCCGCAAGACATTAGAAAAATTAGATTCTTTGTCAAGGTTCCTTGTGTACTTCAAAACAGATCACGTGATTATAAAAAAGTTATTTCTTGAATTTTGTAGTCCATTACGTTTGGTGAATATTATTTTATATTTGTAAAAAGTTTATATTTGTTGATTCCATCTTCACGTGTGTTACTAGTTTTCACTAAACTACTAGTTTTCTCTTGAGTTACGGTCTAGGTTGACAATGGGACACATCTCCCGAAACGGCCGTCCTCAACAAATACAAGTGCTACTATAGGCAAGTTTGTAAATATTTACAAGTGTTTAGTATAAAAAATTTGTGTGTATGCACAAGATTCTGAAACTGTTCATTGGCTCCCTACGATTTAAAACGTGTCCAACAGGATAAAATGTCAAGTATTAAAGTTGATACAAAATATTTTTTTGATACAGAAATTTAAAAAATGGCTTTGTGAAAATATTTTTTCAAACTTACCAAATAGAACTAGGTAGATACCTCATATGAAACAAAAGTTGTCATATATTTGTTTGATAAACAGCAAAAAGACAAACCAAATCCATTCCGAATATTAAAGAAAAAAACATGTACAGTAACGATTTCTAAATTGGCCAAATCGGTGGATTGAACACAAAATTCAAGGTACACATCAATGTCATAAAATACAAAAACCTAAATCTAGCTATCCAATGAACGACTAAAGTACAAGTTTATGACTATCCGAACTAAAATTTTGTACATTTTTTTAAAACATACTGAGACAAACATTTTCAATCGCTATGTGCCGATCTTCATCAGTATCTTCAGACTGATTCAAATAAATTTACAAAATTTTAGTTCGGATAGTCATAAACTATTAAGTGATTAATAAGATTCGCCGAACGTAATGGACTACAAAATTCAAGAATATAGTACATTAGTACAAGGCTGTAATATAAAATATGGCAACGCCGCGTCAGCTGTGGACCGAAGGCCAAAGGCCGATATTATGATAATTTTGATTTGAAATGAATTCTTCAGTCTTCGTGTTTATTTTATACTTATTATTGAATATAGAAATACTTACGCATTTTTTTTATACCTGCCTATGTAATCCGTAACCATAAAATTATAATATAATTAACCAGTTATTTCAATAGACACTGAGTAAGTATCCTACTCACATACATTAGGAAGTATTTAGTTAGTCTACACAAGCCGGATTAATATTTTTTATAAAATTTATTGAACCCAAAACAATTTTTTCGGCAAATAATTCTAGTTTATCACCACTATCAATACCTCAAATAATAATAACAGAAGGAAACAAAGTGGTAGTTATTAATATTAGCGACTACTGCTCTGATCTGCAAAATTTTTTTATTCCTTGCTAATTTGACCATGCTGAATACAAATTTAAAGTTATTTTTTGACGGTAAACATAAATGAACATATAAACTAACCTGACCTAACCTAGGTGCTTACCTCAGAGGTATTTTGGTGAATACAAAGTTGATATTACACCGTGTTGGTTAATGTTCACTCTGGTTTGCTCTAAAACGAACCTACCTTGGCCGTAACCATCCACACTTTATTTGGCTTATCTTTGGCAATGAAACTACCTTCACACATCTAAACTTGTGGTCATCCATGATTTTCACTCCAAACTGTGTTACCACACTCCAAACTGTTCGTCTTCGTCGGTAGCACGTTGTGTGAATATAAAGCCTCAATAACCCGCTTCTCATTGAACAAATTACCTTCGTCACACACACATTATATATGCGCTTTTTTGGTCGGGCTGCATTTGTTGGCCAATCGGAAAGCATCTTTCAGGTCCCGTAACTACTATAACCAAGATGGTTGATTTTGGCTTGCCCCTAAAAATGATTTGAGGCTTTTCAGTTGGAAAGTCACTTGGAATCTGTCGGTCGATCAGAAAGCATCTTGCAAGCCACATGACTTAGATTTGCCACTAAGATTCGTGCCTTTTTGACAAGAATAAAAAATTTTGCTCAGAGTGTTAGTAAGCACCCAGGTTAGGTTAGGTTAGTTTATTTTAATTTATGTTACGATAAACCTCATCTCTTAAGATCTTTCATAAAAGTGTCTTGAGTATTTTCCTGTGACGATAGAATAACACTGCAGCATGATGGACAACTTGTATAATTCATATTTTCATAGCAGCATATCCAGATACTTGTATATATAGGAGGGATGAGTTATCAACAATTTCATTCAAGTAACTATTACACAATATATTATTAAATGTTTCTAGGATACAATCATTACTGAAAATTTCTGACAGATTTTCATCTTTTGTTCACTTAAACAAGTTCTTATTTAATATATTGCTGTCTGAAATTATTGCCAGTACCTTGAAATTACAATTATTCACTGCATTTGTTAGTTGTATAGTTATTCACTAAAACTTGTGTAGTTAGTTGTGGACATAGGAACTAAACACAATCAAATATTTAGCTCACAAAAATGGATATGACAATTATTTAATAGACAAACTACACAGAAAAATACTCAACAAGAACAGTAACAACAACAAAAACATGAACACAAACAAATTCATCACCCTCACATACATAAACAAACTCACAAATAAAATAGCACACCAATTCAAAAAAGCAGGATACAATGTAGCTTACAGAACAACAAATAAAAGTCAAACAGCTATCAGACACAGCATCAATAACAATACCAACACATACAAAAACCCAGGGGTATACAAACTAAAATGCAACAACTGCTATATTGGACAAACAGGCAGATCTTTCGCCGAAAGATATAAAGAACACAAAAGCGCACTGCACACTACTATTGAATCCAACTTCACAAATCACCTCATGGACACTAAACACTCATGCAAAAGTATGGAAAATAACATGAGCATCCTCCACACATGCAACAAAGGCCATAAATTAAACACACTAGAACAGTATGAAATATATAGACATAGCAACACACATAAAAATAACATCTTAAATGAACAAACACGGCACAGATCATACATACTCTTCGATCATATCACTTCTAACTTTCAAAAAAATGGTACCGAGGAAGCACAACTGCAGCATTCCTAGCAGCAAAAATATGAGGCTGAAGAAGTCGTAAGACAAAAAAGTTTCCTCCAAGTGTAAATTAACAATTAACAACTTTTAGTTAAAAAAAAATCTGGTCGCAAGTAATAGCAAAAGTGTAATAAGTGAACATGATATTCAAATTGTAAAGGTTTTTTGGAATGATCTCTCATATTAAATTAATATTGACCTGTTTCTGAAGCTGAATAATTATAATATGCTCATAATCAGGTGTTTTCCAGAATTAATTCTCACATGCTTTTTAAGGATACCCGGTACTGCAGGAGAAGAATTTTGATGTCTGTGAGCTGGCTAAAAAGTAATGCTTTTAGAACAAACAAACAAATAAAAATAGCAATATTAGGCTATAACTCTATTAAAATACAAATTAAGTTTCAAAATCATTTATTTATTTTTCAACATAGTAAATGTTAATGACGACACATGTTTTCTAAACATGTAACACTTTTTTTCATTAAATCTCTTTCAACTTTTCTTGAATTTAGGATATTGATAGGTGTCTTCTCCTCATTGCCTAATGTATAATCAGTTCAAACTTCAGGTTTTGCACAGCCTCCCACTTATCTACTAGGTGTATGGATTGTTGTTTTCCAAGATTATTTGTGTCGGGCTACCTCTAACTTGATAAGAGTCATTATACCAAGAACATCCCATCATTTTAGGAAATTGATTGCATAAACTCAGTTAGCATCAATAAACACAGTCAAAAAAAGTTGTTTGAAGATTTTTATTTTTTGACTGAGAAAACAGATGTTGACTTTCAGCTCTCTATCTCTTCTCTTTCAAGTCAAAATGACATACCTACGACTCAACCTCCACCACAATATTCATAAGTAAATTTTCACAACAGTAATATTGTAAAAGTTTCCTGAAACATTTCTGTTAAAAATATCTTTATCCATAAGACAGCAAAGATGGTATTCTAATTGCTAAATAATGACGCAGTCACTTTCCATGGACAATCCAATACTGTTTGAATAATTTGTGAGTCACTTCAAACAAGGTGTTGTTTAATTATTGTCTATTGTTGTAATAAGACATTCATTCCATGTTTCTTTACAACTATGGCTTTTCAAGGGCAGCAACGTCAAAATTTTACCCATTTATTTATAGTACAGCTATCAACAGCATCACCAGAAACACCCTTTAAATAACAGCCTTTAAATAATTACAATTTGCACTTCTGTAAGTTTTTCTCAAAAATGAATTCCATATGTTGTTTTGATGATATGATTATGGAGGTTAATAATTAAATTGAGCAAATTTATAAGATTTTCTTTTGGAATTGATTCTCATATGATGTTTGAGATGACATGATTATGCAGCTAAATAATTCAATTATGAACATTTGAAAATTTATGGAATGAAACTACAAATGTTGTTTAGGTTGACTGTGTCTGCTGAATAATTAGATTGCGAGTATGGTTTGGTCATTCTAACGAATAAGTTCTAAGTAGAATAACATATATATTGTTTAACTAAAACTTTTTTTGAAGCTGAATAATTACTGTTACGTACTTTTCTTTAAATTAAATATAATTTAAAAAACAGTGTAAGTGCTTCAGAGAGGGACTCCTTATCGGCCAACCTTTGTCCCTTGCAAGGTTCGGTACGAGCCAGTTCATTTCAAGACGTCGGTAAAACGACATCCCTCCTGTCACTCTCAACGTGACATAGTTTCTCGTGAGTTCTAAGCAAGGCTCGGTTTAGATCAAACATATTTCCCGTTGCGCTATACATGACGTAGATTTTTCTCTCTTTGTTTCTCCCGTCGTGTGGCGAAGATACTATTAGCATTAATAGTGACATTTTGAATTATATGTGATTTCTCTTAAGTTCCTTAGGTAAATGATAAGTGCGGGAAAGGGTGTACCCGAATAGCTGTCCGACAAGTGGTGGTACTTCGCCCAGTGAAGTATGTGCAAAAATGTCAACTTTTTTCATTTATTGAGTTAAGATCCTCCGGAAATCAATGTTGCCGTTACATGGCAAAAATATTTAACATTTTTGGTCCTCCGGGCCGGATATTTTGAAAAGGTCCATGTGTTAAAACATGTCCACAAGAGTGACGTACATATTTCCAACCGCACGCAGTATCTTGTCCTTGTTACAAGGCTTACCTCACTCAATTTCTTATCTATCAGCTGTGCAAATAGAGTAGACTATAACAAACCCTCTCTGAAAGCATATATTTACAATTAACTACGCTCTATTTGTAAGGAATTCGTATTATTCAAAGTTGTTTGACTTCAAAGATGTTTCTCACTCATACTAATGTTAATAGGCTAATATATTTATAAATATTTTCTGCTAACTATTTAGTATGGTAAAAGAAGTCACCTATGATTTCACTGCTTGTAAATTGCAAATTTATATTTATGAATGCTTATTGTTTTGAAGCAGTTCATTCAGTTACATGCTGTCCAATGTAATTGTAATTATTTCTTTTTAAAATATTCACATTTTTCATAATTTGTATTGAACGTTTTTCTTATTGCAATTATTTGTAGATATCTTGTTATTGTAACATTGAATAAGAGACATTTGTTTACTTCAACTGTCTATGTCCGTTCATAAGTTCAAACATTCAATATTTACATTTCCTTGTGAGAAACTCGTTTATGCTTTCTCTATCGCTCTTGCTATTAGTATAGCAAATTTTTTAGTATTCGAGTCTATTTAAAGAGCCTTATTGTTATAGTAGATATAATTCAATTCTATAAAATGGCCAAATCACTAAGGGTAATCACTGCTAAGAAGGAAGCTCTATTTTCCCAGATCTAATCTATTTATGATCTCACGCAAACGATTTCTGATAAAGCGATCATGCAGGAATTAATGATCCGAGCTCCCTCTGTCGCTAGCATTAAACAAGAATTTTTAGACACATTGGACTTATTTAATGAACTCTCGTTGGAAAAAGATAACGAATTTATTCCCAATTTCTCAACTTCGGCTGTGGTTAATGATCTTGTTTCTCGCATAAATTACACTGTTGCTTCATTAGAAGCGAAACATGCTGCTAGACAAAACCCCGAAGCTAGCTCTTCACTCTCGTCGCCCACTGCGACTTCCAAAATTGGAACTCAAAACATTTCATGGGTGATCCATTTGAATGGATTTCGTTCAAAAATCTCTTTGACTCTACCATACACAAAAATACATCTCTCAAATGCTGTCACCAAACTACAGTATTTGCTCAGTGTACTCTCAGGTGAACCATTTAAATTAATTAACTCTTTACCTATTTCGGAAGTTAATTATCAAGTCGCGTATGATCTTCTTATGGAGAGATATTCTCCAAGACGATTAATGTCAATTCATCTCAATAGAATTCTCGACTTGCCGAATATCAATTACACTTCTAACCAAATGCGTAACTTTGTTACAAGTTACACAGAGAACACCCAAGCCTTTAAGGGGCTACAAATTGATATCACGAGTAACAATCCCTTATTTTACGCAAGCTGGATTCTACTATACTGAAGAAGCTTGAACAATCATGGGATAACAAGTAGACCCTGCAACACCTGCGGAAATTATCAACTTCCTCTCACAAAAATGTAGTGAACTTGAACACGCGACACTACATTCCTCTTCAACTCTCAACCTTAACTCATTACCTTCAAACTCACCTCAAGTTTCAAAGGGAAAACAGTTAATGTATAAGACTCAGGTTAACCGAAAGGGGACTTCGCTGGTGACTTGTAACTCTGTCAATGACACAGCGTCTGAGACAAAGCATCCTTTATGTTTTTTGTGTAAAGGAACAGACCATAAAATCTATTCATGCCTTAAGTTTAAGGCCAAATCTCCGACCCTGTAGATCGCGAAGTCGTATAGTAGATGTATTCCATGTTTGGGCGCTCACAATTTAAAGTAATGTAAATCCAAATCGACTTGTTTTCAATGTAAAAGGAAACATCACACTCTTCTCCATTTCGACAACGATCACCTGCCTCAGCATACACCATTAAAGTCCTCTCTTTCCCAGGACCAAGGTGTAACAGAAGTTGTTCAGTCACCTATTAGTATGACTTCTCAGGCGACTAATCCTGCCTCTCAAAGTACAACTGTGCTCCTGAGCACACTTTTAGTAAAACTCTACTCTCTTACCGGGACGACTAATGTTTTCCGGGCTCTGATGGACTCAGGAAGCTAATCCTCATTTATTTCAGAGCAAGTAGCTCAACTAATGTGTGTAACTCGAACAAGAAGTAATCACAACATTGTTGGACTTTCTCAAACTCTTACTCGCTCAAGGGGCATGACCTCTTTAGGCGTGCACACTCTTGATGGCACAGTAATAGCTGCCAAACATAATTTTCTCATTCTCGACAAAATTTGCGTCGATTTACCTCGTACTCACATTGACGTTAAAGTATTAAATAAGGTACAATCTTATACGCTTGCTGACCCTACTTTTCATTTGCCAAGTCGCATTGATATTCTTCTGGGCGGCGCTCTTTTTCCTTTAATATTGACTCCAACTACGCATTCTCTCGGCTCTAATATGCCGTGCCTGATAGGCACTCACTATGGATTCATGGTTATGGGAGAAGCTCCATGTCTGCCTACCTGTGAAAGGGAATCTAGTGCTAGTATGTCCACCACATTACTCACGGTGAATGACTTGGAACTGCACAATTCTCTGCAAATATTCTGGCAACATGAAGAAGTGCCCTTCACCTCAAAACCCTCACCACATGATCAAGCATGTGAAGCTCATTATGTCGCTACTCATACACGCGACAGTTCAGGTCGTTACTGTGTCCGACTTCCTTTCAAACAAGATAAACTTCCTCTCGGAACTTCTCGCGGGAACGGGGAAGTACGATTAAAATCTCTCGAACAAAGGTTCCACTCTAAGCCTCGCTTCAAGCAACTTTATGCAGAATTCATGTCTTACTATTTGACTTCTGGACACGATACTTGCCCAAAACACTCAGCTCAGTTCACCTCACTACTTTTTACCTCATCATGGGGTTCTAAAGGAATCCAGCACCACTACTCGCCTTCGAATAGTCTTTGATGCCAGTGCAAAAACATCCAACGTTTTCTCTCTCAACGACACCCTGTGGACAGGACAGAAAGTGCAGACCAACATTTGTGATCTGTTACTCATGTTTCGCTATCATAATGTGGTTTTTACTTGCGATATACGTCAGATGTATCGTCAGATCAAAGTCCACCCTGATGATCAACCTTATCAGCTGATCCTATGGAGGGACTATGTCGATCAACCTATTTCCACTTATCAATTGACTGCAGTAAGCTATGGACTTAGTTGTTCACCTTACCTGGCAATAAGAACTCTTCATCAGCTCGCCTCCGATGAAGGTGCTTCATTCCCTCAGGCTGCCGAAGTACTCCGCACACAAACGTTTGTAGACGGCATTATTGCGAGTGGTGATTTCATTGATGAGGCCTCTCATTTGAAAACTCAGCTCATTTTTTTTTTACTTCGAGGTGGCTTCGAATTGCGGAAATGGACTACTAACGCTTATCAACTATTACAGGATCTTCCAGACGAACACCTAGAGACACCCACGTTTCTTCAGGATACCGCACAACCTCATTATAATATTCTCGGACTTCATTGGTCATCCTCTTCGGACGCTTTTACTTACCATTTGAATTTTCTTTAAACCTCTAAAATTAAACGCCAAGTGCTCAGCGTTATCGCTCAAATTTATGACCCTTGTGGTGTCCTTTCGCCTGTTGTCATGTGAGCAAAATGTTTTATGCAGCTCCTCTGGACAAAAGGGTTGGACTGGGACCAATCCCTACCACCTGAACTTCTAACTCAGTAGCAAAACAGTTTGCAAAGACTTCTTATTGTTTAAAAAATATTGTAATTCCTCGGGCTTTACGCTTGAGTCACTCGCCTAACATTGAGTTACACGGTTGCTCAGATGCTTCTGAGAGTGGATACGCTGCTGTCATTTACTTAAGATGTCAGGTTAGCGACAACTCAGTGGTAATTCGGCAGCTATTATCGAAGACTCGGGTAGCCCCACTGAAAAAACTCACTGTACCTCGCTTGGAGCTAAGTGCTGCTCATTTAGTCGCCCAATTAGTGACGTATATTATATCTCTTTATAACAAAAAAATGGAATTTTCCTCTGTTTTTCTATGGTGTGATTCGACAGTAACTCTGACATAGATACAAACACCTCCTTATCGACTCAAAACCTTTGTCGCCAATCGGGTAGCGCAGGTTCAAGAATTATTGCCTTCTCATTATTGGAGGCACGTATCGAGTGAACACAATCCCGCTGACTGCTCGTCACATGGATTACTTCCTTCAGACCTACCTCAACATAAATTATGGTGGTACGGACCCTCTTGGTTACAACAGTCTCATGATAACTGGCCTATATCTCATTTTGAGCCTACAAAACTCATTGACACAGGGGAATATAAACCTATTTCACCTATATCTCTTCTCTCCACTGTTCACTCACTGGGACTTGCTGCGGAAATATTCTAGCTTTAGTCAACTGCAGCGTGTAATGGCGTACTTGTTGCGTTTCATACACAACTCTCGTCACTTAGGAAGAACTGTTGGACCTCTCACTACTGAGGAGTTGAACTCAGCCAGAATCCGAATATTCAAATTACTTCAGGCATCCTCCTTCATCGAATATTTAAAGTCATTAGGACACACCCCTCCTAACATGGTATCTTCTAGGCTTCGACGATTAACACCATTTATCGATAGCGATGGCGTCCTGCGAGTTGGTGGACGACTCGGAGCAGCACAGATTCGTTATGAGACGCAACATCCGGTGATTTTGCCTAAGAAACACCCTGTGGTTGACTCCTTGATTGACCTATATCATCGGAAGTACCTTCATTCTGGAGTTCAACTGACTCAATCAAGAGGTGTGGATATTGTGTGCTCGGAATGTAATCCGTGCACGCGTCTTCAGGTGTACTGTGTGCTTGAAGCACCGACCTAAATATAAGAATCCTCTTATGGGAAACTTACCTCAACCTCGACTGACCCCTACTCGCCCATTTCTCAACACAGGCATTGATTATGGTGGTCCTTTCACTCTAAAAGTACATAATCTACGCTCTATTCGAACCATCAAGGCCTACATCTGTGTCTTTGTTTGCCTTGTCACCATGGCTGTTCACATTGAGGTGGTCACTGATCTCTCGATGGACGAGTTTATCGCAGCATTGACTCGATTTGTGTCTAGACGAGGTCTTTGTCAACACATCTATTCCGACTGCGGAACAAACTATGTGGGAGCTGACAATGCTCAGCGATCTCTACTCAGGACCTCAGGACAAGATCTTGTTTGTGAATTTTCATTTCAACGTGGAGTTAATTACCACTTCAATCCTTCTGCTGCACCTCATCAAGGAGGGCTATGGGAAAGCACAATTAAAAGCGCTAAACATCACTTGCGTCGCGTAATAGGTGAACACATTCTAACTCTCTCCGAATTCATGACTCTGACAACTCAAGTCGAGTCAATCCTCAACTCTCGACCACTCACACCTTTGTCTAACGATCCTTCCGAACTCATTGCTCTGACCCCAGGACACTTTTTAATTGGAGCTCCACTCGTTGCCGTACCCGAAAGAAATCTTGCTGAAGTCCCAACAAATCGACTTAAGCATTGGCACCTCGTCCATGCTTTTCACCAACGAGTGTGGAAAAGGTGGCAGCTGGAATATCTTCACACTCTACAGCAGCGGACCAAATGGACGGAAACGACAGACAACCTGCATGTGGGCGACCTAGTGCTAGTGCATCAACCTACTCCGCCTCTCTCTTGGCCATTGGCAAGAGTGACACAAGTGTTCCCTGGCACGGACGGTGTGGTGCGAGTTGTTCAGCTCAAGACACAGCAAGGACTTATAACTCGACCTTCTCATAAGGTTTAGCCCCTGCCCATTAGTGCAGAATAAACTTATTATTGTTCCTTGTGTCTCTAGAAAAGTAATTTTTATTTTTATTAGTGTATATTTGTTTTTTGTAAAGAACTCTCATTTTGTTTATTGTCAATTATTGTTTTTTTTCTCTCATGCTGGGAAAGCTTATATTGTATTCTTCTTTGAATCCTAGGAGGATTCAAGGCCCCTGGTATGTTACGTACTTTTCTTTAAACAGTGTAAATGCTTCAGAGAGGGACTCCTTATCGGCCAACCTTTGTCCCTTGCAAGGTTCGGTACGAGCCAGTTCATTTCAAGACGTCGGTAAAACGACATCCCTCCCTTCACTCTCGACGTGACGTAGTTTCTCGTGAGTTCTAAGCAAGGCTCGGTTTAGATCAAACATATTTCCCGTTACGCTATACGTGACGTAGATTTTTCTCTCTTTGTTTCTCCCGTCGTGTGACTAAGATACTATTAGCATTAATAGTGACATTTTGAATTATATGTGATTTCTCTTAAGTTCCTTAGGTAAATGATAAGTGCGGGAAAGGGTGCACCCGAATAGCTGTCCGACAAGTGGTGGTACTTCGCCCAGTGAGGTATTTGCAAAAATGTTAACTTCTTTCATTTATTGAGTTAAGGTCCTCCGGAAATCAATGTTGCCGTTACATGGCAAAAAATATTTAACAATTACACTGTGAACATTTATAAGGTTTTGCTAGGGAATAAGTCCACAAAATTTTTTTCAAGATGAATTGATTATGAAGCTATTATATTGTGAACATTTGTAAGCTTTTTCTTCACAATGTGTTGCGTTTTTTTAAGATAATAATTCTGCAGACGAATAATTACATGATTATTATTCGTAAGGGTTTTCCAGAATGAATTTCAATATGTTGTTTAAGCTGACCTGGTGTTGAAGCTGAATAATTACACTGTGAACATTTATAAAGTTTTTCTTCAGAATGAGTCCACAAATGTTGTTTAAGATGACTTGATTGTGCAGCTGTATAGTTACACTGGGAACATTTGTAAGGTTTTTCCCTAGCATGGGTTCTCATATGTTGTTTAAGATAACTTGACTGGACAGCTGAATAATTACATTCTGAACATTTGTAAGGTTTTTCTCCTGAATGGGTTGGTAAATGTTGTTTAAGATGACTTGATTGTGTAGCTGAATAATTACAATGTGGACATTTGTAAGGTTTTTCTCCAGAATGTGATCTAATATGTTCTTTAAGATGACCTGAATGTTTTGCAGAAAAATTACAGTGGGGACATTTGTAAGGTTTTTCTCCTGAATGGGTTCTAACATGTTTTTTAAGATAACTTGAATGTGTAGCTGAATAATTACATTGTGAACATTTGTAAGGTTTTTCTACAGAATGAGTCCACAAGTGTTGTTTTAGTTGACTTGATTGTGTAGCTGAATAATTACATTGAGTACATTTGTAAGGTTTTTCCCCTGAATGGGTTCTAATATGTTTTTTAAGATAACTTGGCTGTATAGCTGAATAATTACATTGTGAACATTTGTAAGGTTTTTCTCCGGAATGGGTTCGTAAATGTTGTTTAAGATGACCTGAACGTGTAGATGAATAATTACACTGTGAACATTTGTAAGGTTTATCTCCAGAATGTGATGTAATATGTTGTTTAAGATGACCTGATTGTGTTGCTGAATAATTACATTGTGAACATTTGTAAGGTGTTTCTCCAGATTTATCAGATCTTGAACAAATGTTTTTATGTTCTTCTTCACACTGTTTGGTTACGATTCTGTCACCACATGTTTTACAATCAAGAATATCTGAAATTATAAAATTATTTATTTCAATTTTATTAATTACTTTGGTTTTAATTAATTTACTAATACATAAAACTAAATAAATAAGAGAAAATATTTATTACATTAAAATCTATTAAAAAAATATAAGTATGTAGAAGAAGCACTAAATTATGGCAATTTAGTAGTAAAACTAGGTTAAATTTAAGTGAATAAATTTGTTTTCAGAAAAAAGGGTTTTTTTACTAATTGGTACTAAATAGAAAATTATAAGGTTTGTTAAGTAAATTATTTTTCTCACTACCCACAGAAGTAGAGCAGGTATACATACTAGTAATAGAGCAATGAAATTTGCACACTAGGTATTATAAAAAAAATTATATTTGTTGATTCTTTCTTCATCTGAACTACTAGTTTTCACTAAACACTTGTAAATATTTACAAACTTGCCTATTGTAGCACTTACTTATATTTGTTGAGGACGGCCGTTTTGAGAAATGTGTCCCATTGTCAATACCCTGACCTACGTAAACCTTGAGATCAGTTACGGTCTGAGTTGACAATGGGGCACATCTCCCGAAACGGCCGTCCTCAACAAATATCAGTAAGTGTTACAATAGGCAAGTTTGTAAATATTTACAAGTGTTTAGTAAAAAAAAATTACTTTCAATAAACAATTTTTACAAAATAATGATTTCTCTGATGATTTTATTGAGAAATATAGAAACAGTAACAACAAATAAATCTCTTATTTACAGTGGAATAAATAAGAAATAAACAGTGCAGTTCTTTAGTCTTTATTATTAATATACAAAATGTCATTAACGTACAAAACAAGTTCACAAGACTGGTGATTAACATCAATAAACTAGGCTTCTCACCTAAAAATATGATACTTTCTTTTTCTGCTAATCAGTCTAATATCATTATAAATTAATTTTCCTGTGTTTAGTAATGTTTAGATAACTCAGCAAATTGGGTTTTATTCTAAAATAATCTTATAAATATTAGTCTTTTTAAATTCCTTCTATTAGCTTGCGCTCTCCTGATATGTATCTTGTACAAATTTTCAGTCGTTAATGAAATAGGTTTTTATTCAACCTATTAAGTTCTTCAAGCTATTAACTCTTCAATGGGTACCTGCCCATTGTGGAGTACCCGGAAACGAAAAGGCTGATTAAATTGCGAAAATAGCCTCAACCATGGGACCTACAGATGAAGGCAAACACTCCCTGCTACATTGCAAAAGTGTAAGCAGGGAAGTTTTCCTCTCACAGAGTCTCAGTTGTGTGCGCTCTGTGGTGTGGAGAGCCAAATAACTGAACACATCCTGCTGAACTGCCCTTACCCATTACCTACAAGGGACATCCTCAGACCAATTGTGACAAAGTGGCAAGATATTTTAGTTAAGAAGAACCTGTGGGCCATAGCATCATATAAATATCGTGGACATCGGGCCATCGGCTACAGTTGAGCTGGACGCCTGCACGAAGAAGTAAGTAACCTATTAAGTTTGAATACATTTTTTTAAACCTATAGAGGATGACAACTGATGTTAATAAAGTTTTTTCAAATATTTATTCAATAATTAAATTATAAAAACTTTAGAGTCTATCAGGATTCGAACTGAGAATCTTCAAGTGTGAAGTCTAGCAAGCTTTAGCACTGCACCAAGTTTACAATACATAGAATCTCTTTTCTCAAAGATGTATATGAATTTTTTTCCCCCGCCTGGTTGTTGTCAAAAACTCCATTGTACATTTGTACAACCTTAAACTGTTGTCATGGTTATCACACAATATCATAAATAGTACTCTAGGGTTAAAAATGAATTAAAAGAATAAAATAAAGAGACAAACTTGAAATAAGCAAACAATGATAAAATTTTTCTTTGTTGTCCTTAGTAGGAATTTACTTTTAAAAAAATATTTTTTATTTGACTTATTTTCAAGAGAATCAGGTAACAATAATTAAAGTCAGAGTAATTTTGGGCCTGAATATTACTATCAACTGTTATTTATTCTAATATAATGTCAATAGAAAATTATTTTAAAACTTACGACATTCCTGCAAATTAGTAGGGATGGATTCTGTTGTGGATGGACTTTCTATAGGTTCGTGCTCACTTTTCTGAAATGTTTACAAGATAAAAATTATTTTTAATAGATGCACAATAAACCAATAACCATAATACATCTTTAAACTACTGGATTTACATCCAGTGTAGAAACAATGGATGATGAAATCACTTAATTTCCCATATTTAGAATTTTATAGAATACTTCAGATTTTAAACATTGATAGTTTTTGAGTGGTTTAAAGACATAAAAACAAAACAAAAATCAGACCTCACCATACATATACAAGATACACTACTACCAACACCAACATCAACACAAACTTACAAATTCTACATACAATAAATAAAAGCAAAAATCATAACACAACTCGTAATTTTGAACATACATATATATATATATATAAAAAAATCTTACTTTTATGCAAGTTAACTTTCAAAAACCGGTCTTGTCTCCATCATCTGGCATACTGAGCGGGGGTGTAGTAGACTGCGGCTATGTGGAATTCTCGTTCTCACTGGTGTACCATTATGTTCTATTATTTAGAGTTAGTTTTAGCATTCTGTATAAGAGTTAGTTGTAAGCAGCCATTTTATGTTGTGGGGGATGGTTGGAGTGGTTTGGTATTGTATTAATGGTTTGTGTGGGTTTCATATAAATTGAGTATTCAATGTTACTTGCATTTCTGGTTATGCTAAATAATTTCTAAAATGCTAAAGCTACCTCTAAACAATGAAGAAAAAACCAAAGAAAAACAAATAATATATCAAATAGCCCAAAAATGGATACAATAAAAAAAACTATAGATAAATTAAAATTTAAAATATTAAATAAATTTAAACAACCTAAAACCGAACCACAAACAACCAAAAAAGGGGCCACATTCACATATACAGGGCACAACATAAAAGGAATAACTAAAACACTAAAAAATAATAATATTAACATAGCTTACAAAAACACAGGAAACATAATCAATAAAATAAACCAATCAGAAAAAATATGTCCCACACTTAATAACGGAATATACAAAATCAAATGCCCAGACTGTAATAAAATATACATAGGCCAAACAAAAAAGAAATTAAAAGACAGATATCAAGAACACCTCAATGCATACATCAAACCTGAAACTTATAACTCAAACTTAGCTACACACGCCATCAAAAACAAACACACATTCCCCACGTTAAAAAACATACACCTAATAAAAAAAGTACAAAAAGGCCTCAAAATGACAATCTGGGAACAATTACAAATTTATAACATAAAAATAATATCATTAACGAACAAATACAAATAAAATCAAAAAACGATAAATTATTGAACCTAATAGACAAAATTAAGCCCAAAACAAACTTAAAAGACTCGCACAGTGCAGTGAATCCGAAAATAGAATATAATGGTACACCAGTGACAACGGGAATTCCACACAGCCGCAGATAATACTACTCCTGCTCAGTATGCTTGATGATGGAGACAAGACCGGTCTTTGAAAGTTAACTCGCATAAATACCAAGTAAGATTCTTGTTAAAGTACATAGTATAGTGAAACTGATAAGTGAATACAAGAAAACAGTGTTGCAAAACTATAAATATATATATATATATATATATATATATATATATATATATATATATATATATATATATATATTCTTGATATTTAACATTATCCATTGTTTTTCCGTTGCACTGACTTTATGAAGTTAATATATTACTATGTAAGTAATTTTATCCACCATTAAGTGCAATAATTTTACCTTGAGTGATGAGGCACCTTTCGGTCGTTGACCATTGTCGAATCACTGATGTTTCTCTGCTGTGGATGCTCGGTCCGTGAAGCCGGTGTTTGTTGACGTTACGCGCACTTTTTCTTGATCTGTGTGTATGATATTTCTATATAGTATGTCTTCTGTATATGTTGTTTGTAGATTCATTAAGTTGTTGTGTGAATCAACACAACAACTTAATGAATCTACAAACAACATATACAGAAGACATACTATATAGAAATATCATACACACAGATCAAGAAAAAGTGCGCGTAACGTCAACAAACACCGGCTTCACGGACCGAGCATCCACAGCAGAGAAACATCAGTGATTCGACAATGGTCAACGACCGAAAGGTGCCTCATCACTCAAGGTAAAATTATTGCACTTAATGGTGGATAAAATTACTTACATAGTAATATATTAACTTCATATATATATATATATATATATATATATATATATATATATATATATATATATATACCACAAAATTCTTTGTCAATACATTTTAAGCAACAAAATACTTCCAACATGATAGAACTTATGAAAAAATAATACAATAACAATACATAGTTATTATGTATAAATACTTATGTATACTTAAAATGTTTTTAAAAAAACTTAAAAGGCCGTTCAAAAAAAAAGTATAAATCAAAATAGAAATATATAATAATAAATGTACAAATACACTTTCAATGTTTTATTAGCAATATTAAATAAAAATGTGTTAGTTATAACAAATGAAGAAAAAATGTATACTTTAAAAGTGTAAAAATCAGAGTCTGGACATGAAATGTAAAAGACTGATACACTTTCAATGTTTTATTAGCAATATTAAATAAAAATGTGTTAGTTATAACAAATGAAGAAAAAATGTATACTTTAAAAGTGTAAAAATCAGAGTCTGGACATGAAATGTAAAAGACTGGGAGATTGTACTAAATCATGTTACCATATATGTCAAAATGCAAATAATTTACCTGAAATTATACTTTTAAAATAATCATAAATGCAACTTAGGCCTCTCGTCCTTTAGATATGTAAAATATGCCACAGCTCCAAAGTATGTTTTTTTTATGCCTTATCGCACCAAGTCGTCCGTTCTTTACTTGATGTTTTCATCTCACTATCAAGTCAACAACCATTTGTTTGCTCAGAATGTGTGATGATTCATTATTTGTATTGTTAGATTCTTTGCAATATAGATGAAGACTATAGAAGAAAACATGAATGGGTTAATGTTATCTTGCGCAAAAGTGGTCGGGATGGAGAGTTCCATCATTTGTACAATGATCTCTATGAAAATGAGGATAAGCATTTTGAATACTTCAGAAGGAAAAGAGAAACATTTTTTTACATACTGGCAAAAGTGGACGGTTGCCTGCAGAAGTTCAGTTAACTTTAGGGTAACTGAACGGCTCACGCTCACTTTGAGGTAAGGGATATCATGAACAGAATGTCTACAAAAAAAACTTAGTAAAATACTTTTAATAAACAAATTTAGGTGCAACATGTACAGAAATCAGATGAGTATTTAATGAAAATGTATAGGACTTAATCAAAACACATGTAAATATGAAAGACGTATAATATAATAATGTATTTTCTATTGATGTCATTATTTATTGTGGATTGAAAGCATGGTGGTAAGTAGCTGCAGAACCAAGCTGTTACAGTCTTGTTGGGAGAAGTGGGTATTGACATGGAACGAATATAAAGAGTCATGAGACAATGACGGTGAGGATGAAACATTTTGAATACAATTTTATGAAATAAAACTTTTTAACACTTAAATAATTTTAAAATGATTTGCTTTATTATTTCTTTTATACTAAAAAAAGACGGAAGTAAGTTGTTTTAATAATTATAATTTTGAATAAATTGTTAGTTTGTTGTACTACAGTTGAAGAAAGTAAAATTTGGGAACCATATCGAAGATTCAAAACTACGGAAATTGAATAAAAAAAACTACCATAAATACCAGTAGGTACATGATAGATGTCATTTAATAAATGCTAATTTCAATGATCTGAAAGCAAATCAAATTTTTCAACATATTTGGTCTAGAAAGCTTTGAATTTTTCATACTATTGGCTCCAAACCCAATTTTGGAGTACGAAGTAATAGACATGGGTATTAAAACTGGCAACTGCTAGTTCAAATTGGGCTGAAGCTGGCAACTGCTTTCACCCCATAAATGTATATTTTTTTTAATAAAAAGTTCTTTGAACCATACGTTGCACAAACAAAAAGACAGATAAACAATATATTTGACATTTATTATACAAGGTCAACACCCAAGGAAAATACAAAAACTGAGAATTATTCTAATAACGATAAAAATATTACTCAAATGAAACCCTAAAACACAGAATTAAAGATTCACTGATAGTTTGTAACACACTTTAGACGGTGTTACATATTAGATTTGCAAATTTCAGAAAATAAACGAGAATAAATTCCAAATTGTAATAATGTATAACTATGTAAAAAAAAATTGTTATGTATGATAAATATTTTTAATGAGATCTCTGGCTGATAGTGACATCTAGCGAGAAAAAATTAAAATAAGTAATCAAGCTATGCATGCGCCCCGCGGATGCGCGTTAGGTAAGAAGGCTGCTCGCCTTTAATTAATCTCTCTCATTTTGGCCAGGATGTAACGGGGAAAGGACGTCTCCAAATGGCAAGAAGATGTATTTAGTTTCTTTTTATTTTTAATTAATATAAAGTATTCTTTTCTTTCAATCATGGCATAGAAGACGGCTTACGATACCAGATACAAGATGGGTTGCAGACTTATTCATGGTTTTCCCGACGCTTATTCACGAAAAATGAGGCCAGGCTTTACCGAGATTTACCACGAGGTGGAAGGGAAGTTGCGACAAGTTAACACAGCTAAGTGGGCGATTTAAAACTTTTAAAACTTAATTTCAAAATTTAAAACATTTAGAAGCAGAATTTCTAAATTATGAACATTGAACTTTTTAATTAATAAGCATAATTATAATTACGCATCTTTTGGTGCCAATATGTTCACATTAAATTATTAAATCTGATTATACAAGAAAGGCAAGTAAACTCGAATATATGTTCATTTTCAGCCATTGATTAATTAATTAATTGAAGGATTGCTATCCTTAAAAAATTTATAAGTAATATTAAAAATGTTCCATAATCCGTAACTGAGTGTTAAAGAAATTTATGTGTCATGATTTTAATTTATTTTATCTGTCTATCTTAAAATAAAAGTTTATGATTTGCTTTAATTGAATTTAAAAGTCATTATTTTACCAGTGCACAAATTCCTTGCATTTCAAATAAATAAACTTTAAGAATTAATTCAAGAATATTCTGCTAATTTTAATTGTTTAACTTGGTAATTAAAAATATTTTAAGTAACGGAGTTGTAGCTTCTGTTGCGTTACAGACAGACGTTTCATTACGCCTCAACTGTAAGCTAGAAGTGAATATTAAATGTTTTAAGAGTTATAACTAAATAAGTCCAATTTGTAAAATTATGAACCGTTACACAAATTGCGCAACTCTGCTTATTTCATTTTATAACATCCGTTACAAGTTCCTGTATTGAAACTATGATTAATTTTTTTTATGGTTGTGAACCAAAGGGTGTCAAACTATGATTAATTTTTTTTATGGTTGTGAACCAAAGGGTGTCCTTGGCAAGCTTCTGTGAAAGCCATGAACGATACACTTTCCCTATCAAGAAGCTGTGATATTTGTTATCCAGCTTCTGCCTCGAATGGTGTTTCATACCTTTCCAAAACATGAATGTAAAATCATACAAAAGAGCCATTAAATAATTCAAGGCATTCAAAGTAAAAAGTTGAAATCTTGAAAATAAGTTAACGAAACATTCATTAACTTCTGCGATACGTACTATGCAAACTACAACACAGATGGAATTTGCAATCAATTGCAGGATATTTTCCCATTACAAGAAACCCCAATTTCTTTGGAATAAAATAATAAAACAAGATAGTATTACCAACTTGTGAGGCTTACATGGCTCTCACAGAAGCTTGCCAAGGACCCCTTTTGGTCCATAACCTTAAGGACAAATTAATCCTAGTTCCAATACAGGATCCACTACTATATATGTTAACAATAAAGTTGCTGAGACTACCATATACAAAAAAATGAATAGACACATTAAGGGCATTTTATAAAAGATTGCATTGATATCAAAGAATCATTTCCGTTGTAAACCTTGAAATTGGTGGTGAAATGTTTGGACGTCATAATGACGTCTATCAAGAGAAATTTCATTAGTTTGAGAATGAAAAGTAAATTCTTAAATATATGAATTTTAAATGGAATGTTGAGTAGAATTATGAATTTTACAACTGTGTTGCCACCTTAAGATAGCTGAAGAAGAAATTGAAAAATAATTACCCAATTAATCACTTAAACAATAGTTTATGACTATCCGAATTTTATATTTAGTAAATTTGTTAAAACTTACTGAGACAGAACGTTTTTGATCGCTATGTGCCGATCTTCATCAGTGTCTTCCAAGCCGAAGAACAATAAACTATTGTTTAAGTGATTAATAAGATTCACCGAACGTAATGGACTACAAAATTCAAGAATTACCCAATGTTATTGCTCAGAACTTGTATTGAGAATTTGTTCAATAAAGGTCATTAATTTTACCATCATGTTCTTAAATAATTATCTTCCTCATCAGTTTTGTTAAAAATGTATTCTTGTGTGAAACAAAATGTATAAACTGCTGCAATTTATGAAACTGATTACTTCTATTTAGAAAATTAAAACAAAAAAAAATATTTTTACTTTTTTACAAGTGAAAACTTTGCTAAAAAAATAAAAACATTTATTGGAAACTTGCTAATAATCTATTGGAAATCAATAATGCCAGCATCAGATTCATTAAAGTTACTTATACTCGTATTCTGCCACATAAAGTTCCTCTAATTGAAATTTCGATTCAGGTTTCATTTTATTTGAACACTTAAATAGAAAATTAGATAGAAAATATAACTTTAACCAATTTTAAAATTAAAATGAGCTGTTGATTTTCAAATCTTATCTTTTATTTCTGTGCATATAAACAGAGATTACAAATTTAAAATGATTTCATTTTTATATGTAGGTAATGAAAATTATTCTTTTGTGTAGGCTAATTCAATAAATGAATTTGTAATATTTATTCTTCATAACAATTATTATGTTTACTACAATTAAATTAATCCATTTTACATTATATATAAATGAATAAATATGCTACGACTCACAATAAATCTTTATTATGATACGGGGGTTTCAATGACAATATGTCATCATCTTCAAAGATGCCACACAATTTAAAGTTAATTGAAAAAACTAAACATAACCTATAATGATTTAACAAAAGGCTCATATAAACTTTTACATTAGTTTATGACTATCTGAACTTTAATACATTTTGTAATTTTGTAAAACTTTACTGAGACATAACGTTTTCGATTGCTCTGTGGCAATCTTCATCAGTGTCTCAATAAGTTTTTACAAATTTACAAAATAAATTAAAGTTCGGATATTCATAAACTAAAGTAAAAGTAATTAATTAAGTTTCACCGAACGTATTGGACTACAAAATTCAAGAGTTTAACACTACAATTAAATCATTATTTTTGCTTTCTGGTTTTTTTTATACAAATATAGTGGAAACGATCATTTAATTATATTAAAATATTCTGATGTGTTAACTCGCACCATTTAAAATAATAATTATTATTATTTTAGAAACCTTTTAACATGACAATTGGAATAAAATGTAGAAATCTAGAAAATGATCCTAAAATTATTCTAAAACATAAATATCAATTATTTGGGTACTTACCTGGTTATGAAGTAAATACCCATTTTTATTAATCCCCTGGGAAATAGACTATAAACATAATGTTACTGAATTACTCAAAAATGAACATATAGTAAATGCAGAAAAACTGAAATGCAATAGGCAAAATTTAAGAGTGTATACAATACATGAAGACAACAAATGTTTAAACTTTTTCTATTTTTAAACCCATTCTTATATTTTTTAATATTCAATATAACAACTTGTTTGGTTTGATATCAAACTTGTTATTCACTAAAATATAATGAAAGAAATTATAAGGGTTTAATTTAACTTTAATATTATAGATTTACCCTTTACAATGTACATGATTTTGTATTGCTATCCAGGAAAAATTACTGGCCACAAAGCTAAAAAGGAGTTTATAACCATGAAAAACATTATTTATTAATTAAAAATATATATTTAAAATTATTTACATAACTTACAGCTTCTGTGTTGCAATTCAATGGGTCCTGGCTATATTCTGCAGATTCACACCTAGACAAAAACATTTCAAAAAATCAATTTGTTAATAACAAAACGTACTCTTATCCATTTATAACTTCTATGAACAAAAGTTAAACTTAAAATGTATTTACAAAATCCTAGCTATAAATGTAAGAAATTATAACAATTCTTTTATTTGTTTTAATTTTAAAAAAGACAAAGTTAACTATAACATTAAGAGAAGAAATGTATTTTATGATTTGAATTATACCAGAGTTCCCTCTGAATCTAGGAGAGCGGATACATAAATCTCATGGTTAGTATCTTGCAGTTTCATAATCACTTGCTAGTAATTGATATTGACATGTCTACCATAGGTGTATATTAATTTGGAAAATACAGTAAATGAAGTGCTTACACTCAAGTGTAAATATATTGTTTAATTTTAACTATGTATTGTGTTAAAAATAATAATAAAATATATTTAAAAACAGGTAAAAAGGCTCAAAATAAAGGTTGAGAATCTGATATTTGCTTTACAATGAAACTGATTGTCATGGAAGGAAAAAATATTAAAAAACAATTAACATACATTACTTCCAGTTTTGCCACAAAAAAGTTTAAAAATTAAATTTTTTTGACAGCAATTTTGAAATCAGTGATATCTGGATCTATAGAAATATAATTTTATGAAACCCATGGATTTTGTTTAGAATATTTGTCCTGTCATGAACCAGGAACAATGGTAATAGTGTTTGTGAGCAGGCTAAACAGAAAGTATTGTATTATTTAAAAGTTCATGTTAATTGTATTCATACGGCTTTAAAAATAATTATTGAAATTCAGAGTTTGCTTGGAAAATAATTAAATAATTTAGACAATTTTGTTTTTCGTTTAGTATTAACATATTTTCCTGAAACTTATTTTGGTAAGAAAATAGGTTTTGTAATTGTTCAGAATATTAATATTTTAAAATTTCTTCTAAAATTTTGAGAACTTTAAAAAATATTTTTCTGCAAACTTATATATAATTGTATAAAATATAAATTATGTAATTCTAAATAATTCATGACCCTATGTAAAATAAGACCTTTACAAAGCATATGTTGATTTTCAGGTTGCAGACCCAAACTTTCACCACATACAATTGACCCAACAGTTAAGTCTCGTTCCAAAACACTACTTTTGAATCAAAACATTTTATTTGGTTATGATTAAAATCTAAATCCCATTAACCTTTCAATTTTGAAAGAAAACAAATTCAGTATGTGATTACCTCTGTGAATTCCGGTTTGTTGTTGTATCTGTTAATAAAACTGAGCACTATTTTACAGGGTAGCGCAAAGAAACTTCCTTTTCTTAATCATTGTGTGGTGTGACAAGATGGTAGTGGAGAGGAAGTGGTTGCATAGGAGCGTAGTAGTGAAGTTTTTAGTTTACGTTCACCTTTGGCCCTGATGACTTTCTGTATCAGGCAGTAAAATGTTTTAGCCAAAATCGCTTATGTGGCTATAGGAAATAAATACCCTTTAAATACAGGCATGTTTATTGATCAATTTTTTGGCAAATATACATCTGCTGAGAAAAACCTGCATATATGATGAGTAGTTAATATAATGAGTACATCTATTCATTTTGTAGTGCATAAAATCGCAGTTTCAACGTTTTTCCAGAATCTCATCTACCATTGACGAGATTCACACTAACTGTTGTTGAACAGATTTATTCTGGATATTAACTATTATTAATCAGTGTGTGTATATTTAAAAACTACAAGTATACAGTTTCACATACTTACCAATTATCTACTTCCTGCTCAACCTTAACATAGGTAAAGTGTATCATTTTTTGTAGGTTTTCATGCTCTACATCTTCCTTTTTCTGAGTTACCATTTTATCATAACCTAATTGTGTTTCCATATTTGATACATTTTCTTTGGCACCATCAAGCACATATCCTTCATCTTCACAAATAATTTCCTCTTTTTTTATTTGTATACTTTCTTCATCTTTGATAACATTCAAAGATGTTAGGTTATCCATACTGGTGATTGAATTCTAAAAAAAATTACATTTAAAACACATTTTCTTACATGAATGAATTTTCATAAGTGTACAAAGCTCACTGTTGTTTTTTTAAAATTCTAGAATTTCTCTTACATTCACTTTTTTTTAATATACATCTCTTACACGTTATAATTTCAAGAGTAAGATAAGCAAGGTAGTAGAAATTATTTTAAATATTCACAAGAGAAATTCATTGAACGATTCCACTTTTCTAAAAATAACACGTTTTTGTTGTCTAAGACTGTTGTTTTTGGAGATGTATACATTAGTAAAACTCTCCTAAAAGTAGAACTTCATTTTTTTTTTTTAGTTATACAAGGAGAGGCATTTCAAGCGTATGTTACATATGTTACCAAACACTGGTCCTTACGTTAAAAAATTGCCAATATCGTTGTAGAATGAGGCAATTGGTAGCGCATGCTTAGCTATATATCTTGAGCTCTATAAAATTGAAATAAAAAGTAATGTCATTCCTACTCAGGCCAACAACGAAAAATTTTATTTTCGTTAGTTTTTGTTAAAAAATAAATAAAGTAAAATAACCTTGGCATTAAAACAGCTGTTTTATGAAATCATAAAAATTGCAAATAGGACGAAATAACTATATTATGTTGCACATCTTGCGCCTTCTACGAAACGTTTCTCCCCTATAAAAATAAAATTTATTTGTTTTTAAATTTAACTAATGAATTGAAATTGAAAAAACTGCAATAACATCAAGTATCATCCCCTACAAATTTTAAAAAAATATTTGAACTTGAGTAGATGAATAGGAAGTATTTTACTAACGATTGAAAATTTGTACAATATATATATATATATATATATATATATATATATATATATATATATATATATATATATATAAGGAGAATGTGAGCTAATAGAAGAAATTAAATGAATAACCTCTCAACATAATATGTAATAATTACAACTCCAGCATATTTGCTGTATAAATATACATAATATAAATATGCATTTGGATATTTCTATAAATTTACTTCTAAAATTTTATAAATTGTACCCCAATAAATTTATAAGTATAAATTGCCAATGTAACAAGTTAATACAGAGTTGTTTTTTTAATATAAAATATTTAGGTATACTTGATAAGTATTGGTTAAACTTTGAATTTTTCCCCTTTCTACATATGTCTTTAAAAGTACTTATTAATCACTTAAACAATAGTTTATGGCTATCCCAACTTTAATTTTAAGTGGAGTTCGTATAACCTATAATTTAGAAAGTCTTTATTTTTGTATAGGTTTTTGATACTTTGTTTAATAAAAATTATTTCTGCTTTTTGTTTGGTAATTGTAGTTGCTTTAGTGTTGTTTATGTTTATCGCGCATGTGGGTCAAGAATTTAAAAGTACATTTTAAACAAGATAATATTTTTGCAAATGCAAAAGGTTCGTGTATTACGCGAAACGTATCTACTGAAAAATATCAGTAAGTAGTGTATTTTTTTCAAGTGATACTAATAGTAGTAAAGATAGTTTAGTTAACAACTAGGGAAGTACATTTTTTTACTTTTAATTGAAAAAATGAAAAATGTATAACCCCCAATATAAAATTCCGACAAAAATAATAAAGTTTTGAAAAAAACTGGTAATTTTACCGAACATTTTAAAACTTGTATGTACTATACTATAACTCTGGTTACCATGATAAAAGAAACAAAGTACATTATTTCTTATGACTACGTGAGCTCAAACAAATGTAAGTTAATTTTTTTTAAATTTTCAGTGAACTGCAACAGTAAGCTGTTTTCAAATGCCTCTGACATTTTTTTTCGTAATTTTTAGTTATGGTAGAGGAAAAGTTTCTATATTAATCAACTATTTCTAATTTTTGGAAGGTTTTGAATTATAAACAAAATTATGACTTTCAATAACTGTTCATGAATTTTATATTATAATAGATCACAAAACAGAATGAAAATATTAAAGACTGCTTCACTTCAATAATACGTCTTTGCTAGTTCCAACATTCGATAATAGATGGCAATGCAATGCATATTACTTGTTGGACAGGCTAGTAGTATTCTTTCATTAAAACCCAAAGGTGGAATTCATTGTAAAGATATTAAACTTTTAAATATATTGGAACTATGCCACACTTACATGAATTAAAAATAGTTTACTATAAAAAGATCTTGTCACTTTGGCACTACCACGTCTTTATCTGTAACATCTTTTTATTTAGTCCTGTGTGTTTATTCAAAATGTTTTAACATATAACTTTTTGCCTTCAATAACAATTACTTCTTGTAAAAATAAAACTTGATTTTTAGCTTATGAGCCAATGTAACTTTTATTAATAAAGTGGATAAAAACGCACAAAATTATTTTGGTTATGTATGTGCTTATTTTAATAATACAACTACAATTACCAAATATAACTTACAGCTAAACTAAATTACATGATAATTTTTCTTTGAATCAATTTTATTGAAACTTTGTAATATAACGACTTGCATTGACTTATAATAATGAATTTTTTAAACAATTTTCCAGAACGCAGTCCTGATTGACTTCTACACAATCATGATGAATGGCTAAGATGGGTACCAGGATTTGTTATAAAGCTGGTAACGCAGATTTTCAATAATGTAGTCAGTGTGTGCTATTTGTATAAGTTCATTTATTTTGTATGTCTTTAAGTTGTTCTAGTACGTTTGTAAATTAGAAGTTGCCAGGCTGATCAACCCTGTGTCTATTTAACACTCTAAAACATTTAACCATTGAATTTATTTATCTAATTATTCTTTTCTGGTTCAAATTTTACAATCAAATAGAATCGGCGGGTTGTTTATTTGAATTTTATTTTACATGGGTATTGTATTTTTTCTTATCATAATTTGAGTTGTTAAAACAATTGTAAATTGGTTTAAAAAGAGCAATAATTTTGAAATGTTAACGTCAGGTTTGTCATACGTGTATATTAATAATCTTGAAACGTACATTAGTAACAGGTTTACAGCTTAAAATTACTTATTTTTTGTAATAACAAGCTCATATAATATACTATTAATGAAAATACATTGAATATTAAATGAAAAGCCATACTGAAGCACCTCTAAACAAATTGGCCATGATGTAGCTAACAGGTCCTGAGAAAACCTGACCACCACTATCAATTTTCAATACTCTTTTACTCTTATGCAAATAATATTTTGCACTTTTACCTGTACGATATTTAGATGTAATACCTATTAAATTAGTACAAAAGACATCATATACATATTTACTCAACCCTCGTACTCTCCATTAAAAAAATTACTTAATTTCGGTCCGAGTTTAAAATAGTTGACATATTTCGAAAGGACTGTCCTTGTGACACATTTATAAAACGTTAATTTTTTAAATTCTAAATGTAGTGTTTGCGAGAGGCATTTTTGGAGCTTTATGTATTTACGGCAGTAAAAGTTTAGAATAAAAGTAAAATTAAGACAAAAAGATGCAAAGCCTGCTACTATAAGCAAACATTGCATTGCCAAGGTAATTGTATTGAAGCAAATTTTACACATAGCTCAGATAGACATTGGCCTATTATTCAGGCAGCGTATGTTGGCCTTCATTATCACGTACATTCGTATAAAGATGGATGCAGTATAATAATACATAATCTATGGGAAGACTTTAGAATTTAGAAAATACTGCATTGCCAATGTGGAAAAGCGTGGGACATGTACTGTCTAGGCAAGCAGCAGGTTTACTCTACTTCAGGTAATAGACCCAACTCATGCCTATTGCAATGTTACCTCTATAGCAGCACTAGGGGTTTATTAATTCCTTCCTTACTCCTGCTACTGGTTCTTAAATTGTTCCTTGTTTGTAAATTGAGTTCATAAATTTACTTTGCATTGAAATTTTATACAGAGCACAGTAGCGTATTTATGATAAATAAATAACAATAACCCTTGCTACAAATATTTAAACACCTATGATGTACATTTTGCCAACACAGTTAGCATCATCAGAAGGTTACAAACATTCTGGGACTAAAAAGAAACAGTACACCTAAAATAAACTCACGATGGGCTTACTCCCACTCCTCAATGTTTCTTTTTAGACCCCAGAATGTTTGTAACCTTCTGATGATGCTAACTGTGTTGGCGAAATGTACATCAAAGGTGTTTAAATATTTGTAGCAAGGGTTATTGTTATTTATTTATCATTACTTTGCATTGTTTAAAATATTTTTTGTTATTTTTATGTATTTGGTGGTGGTTTTTATTTTCGTTTTTAATTTGTGTGCTTAAACAGGAAGATTTCGTAAATCTTGTTGTTGGGGTTGTGACGTCAGTGTACACACTTTCAAGATTATTCGCTTCCTCCTCTGAATCAGTGATAACATAAATAGTAAATCTGACAAAAACCAAGCCATGAGACTCAAAAGCATATAAGCAATAGAAATATAAAACAGTAAAGGGTCAACAATTTTTATTTAAATAAATAAATACAAAAAAATCGCCAAAAATGCATCTTATAAGACGACCTTAGTTAAAAACATTCCTAACCCAACATAAAATTTTCAAATTTCATTATGAGAAAGAGGTATCACAAAACAACCAAAATATTTACTAATATCATAAAATTACTTTACAAGGAAGGAACCGCCGATATGACCCAAAAGTATTTTTTTATTGTAGGTCTATATATTCGAAAATCTTTCTTTTCATTTTAATTTTACTTCACGTGATTATCTAAAAGCTCATTATTGAATGTTAGTTTATTGAGATTTATTTATTGTATTATTCTAGAATTATATATTCTATAGAAAAAACCTTAAAATGGAATGAATCTGCAGAACGTTACGTCATTTAGAAATTCCAACGAGAGCGCGTAGCAATCCCGAGATCAAAGATTTGTTAGAAAGATTTCCGAAAGCCAAAACAATGGCGATAGGCTACCGGTAACAGCTGTCCGTTTTTTTTACAAGTTTTTTAGAGGTTATGTTAATCATTCTAAAATGCAATTTTTTATACAGTAAATTAAGAATCTTTGTTTAGATTATGTGAATATATATAACTTTATACAATAGCTGTTTTTATTGCGCCTAGATTTTTTACTTTCTGTATTGTACTTTAAAATAAATTAACCCCTATATATATATATATATATATATATATATATATATATATATATATATAAACAACATAGGTTATTCAAATACAAGAATATTTATTAATTTATATTCAAAGCTTTTCGTTGGTAAACAGTACCAACATCATCAGGATTCCTGATGATGTTGGTACTATTTACCAACGAAAAGCTTTGAATATAAATTAATAAATATTCTTGTATTTGAATAACCTATGTTGTTTTAAATTGTTAAACAAGAATACGTATTATATATATATAATTATATTAATTCAGAATACAATAACTGTAAATAATTAATATAAGCTATAACTATTAATTACGTTATTCACTTATTCAATAAACATTTATAAAGATAATACACCTTTGGTTATTAACTTGGCAAAAAAACCACTACTTACTGATATTTTTAGCAGACGTTTTTCGCACTAGGTCAAAGTGTAATTATAGAAAAACCTCAAGATGTGCAACACAAAAACTCCAAGTTTTAAAGATAATATTTTAAAATTAACATATATAAAGTTATCAAATCAAATACGTAACGTTTTCTATTTGAGTCTATGTTACTTCTACTGGGCATTATAGTATGCAATAAAAATCAAAAGAAAATTGAACTATTAAAAACATGTATAAGGTTAAATAACGTATTTATAGATTTCTTAATTACTTGTATTATTTCATTAATAAAATTATTTTCAGTTATTCTTCTGTCCTACGACTCCATTTTATAAATTTTATAACATTTCGAGTTTTATTTTGCTTTTACTTATCCAAGAGCTGTTGTTTATTTAAACCGGCTTCATTGGTTCCGTTTCACGGTTGTAAAATTCGCGTGATACTGAAACAGCTGCGGCATTTTACGCACCAACGACCTTGGAACTTCCATAAGACGAGCTAACGGATATTAGACTCCCCGATCAATACCAGACCTAGGCCAACTTGTACTGTATTGTGTTTTTAATGCATTGGCAATGTGCCAAAATGCATCTGGAATCGGCTATTGCAGACGAGCAAGGTTTGCCAACTATACGAACATAAAACTTGGTCAATAGATGTTACAATCTAATGTACGATGTAATAGACCACAGACGGTGTCTATTAATAACTCAGACGACTATGTGTTACTAAGACGAGCGTGTGTTTGTAACGAATTTTGTGTGCTAACATTATCGTTATTATTAAATATACAACATTTCTTTGTAAACAAGACATTGTTTTCAAAGGGTTTGTAAAATTGTAATTACTTAGAATCTTAAATAGCTTTATTTACGCAAACATAAACCGGAATTATTTTTAGACACTTAGTCATGACAAAGGCCTAACCTGACAGCCCATGTCGTGACGTTTGTACGTTGCGTCAACAATTACTCGTACATGCTTAATGGTGACAATTCTAAAGAGCCAAAAAGGAGACATTGTTTTGCGAAGCATAGAGTTCGGGCGTAATGAGAAGCAAATGTAGACGATAAAAACTGAAAACTTTGATCTAGCAAATAAGGAATACTGTACTGAATAAACGAAAGGAATGTGTTAGTTAGCAAAACTAGAGAGAGATTATATATTTATTACCAGAGAGCGCGTTATATTTAACTACACTGGACGAAAGAAGGTGATTAAACAATACAATATAGGGTGTTATTGCTATGTAGGATGTGGAAAGCGTTGTGAATAATATGTGGTACATATTATGTGATACATGTGAATAATAAAGGAGGATAACCCCCCTCTCCACTGATCTGTGACTTATGTATGTAGACCCGTATACCTACACATACATACTCTATCACAGAGTGGCCTGTTCTGTACGCTCTCTTTTAAGAAGGGAGGTAAGGAGTGGTTGAGAAAAAAACGTTTAGAAAACAGCAACAAATGATGGAATGACATTAAATTTTTTAAATCGTTTGATAAAGGAAACGATAAGTACATTACATAGTGTAATGCTGTTCAGGATGGTTGCCGGATAATTTTAGGTTTGTTACAACTCCCACGAATCTATTAAAGCATTATTTTTTTAACTTACGGAGACTACATGTTTCGACTACTTTAGATAATCTTCATCAAAGTTCAGAGATTGCATCATCCATTATCAATGTCTGACAGTGCCGTCATGCCTGCCACCTACATTTACCCTGGGGCAATTAATATCAATCTCATTCTAACCCATACGGAGTAATATATCAGTCTTTAAAATAACACACGAGAGAGAGAGAGAGAGAGAGAGAGAGAGAGAGAGGGGGGAGAGGGGAGGGGAGGGAGAGAGCGAGGGGAGAGAGGGAGGAAGGGAGGGAGAGCACGTACACACACACAAACACACGGAAAGAGAGAGAGAGAGGGAGAGAGAGGGAGGGAGGGAGAGGGAGGGAGAGGGAGAGAGAGGGAGGGAGGGAGGTAGAGCACGCACACACGCGCGCGCGCGCGCGGAAAGAGAGAGAGAGAAAGAGATAGTGAGAGAGAGAGAAGGTAGGTAGGGACAGCACGTACACACACACACACCCACACACACGCTGCCGCGGCCAAACCTTTCTTGTTACACATCTAGGGAGCAAAAACCTTGTCCCCGAAGTTCACGTTCCACGACCTACCTATTTGTGCCTGGTGATGATGGACACTGTAGGGCAGAAACCCTCTAGTATAGCCGCGGTCAAAATATGATCGCGCCCGACTTACCAAATCCTGGTACCTGTGGTGTGTCGAGCATGATCTGCCAGTGAATAAATTCCTGGACTTTGTTTTTCAAAAACCAACCATTGGTTTAAACATATTTTATACTTTTGATATACTAAAATTTTATCTATAACTTTCTTATGGCTTTAATTTACTTAATTAGTTTTTTACTGGTTGCTGGTTAGAAAAATTTCATACAATTTTAATTACTACTTTTACCACAGGTTATGTTTAATAATTTTGAAACAATTTTCGTTTGTTCTTACTTGTGTTTTAATAGCTCTTAAAAATTAAAACATAAATTAAAATTTCCATTTCTCTTACATTATATATTTTTCTACGTTAAATTACTGTAAATCTTTGTTATTTGTATTTCTAGTAATTTTATATGCAATTCTTTATAGGCCTACTTGATATTAATTTAAATATCTTATAAAATTCTTAATTGTTTGTAAGTCTGATCTTACCATCAAGTTTAGCAGTTGATTGAATAATACATGAATTTATGTAAAACTTTAATTTTCTAATTTTTTATCTCAAGATAATAGAACTTGTTGTTGCTTAATATTTCATCTTATTTTCAATTCATTATCAAAGATGTCAATACAGTTCAAAAATTAGTCATTCGTTTATATATTCTTTAAATTATTAATTTTCAATAAGAGAATAACTTTTTTACATATTTTGAAATTTTATTACATGAATTTAGAAATATTTTCACTATATTTAATAAAAGGTTAATGATATTAAAATTAAGACTTGCCATAAAAACTATCACTGGGATGGCTGTGATCGTCCTGGTTTTGCTGGAGTCTTCTTTCTGCATACATCATCACCGATCGATTTTAGAGCCGTATTATTACTTATTATCACATCTTACGCAAAACAAACAAAATCTTTCCTTTTGAGACTCTTTGGCCGTCTCAACACACACACACACACACACACACACACACACACACACACACACACACACACACACACACACACACACACACACACACACACACACACACACACACACACACACACACACACACACACACACACACACACACACACACACACACACACACACACACACACACACACACACACACACACACACACACACACACACACACACACACACACACACACACACACACACACACACACACACACACACACACACACACACACACACACACACACACACACACACACACACACACACACACACACACACACACACACACACACACACACACACACACACACACACACACACACACACACACACACACACACACACACACACACACACACACACACACACACACACACACACACACACACACACACACACACACACACACACACACACACACACACACACACACACACACACACACACACACACACACACACACACACACACACACACACACACACACACACACACACACACACACACACACACACACACACACACACACACACACACACACACACACACACACACACACACACACACACACACACACACACACACACACACACACACACACACACACACACACACACACACACACACACACACACACACACACACACACACACACACACACACACACACACACACACACACACACACACACACACACACACACACACACACACACACACACACACACACACACACACACACATACACACACACACACACACACACACACGCACGGAAAGTATATATATATATATATATATATAAAAGAAAAAATACAAATACAAGAATAATTATTGAATTTACAATTCAAAGCTTTTCGTTGGCAAACAGTACCAACATCATCAGGAATAATAAAGAATCTTTAATATTCCTGATAATGTTGGTACTGTTTGCCAACGAAAAGCTTTAAATTGTAAATTCAATAATTATTCGTGTATTTGTATTTTGACTTAGTTCTTTATATATATATATATATAGCTGATATTTTATAAAAAATAAAGCCCACACTCCTTTTTTCTCTTCATCACGTTTACGAGTATACTAAAGGAATTAAGTACCTCATTCATTGAACTAATTGCATTAACATTGAGTTGAATTATTTGTAGTAAAATATACTGAAATATAAATTAAAGTATTTATTAACTGATTATAAGTATTAATAAAAGTATTTAATAATAAAATTCTAACATAACAATGTACCATAAAAAAGCAAAATAACCTACGTGTTATAAACAGCTGTTCTATAACATAACCTATAACATAAAACCAGCTGTTGTATGACATCATATGTTATCTCTTCTTTCAAGCGGAAAATATGAAGAGCGTCCTGTGACGGGTGAGATGATTTTTCTCCCGTGCAAAACTCAGTCACAATCGGACGAAAAAGGTATTAATTTAAAAAATACTACCTACTTCAATATGTGTGAAAAGCAAGGTACTTGAATATTTGTAAAAAGAATTACTATCTCCTTGAATATTTATAATAAACCTACTTACTTTGACATGTGTGATCAACTTGTTACTTGAATATCGTGCACAAAAACTACTCGAAAGGTTGTAAAGAATTAGATACTTTAACATGCTCTTAAAGAAAACTAGTAACTGTCGAATGTTTGTGAACAAATATAGCTACTTCAAAAAGAGTAGCTACTTCAATATTTTTAAAATTAAACATATAGTCAAATATATATGGAAAATACTTATCTACTTAAACATGTGTTAGGAAAAAGCAACCTGTTTGTGAACAATTACTCTGTAGGCTACTAGTAGCTTCGTGTTGTGAGCACCGGCTATTATTATTATTAGATAACAACAACAGTTTACGATTAAGAATTTATTTTCTCACATGCGCTTGTTATTGAAACTTGTTTGAAGAATTAGTAATATATTATCCTGTCAATATATACCTATTTGCTCTTCCTCATTTCCTAATTATTACTATATGTACAATACTTATCAGTATTTATTTTTTTTAAAAAGTACCTATTTCAATTCATATAAAAATCTGACTACTTGATTATTATTTGTATAAAATTCAGTTATTTATATATTTGTGACCAATTAGTTTTTTCATTATTTTTGTTAAAGCTGGTTCCATTAATATTTCTAACATAAATTTTAAAAAAAGTTCAGTACAAACAAATTACTACTGTACCAATTGGTTTACCAAAATCTGAAACTCATTGGGGTTAACCATTTAGAGAATAATATGATGAAGTATGAGTAGGTGTGTTGGCATTCTATGGCACCTATAGGCACCGATCTTACTCCGCCTGAAGGATGAGTAGGTGTATTGGCATTCTATGGCACCTATAGGCACCGATCCTTCCCCACCTGAAGTATGAGTAGTTGTATTGGCATTCTATGGCACCTATAGGCACCGATCCTTCCCCACCTGAAGTATGAGTAGGTGTATTGGCATTCTATGGCACCTATAGGCACCGATCCTTCCCCACCTGAAGTATGAGTAGGTGTATTGGCATTCTATGGCACCTATAGGCACCGATCCTTCCCCACCTGAAGTATGAGTAGGAGTATTGGTATTCTATGGCACCTATAGGCACCGATCTTACTCCGCCTGAAGGATGAGTAGGTGTATTGGCATTCTATGGCACCTATAGGCACCGATCCTTCCCCACCTGAAGTATGAGTAGCTGTATTGGCATTCTATGGCACCTATAGGCACCGATCCTTCTCCGCCTGAAGTATGAGTAGGTGCATTGGCATTCTATGGCACCTACAGGCACCGATCCTTCCCCACCTGAAGTATGAGTAGGTGTATTGCCATTCTATGGCACCTATAGGCACCGATCCTTGTCCGCCTGAAGGATGAGCAGCAGGTGCCGGGTTGTACAGTGTTTTCTTGTTACTCTCCAAAGGTTGCACGATAACTTTTAACCATAGGTTCAGAATTTTTTTATATAACAGATCCATCATTTTTGTTAGAATTTTAAATAAATTGTGATATTTGTACGAGTAGCATAATGCTAACAAATTTCAAGTTATTGGTCACAAATATCTTTCGCTTACTTGAAATGTGATTGTACTTGTAGTATAAAAGGGCGTATTTTTGTAGCGTTTAGACATGATCTGTTGAAGGGGGGTTAGACAAAAATGTTTTCTAAATTGTTATTTTCCACTTATTTTATCAGATTTTGTTTTTCGGGTTGTTATATTTTCTGAACGAACTTAGTACGATGTGTTTTAATAGAGTAAACATTTTTTTGATTTTGTACTTTACCCTCTGTAGCATCCTTAAGCCCCCACGCAGATTTAGTAAACAATACTAGCAAAATGTATTTAATTATAAGCTAATTTCATTTCGCCTTACCTTGATGAAACTTATTACGTAGAAGTAAACTTGGAGGAAGGGGTGGAATGACGTCAGTGCAGGTCGGGGGCGGTTAGACGTATTTTTACTACCGCCTCCGCACCACAGCTTTCGTAGAATGTGAAATGTTCCATTTTCCAAGTTAAACATTCCGTTATGCAGCTTGTTGTTAAATAGCTATTTTTGTGGAACAACGTTTTTTATAAAACTGAGAAATGTTTCGAGTAGACAGCTTGAAAATGTTGCTCGATGTGCTACACTTTTCTATACTACAATAAAGCATAAGATGTAATCACTTGAGTTGATAACGCCGGATCTAATGGAGCAAAGCCAAGTATAAGGGTTAGCAAAATAATATTCTGTAGAGTGGAATTAAAATTACAAAGGTATTTGTACGTCGGCAGAATTCATTACTGCTATCCGTTGCCCCGTTCTCTTGTATCACCAGAGAAGGCTGAACAAATCCACTGAGATACATGGTAGCCTGTTACTTCCGGTTGTTCTGTAAACAATCGCTCCTTATTAGAGCAAAAGCTATAGAGACCCCCCCCCCAAAGCCAAAATTCCTTTCTAATTTGATTTCTACATTAATGAAAAAAGTTATAAAATAAAAATTCATTGTGGCAAGGGGAGAGGGACGTTACCTATTAAGATACAAATTTATGGCCAATTGGTTTTACTATTCTTTTCATATTTTATTTCTTATTTTTACATACTGTACTTCACTTTTTCAAATCCAGATTTGTCACACTGTAGTAGTAATTAAACGCTTTTCCCGTTCAGATTTCATTCCCTATAATCGGCCATACTTTATTGTTTTTTTGGAAACGTTTACAGAAAACACATGGTGTCTTCTTAAAGGCTTTTTGTGATTCTCTCTATTCATTTTCTCTTACCTCAATCAACTACCTTACACTTTACGATAGATAAATGTTTTTTTGATGTAACTTACAAACTCTTTCTGTTTCCTTACATTTATCTTATTTTATTCATTTTCTATAGCCAACCTTCTCATTTCCTACTGTTGACATAAGATCATCAGTGAGGCATGACGTTTTTAGAGAGAGCTTTAAGCTTCATGTCTGAGATAGGCGCTTGTTTTGAGAACTCGACGCTTCTTTTCAGAAAACTACACACTTTTGAGAAATCGACGCTTCTTTTCAGAAAACTACACACTTTTGAGAAATCGACGCTTCTTTTGAGAAAACTACACACTTTTGAAAAATCAACGCTTTTTTTTTGAGAACTCGTTCATTTTTGTGACCGCTCGATTTTTATTTCCCAATGCAGCCTTCTATGTATTACTCCCTGAAACAATAACTACGCCAGTCATCAACAAACTAAAGTTTAGGCTTATAGAACTTGTAAAGCTATTTGGAACATTTGTCATGAGAATAAGCATTTCTCAATATCTTAATTTCTTGAACTTTATAGCCCATTACGTTCGGTTGAATCTTATTAATCACTTAAACAATAGTTTATGACAATCCGAACTTTGAATTTAGTAAATTTGTTAAAACTCACTGAGACAGAACGTTTTCGATCGCTATGTGCCGATCTTCATCAGTGTCTTCTCGACAGGAAGACACTGATGAAGATCGTCACATAGCGATCGAAAACGTTCTGTCTCAGTGAGTTTTAACAAATTTACTAAATTCAAAGTTCAGATAGTCATAAACTATTGTTTAAGTGAATAATCTTAATATTCATCTATCACTGATTCCTGGAACTTGTAAAGCTACTTGAAATATTTGTCCTGAGAATAAGCATTTCTCAATATCTAAATCTTTAACCGATTCTGCATAGACATGACCTCAAGTATTATACTTATTCCTGCAAGGTTATCGCAATAACACGTTGCATTATATTGAAATTGAAAAGGAATGTTCAACACAAATTAGTCCAACAAGTTGGAATGTGTTGTAATCCTTAATCTTCTCATTTATATCTTCATTCAGGAGATTTGTTGTCGGTAAAATGGTTTTCCCACTAAGTTTGTTTTCATATTACGTTGTGCATCTTTGGTTAAAACAGAAAATACATTGCAGCTTTTTCGTGATTATAGCTCTTGTCATAGTAATTCTCAATTTTATAGTAAAATTATTTAAATTTTAAGCTAATTTGATTTCAGTTTACCTCAACGAAACCAATCTGTGACGTAAGTAAGATTGTAATAAGGGCGAGGGACGGGAGCGGTGTCTGCCTTGGCACTACTGCCCCAGTACAGCGTAAAGCGATCAGTTATCCAACATAACCGTTCTTACACATCTTTAGCCACTTTGAAAAATTCGACACTTTATTTTATATAAGATGAAGCGAACTTTGAAAGCAATTATATCTGCATTTCTACAGTAAAACTGCAGGTATTGGTGAGAGTGTGGTGACAATTATGTAACAACTCTGTATAGAGGTTATGGAAAATGTTAACAACTCTGTATGGAGGTTATGGAAAATGTTAACAACTCTGTATGAAGGGTATGGAAAATGTTAACAACTCTGTATGGAGGTTATGGAAAATGTTAACAACTCTGTATGGAGGGTATGAAAAATGTTAACAACTCTGTATGGAGGGTATGGACAATGTTAACAACTCTGTATGTAGGTTATGGAAAATGTTAACAACTCTGTATGGAGGGTATGGAAAATGTTAACAACTCTGTATGAAGGGTATGGAAAATGTTAACAACTCTGTATGGAGGTTATGGAAAATGTTAACAACTCTGTATGGAGGGTATGGAAAATATTAACAACTCTGTATGGAGGTTATGGAAAATGTTAACAACTCTGTATGGAGCGTATGGAAAATGTTAATAACTCTGTATGGAGGTTATGGAAAATGTTAACAACTCTGTATGGAGGGTATGGAAAATCTTAACAACTCTGTATGGAGGTTATGGAAAATGTTAACAACTCTGTATGAAGAGTATGGAAAATGTTAACAACTCTGTATGGAGTGTATGGAAAATGTTAACAACTCTGTATGGAGGGTATGGAAAATGTTAACAACTCTGTATGGAGGGTATGGAAAATGTTAACAACTCTGTATAGAGGGTATGGAAAATGTTAACAACTCTGTATGAAGGGTGTGGAAAATGTTAACAACTCTGTATGGAGGGTATGGAAAATGTCAACAACTCTGTATGGAGGTTATGGAAAATGTTAACAACTCTGTATGGAGGGTATGGAAAATGTTAACAACTCTGTATGGATGGTATGGAAAATGTTAACAACTCTGTATGAAGGGTATGGAAAATGTTAACAACTCTGTATGGAGGGTATGGAAAATGTTAACAACTCTGTATGAAGGGTATGGAAAATGTTAACAACTCTGTATGGAGGGTATGGAAAATGTTAACAACTCTGTATGGAGGGTATGGAAAATGTTAACAACTCTGTATGGAGGGTATGGAAAATGTTAACAACTCTGTATGAAGGGTATGGAAAATGTTAACAACTCTGTATGGAGGGTATGGAAAATGTTAACAACTCTGTATGGAGGTTATGGAAAATGTTAACAACTCTGTATGGAGGGTATGGAAAATGTTAACAACTCTGTATGGAGGGTATGGAAAATACACAATATCAAGAGCACAGTGGTACAATATATTACAATAAAAATATTGAAAAGAACCCCAATACCACAAAAATAATCAAAAATAACAAATAAGACAAGTTACTTAAGATTAAACCCTTATGTACATTTCGATGACCATGTCATCATCATCAGAGGGTCTAGTTACAAAACACAATCTAGCACACAAGAAGTTACAAACTAGAATGATCTTTTTTTTAACAAACTTATTTAGTGGGTTTTTAACAATTTTCTGATAAGGGCCTTCTTCTAACATTTTAGTTACTCTATTGACATAATCTTTCTTATCTAAAACTACAATTGTATTACCCTTATCAGCTTTTAAATAATAACAATCTTTGTTACAAAGACCTTTAACTAACTCAAAATTATTTTTAACATTAGCCGGTTTATTGGCCATACGAATATTATTTTCCATTTTAATTTTACAGGCGTTTCTTATGTAATTTTTATCTGACTCTTTTAAATTAGAAATACTACATTCTATATTAGCTACTATATCAACTACAGTTTTGTTAGTGTAATTACAATGTGCAAAATTTAACCCTTTACTTAATAAATTAATTTCTTCTCTATTAAAAGTTTGGCTAGATTCATTACGAACTAGCGGACAGGTAGGGTTTTTATTATTATTACCTATTTCATCCAAATTTAAATGTTTACTAATTGCTACAAATTTCTTATCCAGATTTTTTACCTTACAATCAATTTTATGCTTATTTATTACATACATTTTTCTACAAAAATTACTCCAAACAATAGCGTTACTATCCTTTGCTAATTTGAGGTGTAAATTGTACTTTTTTAATTCTAAATTAGCTAATTTACTATAAAGATATTTAATTTCTAATTTTAACCAATTGTACTTTTTTAATTCTAAATTAGCTAATTTACTATAAAGATATTTAATTTCTAATTTTAACCTAGATCATTCTAGTTTGTAACTTCTTGTGTGCTAGATTGTGTTTTGTAACTAGACCCTCTGATGATGATGACATGGTCATCGAAATGTACATAAGGGTTTAATCTTAAGTAACTTGTCTTATTTGTTATTTTTGATTATTTTTGTGGTATTGGGGTTCTTTTCAATATTTTTATTGTAAGGTATGGAAAATGTTAACAACTCTGTATGAAGGGTATGGGAAATGTTAACAACTCTGTATGAAGGGTATGGAAAATGTTAACAACTCTGTATGGAGGGTATGGAAAATGTTAACGACTCTGTATGGAGGGTATGGAAAATGTTAACAACTCTGTATGGAGGGTATGGAAAATGTTAACAACTCTGTATGGATGGTATGGAAAATGTTAACAACTCTGTATGAAGGGTATGGAAAATGTTAACAACTCTGTATGGAGGGTATGGAAAATGTTAACAACTCTGTATGGAGGGTATGGAAAATGTTAACAACTCTGTATGGAGGGTAACAACTCCGTTCAACCGCATAATTTCTAAGAGCGTTGTCATCTCCTGACACACCGCGTTGTCATTCCGAAAGTGTTTCCTTGATAGAACAGTATTTCCCGCTGTAACTTGATTCCTGTGCTCAAGCTTCCTCACTCTAAACATCTACTCACATCATCTTGAGTATACGAACATGTGCAAAATAATTGTTATCAAAGTGTATTACTGATGGTTTTTAACGCAACTGATTCTGTTCCCTGTGCTGAGTTAACTTGATCCAACACAATTATTTTAATTCTACTTCTAATGTGTACTGCAACGTCCCCCTCCCACTTTGCAGAATAATATATTTATTATATATTTATATATCTGCTGCTCACACCGTTTTGTGTACCGTGTTAAGATCCCTAAATTTTGTCTTATGTTCCAGCGTAATGTACCACGCCCAAATGCAAGTCTATTCCCGCTGACATCTACCTTAACGATTGTATGACCTCCCCTAAGTTGGTTGGCAGGTTTGTTAGGTCTGTATTTAGTCACACATGTCAGTAAAATAGTCAGCTGGAAAGAAACAACATTTATATGAATACACAAAATTTTCAAAGAATCTTACCCCTTCATGAGATCTGCAGGCACTGCAAGGGGACGTGCAAAATATGATCATGTTTAAGTTACCTTTTTTAAAAGGCTCCTGTGTTCTTTAAACATGATCTGCCAGTAGACATTGTCTCTGGGCTTCAATGCAAAAAACCAACTAATTTTTAGAATAACTCAATAAAATTGTTCTCAGGAGAGAACTCGTTTGAAAAAGCATTAGGTTCTGAGTTTTATACATTTATTAATTAATGAAATTTAATTAAAACTGTACTTTGATTTTATAATCATTATTTATCAGTTGGAAAAAACTAAAAGCTTTTATTGGTTGTTCAACACAGGATAAATTCAAATACTGTAAGTTTTTATAATGCATTTAATTACTGATTTTAAACTAATCTAATTTTCTTTTCAAATAAAACATATTTAGCTCTCTCTTTATCTTCACAAATTATTAATTAAAAGTTCGTTAATTTTCACATATTTAAATCCTACATTTCATATAAAATTCATTAATTACATTTACACATTTTTAAAAACAATTATTTCCAAATTTAACATAATAAAAAATGGTATCTTCTTATTTCAAGATTGAATTGGTAAATTCACATTTTATTATAAATAATTTTAAAATATATACGATTCAATAAATCTGGTCTTCTTGAAAATTATTGGCTTATGGCCAAAACCACTTTGTAAATTTAATATTTATTATTCATTATTTCAACAATTTTGTTATACTAATTAATTTTATTACTTTTAAGATTTATTTAATTATTCAACATAGAATGAAGTCATTGTTTAAGTTTAATTTGTAATTTGAATTTAATAAATTTAACTGACTAAATTTGACGTTAATTCGTTTATAATAGAGAAAATAACTTGCCAAGGATTTCCCTGCCGGCCCTGGAGTCCTCTCATCTGGATTCCCTGGTCCCTGGACATCGGAAGTTGCCATCCCTGGTCAGTCGATGGAAGTCTTTCTCCATTCCCGCGTCCTGGAGGCTGAGTCTGAAGCCCTCGTCCATGGATGGAAGTGGACGGCAGGAACGTGGCTATTTTGGTCCCATCTGGCCGGGTGATGATTCTAGACGCGATCCGACATAGCGGCCGTTAGCACCTCGTATTAAAAATTTTTTTCAGACTGCCTTACAGGTCCTTAAGTTCCTGTATTTATTGCGGCTGTGTCTCCCTTCCCCTCCCCTCTCAGCTCGTCGCTATCCCCGTGCTTGTTTCTTGTACGGGCGGGTTGGACAACGTATTAGTTTTAACCTGCATAATTTTGTTATCTGTTTTGGAACAGTGAAAAATGTCTATTATTTTTAAATGGCTGTAACTTTTTTGTTTTTTGAGTTTTTTAAATTCTGTTTTCACTACTGTTTATTATGGATTTTTCTGGGCATTTCAAAATGTCGATGATAGTTCTACGTGGCCTAGTTCTCAAGTTAGCATTTTTCGGCACTTAGAAAATGTTTCACTTCACTCTCGTTTGTCAAATTTAGTTAGTTATTACAATTTCATGCTATTATAATTTTTAATTTGTCTTAATAATACTTATTCAAAATTTTACTGACTTCTTGACTCTTTACTATGTTTATTATACCATAAATTAAAACCTTATTATTTAAATATTAAAATTGTTATTTAAAAAATAAGAAATTATTAATTTCTTAATTGAAACGTTAATTAAGACCGTTTCAGTACGTAATAGTGTTATTCACACATCTGTATTAAAGATGAGCTTTTTAAAAGCTTGAAAGTTTTTCTACTGTCTTCGATTCAATAGCTGTTGTCAACTTTGTAGATTGAGGAAGTTTGGAAACAATCTTTCGGAAGAATATACAACCTCAGAATTACGTTTCCAAAAATGTTGCTTCTTCAAAATGGGTTATCGTTGTACCTAATCACTTTTTTAACTGCTTTGATATATCCTCCCTCTTGCATCATCGAGCCCTCACCAGTATATTGCTTTGATATATTGTTCCTCTTGCATCATTTAAATCTCACCAGGATATTGCTTTGATATATCCTCCCTCTCGGCGTCACAAATCAGTCACTTTATCCCAATGTGTTGTCACGGTTGTGTACGTACTAACCAGCCTTGTGCTACTCAGACAGCAGCAGGCTGTTGGGCTAAATTATAAGTTCTAGCCGAACAAAATATAGTTAAAACTGTCTCTTTCCCTCTACGTTAGCTACAACCTCCACCATCCGAGCCAGACTTCTCCTCCTTTGGTTCTCTGGTGGCTACTTTATCCTAAGACGTCTCGCAAAAATCCAGAATCCTTTCAGGCTTCGAAGCTGAGATTTATCTCCAACTCCTCTTGGCCCTACCCAATATCACCATCCATCAATCCTCCCGTTCTACCACAGAGAACTTAACATTTGGATTGTTAACTCGACCAAAGATCCGTCTCGATCTCCCATAAATCCTCCCATTCTACCACAGAGAACTCAACATTTGGATTGTTAACTCGACCAAAGGTCCGTCTCGATCTCCCATAAATCCTCCCATTCTACCACAGAGAACTTAACATTTGGATTGTTAACTCGACCAAAGATCCGTCTCGATCTCCCATAAATCTTCCCATTCTACCACAGAGAACTTAACATTTGGATTGTTAACTCGACCAAAGATCCGTCTCGATCTCCCATAAATCTTCCCATTCTACCACAGAGAACTTAACATTTGGATTGTTAACTCGACCAAAGGTCCGTCTCGATCTCCCATAAATCTTCCCATTCTACCACAGAGAACTTAACATTTGGATTGTTAACTCGACCAAAGGTCCGTCTCGATCTCCCATAAATCCTCCCATTCTACCACAGAGAACTTAACATTTGGATTGTTAACTCGACCAAAGATCCGTCTCGATCTCCCACAAATCCTCCCATTCTACCACAGAGAACTTAACATTTGGATTGTTAACTCGACCAAAGGTCCGTCTCGATCTCCCATAAATCCTCCCATTCTCTCTTCTTCGCAATTGCTCATCGCAATCTTCCTCCAAGAATTTTCTCTCCCTGCCTTAGGTCATGTTCGGTTAAGTTGAACAACTTGAAGCAACTGCGGCATAATTTTTTAATTTAAATATATAAAACCTCTTGACAACAAATAAAACCTTTTATAAAATCCTTACTTTTCGCTTCCAAAGCAATCCAAATCACCTTCAGGGAAAATTATTACCTACCTACCGCCCGTTTTGTCGTTCTCTCTTCTGTCATCTTCAAATCTACTCTAATGGAGAAATACAATGGAAAGAGTAGCAGGATGACGGAAATGTTCAGAAGGCACGACATTAAGGTGTGAGGGATCGCCATTCAACCAAAATCCTCCGATAAGTCATCAAATCCTAAGAAAAAACCAGTGTTGCTAGTTTTGTTAGATGGCACCTTTTGTATTAACTACGTTTTTCCTAATATTTTAAAGCGAAAAAGTTTTGAAAATAAAAACTTGGCAATGTAGGGTTTCGACGACGAGGCTATCGAACAGCTAGGTGAAAGCTTTTATGTACAAAAAAATTAATTGTTGTTTCAAACAAAATAAAAATATCAGATTGCGTTAAGATTAGGTTAGGTTAGGATAGGATACGATTTGGTTAGGATAGGTTAGGCTATATTTTGAAGTCAGTACTTCCTTTACCTGCCTCTCAAGGATGTTATTTTGTTTACATCTGACGCTTTTCGTGACCTCATTATGAAATTATCTTAAACATTTAATTGTCAGAAAACTCCAATAGAAAGTAAGAAAATAATAATATTCAATTTAAGTTGGAAGATAGGATTGTTGGGTTAGTTTCGAGTTTGTATTAAACTAATATAAAAAAACAAACAATTATTACAAGCACTGTGAAACTGTAATCGATGATTCATCCTGCGTCGGATTAGATTAAACTGGTCATCAGAGTTCTTCCACCCTGAGCTATAAATAGACGAACGCTGTCTGCAACAGAGTGTTCGGTAGGGTCGACTGTGAGGTGCCAAATACAAGCCTTGTGGCGTCTCACATCTGGAAATAAACAGACCGCGACGGTGCAATGCACTCTGAACCCGAAGAGTAAATGCCCCACTGCCGCACCCTTCAAACTACTACAAAAAACTGCAGCCTTCGTCACATAAAACGGAAAATGGGGCTATTAAAAACTATATGTAAATACCCGGATTTGAAGAGTAAGTTTTCTTGGCGTAAGACTTCCAATGAAAGCTGTTACCATCAGAGACATTTTTTTAACAAAAGACAAGTAGGTTGAATATCGAGTCAAAAGTGTATTTATTTAGTGCGACGTATCGGCTACTGGTTTGTTGCTCTTATCAAGTCTTAACAAATCAGTTGCCGAAACGCGCCCCTAAATAAATACACTTTTGACTCGATATTCAACCGACTTGTCATTTGTTCAATAATTATCTCGAGTGCTCAAATAAACACGAAAAGAAACATTTTTTCGTTTACACTTGTTTTACGGCCACAAAAATGAACACAAACATTAATACATTTACTCAGGGCCATACACGCGGTTCATGATTCTCAGCTCAAGCTCCAAAACCATAGTAGATTTACACGCCTCATCATGACACCTCAATAAATCTATATTATAAACATTCGCATTAGAGGAATTCAACATTGGGTTTAAATGTAGAAGAATATACAATAAATGTTTATTAATCTTAAACTGGTGTCTTAAAGTGTAGGAGAATCGAGGTAATTTTTGGTCTCTTGAGCGTGAATTGTACGTCAAAGTGATTTATACAGTTGGTAAAACTTAATCCGCTAAAACTAGAGGAGGGAAAGGTCGAATACAGGTAAAGTTTAGGATAAAAATAAAAACCTCATTTAATAATGTAAGAGGGTAATAACTCGCTTGGGATGGATCGCTCGCTTGGAGTAAAGCATCTTAATCCTAGGCCAGAAGACAAGCCGTAAACGCGAAATAGTTCCACGTCAAAGCAATTAGAGTTGTTGAAACACATATTAAAATTATGAAACACTCAGTACACCCAGTTGACCTTGGCAGTTTGACACGTGCTCATGAGTTATGTGACAGCGACGCAACAGCATACGGAAATAGATGCACACTTTAACCCTGATTTTGAAATGTCTTCATTACGCGTTAATTTCTTGGCTGCAACTGGGTTTGATGTTGCGGTGAATATATGGGTCGTGTGTTTCCAATCGTCGCCAACACGCCAGAGACACCGCCTACTTAATACTGTAGTATTATGGCTCTATGAAAAAGAAAACTCCGGGAACAACGCCATTCTGTTTATACACGAAATAGGTTTTATCATTTTATACATGAAGGGTGTTGCCTTTTGTTGGCCATTTGGTCGAATCTGAGATCATGCCAGACACTCTTTATTAACTTTTTCTTCTAAATTAATTTGTTAATTTCATACATTTAGTAAATTCTTAGTAAATATTCATAAATAGAACATTGACTAGCTCGTTGTATTGTATTTGGTTTTTATGTCATATAAGAATAAAATTATTTAACCTTTATTTATAAGTGAAATGAAATTTAATCGTTTAAAATTTGTCGACGATGTGCATCTTTAGATACTGCTAGACGTTACTGCCGATACCACAGGTTAAACCTGTGTGTAAACCAGAAGGGAAACAAAGAAGATACGAACAGTCGACAAATACATAGATAGGCTTAGTCGGGGAGGAACAAATTAATTCTATTATTCACCTGCTAGTGACGCGTAAATTTCAAATAAAAACTGCCACCGAGTAAAAGTCTACCTGACCCCAGAAACAAACTTCCTTTTTTTTCTCGGCGAAAAACTAATTTTGGTCACCATCACCAATCGAAGGCTATGTTTAAGAAGATGAATTTTTAGAAAAATAAAATTATAAAACAATAAATAAATATATAACAATACACAAACAACGATTAACAAGAAATAAATAGTATTAAAACTTAACAATAAATATAAAACAATAATTAACAATATAACAATAATAAACAGTATAACAATAAACAAATAACGGTATTTGATCTATAAAAATAAATTTAAACCCCTAATAAATAACTATAAATGAATAAAAAAAGGTATTTAACAATTACTAAATATCTAAAGTCTGCATATAAGGAAACGTAAATAAATAAATATACTATAATTATAAAATATTAAAAAAAATTAATTACAGAATTTAATATATTAAATTTTAAATAAAGAAACGTCCTTTGAAACGGAAAACGCTCTGGTTTTTATCATCCGGATACATAGTTTTAAAGTAGACAGACGCTACAAAAATCACGGGATCACAACCACTCCTTTTTGACAGACTGAGACATAAGGAATAAGTTCCGGAATACTCGGAGACATGGAACGGAAGGTTACACGAGAATATATAGAGGTATAAAAACTATTTAAAAAACCATTATACACGAGTGCCAATTCCACCGAATGTTTTTGTAGCGTTAAGGCGCACAACCAGTAGCCATGACTTTTATCGACTAAGAAGCATCGCGTATGTAGGTATGAATGAGGGAGGAAAAATAATATCCATTCATAAAGGAAAATTGCTCAAGTGCACTGGATCTAGTACCTAAAGTAGACCCACTCTGTATTGGGGGATTAAAAGAGAGACACAAGAGGTGGAATTAGGTAAGCTAATGAAAGAATATAATAGTCCCTTAGTAATGGAGTAGAGCAGCGGTTCCCAACCGGTGGGTTGCGACCTATTACTTCGTCGCAGAAAGATTTCAGATAGATCGTGACTCGATCCTAAACCTATCAGAAAATCTAAGCAAACAGAATTGTATTCTTTTAACCACATTCTTAATTCCGTAAAGCAATAGCAAATAGAACGTACACACTACAGAAGTAACCTGAAGCACTGGAGGAACGCCTCTAGGGTGTAAAGCAATACCAAATAGAACGCACACACTACAGAAGTAACCTGAAGCACTGGAGGAACGCCTCTAGGGTGTAAAGCAATACCAAATAGAACGCACACACTACAGAAGTAACCTGAAGCACTGGAGGAACGCCTCTAGGGTGTAAAGCAATACCAAATAGAACGCACACACTACAGAAGTAACCTGAAGCCTTGGAGGAACGCCTCTAGGGTGTAAAGCAATACCAAATAGAATGCACACACTATAGAAGTAACCTGAAGCCTTGGAGGAACGCCTCTAGGGTGTAAAGCAATACCAAATAGAACGCACACACTACAGAAGTAACCTGAAGCCTTGGAGGAACGCCTCTAGGGTGTAAAGCAATACCAAATAGAACGCACACACTACAGAAGTAACCTGAAGCACTGGAGGAACGCCTCTAGGGTGTAAAGCAATACCAAATAGAACGCACACACTACAGAAGTAACCTGAAGCACTGGAGGAACGCCTCTAGGGTGTAAAGCAATACCAAATAGAACGCACACACTACAGAAGTAACCTGAAGCACTGGAGGAACGCCTCTAGGGTGTAAAGCAATACCAAATAGAACGCACACACTACAGAAGTAACCTGAAGCACTGGAGGAACGCCTCTAGGGTGTAAAGCAATACCAAATAGAACGCACACACTACAGAAGTAACCTGAAGCACTGGAGGAACGCCTCTAGGGTGTAAAGCAATACCAAATAGAACGCACACACTATAGAAGTAACCTGAAGCACTGGAGGAACGCCTCTAGGGTGTAAAGCAATACTAAATAGAACGCACACACTACAGAAGTAACCTGAAGCACTGGAGGAACGCCTCTAGGGTGTAAAGCAATACCAAATAGAACGCACACACTACAGAAGTAACCTGGAGCACTGGAGGAACGCCTCTAGGGTGTAAAGCAATACCAAATAGAACGCACACACTACAGAAGTAACCTGAAGCCTTGGAGGAACGCCTCTAGGGTGTAAAGCAATACCAAATAGAACGCACACACTACAGAAGTAACCTGGAGCACTGGAGGAACGCCTCTAGGGTGTAAAGCAATACCAAATAGAACGCACACACTACAGAAGTAACCTGGAGCACTGGAGGAACGCCTCTAGGGTGTAAAGCAATACCAAATAGAACGCACACACTACAGAAGTAACCTGGAGCACTGGAGGAACGCCTCTAGGGTGTAAAGCAATACCAAATAGAACGCACACACTACAGAAGTAACCTGGAGCACTGGAGGAACGCCTCTAGGGTGTAAAGCAATACCAAATAGAACGCACACACTACAGAAGTAACCTGAAGCACTAGAGGAACGCCTCTAGGGTGTAAAGCAATACCAAATAGAACGCACACACTACAGAAGTAACCTGAAGCACTGGAGGAACGCCTCTAGGGTGTAAAGCAATACCAAATAGAACGCACACACTACAGAAGTAACCTGAAGCACTAGAGGAACGCCTCTAGGGTGTAAAGCAATACCAAATAGAACGCACACACTACAGAAGTAACCTGAAGCACTAGAGGAACGCCTCTAGGGTGTAAAGCAATACCAAATAGAACGCACACACTACAGAAGTAACCTGAAGCACTGGAGGAACGCCTCTAGGGTGTAAAGCAATACCAAATAGAACGCACACACTACAGAAGTAACCTGAAGCACTAGAGGAACGCCTCTAGGGTGTAAAGCAATACCAAATAGAACGCACACACTACAGAAGTAACCTGAAGCACTAGAGGAACGCCTCTAGGGTGTAAAGCAATACCAAATAGAACGCACACACTACAGAAGTAACCTGAAGCACTGGAGGAACGCCTCTAGGGTGTAAAGCAATACCAAATAGAACGCACACACTACAGAAGTAACCTGAAGCACTGGAGGAACGCCTCTAGGGTGTAAAGCAATACCAAATAGAACGCACACACTACAGAAGTAACCTGGAGCACTGGATGGTGAATAGTTTCTTCGTTCTCATAGTTACCGTGAAGTTTTAGAGGTGCTGGAGTAGGACTTCCCCAACACTGATCACCTGAAGATGATTCCGGAAGGACTTTAAATGCGTTGATGCCAAATTGTGTAAGTTCCAACAGAAAAGTTTTTATATATTTTAATCAGTGATTAACACACACACACACACACACACACACACACACACACACACACACACACACACACACACACACACACACACACACACACACACACACACACACACACACACACACACAACACACACACACACACACACACACACACACACACACACACACACACACACACACACAAACAAACACACACACACACACACAAAGTGAAGAGTATGACGGATTCATGGTTTTAAGAGTAGGGGGAAAATAAAGCACGCGTGTACAGGGTTTCTCATCCGGAGTAGACTCTCTAGAGAGGCAAAGAGAGCTGTCTACCAGGTGAAAATATATTTGAGGGAGATAATTAGATGTATGCTATGTGCTATGATTGTTTGTTTCTTTTTAAATAGTCGCTATTTGTCTGGGGTAACACGAGGGAGGCAAGAATCTATTTGTAGGTAAGGTTTGACTAAGGTACCTCGCAAGGGCATATCGAAGATAATGGTTTAGAGGGACATGACTCGGGGAGGTGAAACCTCCATGGTGAAATTCTGAACAGTTTTATCTATATAAATCGTATTTTATGCAATTTTGGCACTTCAGTTATACAATCGTTGATTCGTCGATATGCTGTTTTACTAAATACCTTAGCACTGTTTAATAAGTTAATATGTTTTGCTAAAATTAATTGGTTTTAGGGGGCTCCCTGGTTAGACCACTGGTAAATCAAGGAAGAAAAAAACCTCTTAGCGGGTGTTGTTTGACTAGATTAACACGGGAGAGGCAAACATCCCTTAGTAGGTGTTGTTTGACTGGGGTAACACGGGAGAGGCAAACATCCCTTAGTAGGTGTTGTTTGACTGGGGTAACACGGAGAGGTAAACATCCCTTAGTAGGTGTTGTTTGACTGGGGTAACACGGGAGAGGCAAACATCCCTTAGTAGGTGTTGTTTGACAGGGGTAACACGGGAGAGGCAAACATCCCTTAGCAGATGTTGTTTGACTGGGGTAACACGGAGAGGCAAACATCCCTTAGCAGGTGTTGTTTGACTGGGGTAACACGGGCGAGGCAAACATCCCTTAGTAGGTGTTGTTTGACTGGGGTAACACGGGAGAGGCAAACATCCCTTAGTAGGTGTTGTTTGACTGGGGTAACACGGGAGAGGCAAACATCCCTTAGTAGGTGTTGTTTGGCTGGGTAACACGGGAGGGACAAAACTCTCACAGTAGGTGTTGTTTGACTAGATTAACACGGAAGAGGCAAACATCCCTTAGTAGGTGTTGTTTGACTGGGGTAACACGGGAGAGGCAAACATCCCTTAGCAGGTGTTGTTTGACTGGGGTAACACGGGAGAGGCAAACATCCCTTAGTAGGTGTTGTTTGACTGGGGGAACACGAGAGAGGCAAACATCCCTTAGTAGGTGTTGTTTGACTGTGGTAACACCGAGAGGTAAACATCCCTTAGTAGGTGTTGTTTGACTGGGGTAACACGGGAGAGGCAAACATCCCTTAGTAGGTGTTGTTTGACTGGGGTAACACCGAGAGGTAAACATCCCTTAGCAGGTGTTGTTTGACTGGGGTAACACGGGAGAGGCAAACATCCCTTAGTAGGTGTTGTTTGGCTGGGTAACACGGGAGAGGCAAACATCCCTTAGTAGGTGTTGTTTACTGGGTAACACGGAAGAGGCAAACATCCCTTAGTAGGTGTTGTTTGGCTGGGTAACACGGGAGAGGCAAACATCCCTTAGTAGGTGTTGTTTGACTGGGGTAACACGGAGAGGTAAACATCCCTTAGCAGGTGTTGTTTGACTGGGGTTACACGGGAGAGGCAAACATCCCTTAGTAGGTGTTGTTTGACTGGGGTAACACGGGAGAGGCAAACATCCCTTAGCAGGTGTTGTTTGACTGGGGTAACACGGGAGAGGTAAACATCCCTTAGCAGGTGTTGTTTGACTAGATTAACACGGGAGAGGCAAACATCCCTTAGTAGGTGTTGTTTGACTGGGGTAACACGGAGAGGCAAACATCCCTTAGCAGGTGTTGTTTGACTAGATTAACACGGGAGAGGTAAACATCCCTTAGTAGGTGTTGTTTGGCTGGGTAACACGGGAGGGACAAAACTCTCACAGTAGGTGTTGTTTGACTAGATTAACACGGGAGAGGTAAACATCCCTTAGTAGGTGTTGTTTGGCTGGGTAACACGGGAGGGACAAAACTCTCACAGTAGGTGTTGTTTGACTGGGTAACACGGGAGAGGCAAACATCCCTTAGTAGGTGTTGTTTGGCTGGGTAACACGGGAGGGACAAAACTCTCACAGTAGGTGTTGTTTGACTAGATTAACACGGGAGAGGTAAACATCCCCTAGTAGGTGTTGTTTGGCTGGGTAACACGGGAGGGACAAAACTCTCACAGTAGGTGTTGTTTGACTAGATTAACACGGGAGAGGCAAACATCCCTTAGTAGGTGTTGTTTGGCTGGGTAACACGGGAGGGGCAAACATCCTTTAGTAGGTGTTGTTTGGCTGGTTAACACGGGAGAGGCAAACATCCCTTAGTAGGTGTTGTTTGACTGGGGTAACACGGGAGAGGCAAACATCCCTTAGTAGGTGTTGTTTGACTGGGGTTACACGGGAGAGGTAAACATCCCTTAGTAGGTGTTGTTTGACTGGGGTAACATGGAGAGGTAAACATCCCTTAGCAGGTGTTGTTTGACTGGGGTAATACGGGAGAGGCAAACATCCCTTAGTAGGTGTTGTTTGGCTGGGGTAACACGGGAGAGGCAAACATCCCTTAGCAGGTGTTGTTTGACTGGGGTAACACAGGAGAGGCAAACATCCCTTAGTAGGTGTTGTTTGACTGGGGTAACACGGGAGAGGCAAACATCCCTTAGTAGGTGTTGTTTGACTGGGGTAACACGGGAGAGGCAAACATCCTTTAGTATGTGTTGTTTGATTTGGGTAACACGGGAGAGGCAAACATCCCTTAGTAGGTGTTGTTTGACTGGGGTAACACGGGAGAGGCAAACATCCCTTAGTAGGTGTTGTTTGACTGGGGTAACACGGGAGAGGCAAAAATCCTTTAGCAGATGTTGTTTGACTGGGGTAACACGGAGAGGCAAACATCCCTTAGCAGGTGTTGTTTGACTGGGGTAACACGGGAGAGGCAAACATCCCTTAGTAGGTGTTGTTTGGCCTGGTAACACGGGAGGGACAAAACTCTCACAGTAGGTGTTGTTTGACTGGGGTAACACGGGAGAGGCAAACACCCCTTAGTATGTGTTGTTTGGCTGGGTAACACGGGAGGGACAAAACTCTCACAGTAGGTGTTGTTTGACTGGGGTAACACGGGAGAGGCAAACATCCCTTAGTAGGTGTTGTTTGGCTGGGTAACACGGGAGGGACGAAACTCTCACAGTATGTGTTGTTTGACTGGGGTAACACGGGAGAGGCAAACACCCCTTAGTAGGTGTTGTTTGACTGGGGTAACACGGGAGAGGCAAACATCCCTTAGTAGGTGTTGTTTGACTGGGTTAACACGGGAGAGGCAAACATCCCTTAGTAGGTGTTGTTTGACTGGGGTAACACGGGAGAGGCAAACATCCCTTAGTAGGTGTTGTTTGACTGGGGTAACACGGGAGAGGCAAACATCCCTTAGGATGTGTTGTTTGACTGGGTTAACACGGGAGAGGCAAACATCCCTTAGTAGGTGTTGTTTGGCTGGGTAACACGGGAGGGACGAAACTCTCACAGTATGTGTTGTTTGACTGGGGTAACACGGGAGAGGCAAACACCCCTTAGTAGGTGTTGTTTGACTGGTGTAACACGGGAGAGGCAAACATCCCTTAGTAGGTGTTGTTTGACGGGGGTAACACGAGGGACGCAAAACCCTCTCAGTAGGTAATGATTGACTTTTGTACAACTAGGGCGGCAAAACCCCTTAGATGATATGGATAGTAGACATTTAAGATTAATTCTTTTAAAACTCAATCATAGGCTCTTATCAATCTCTATCTATTGGTCAACACGACATCTAATAACGGATGTGTTAAAAGTTGGCGTTGATTAAATAATAATAATAAACTGTAGTATTGCATTAATGAAATAGCACATAAATGCCCTAATCATGCATCAGATAAGGATAATAGCTATAACCTGTATGTAAATCTCCCACACGTACCTTTCGTTAATGCTGGAAGTATCTTCCAAAGGAATATAAAACTTTAAAAAAACAATTCTAAAACAAAGGCCGGATAGTTGAAGTCCCTAGTTAATGAAGAGACAGTACCATGTAATTAAATATGTGGACAAATATTTTTAATTTTTAATAAAGGCTTGTGTAATATTTTGAAGTATTGCTCAAGTTATTATAAAATTTTTGTCAGTTAGTGTTTGACGTTTTTCAACATCCTGAAGATGTCATATATAGGGAGAAACATGTAGGTAATTGATATAAATTATTTCACCTGCAGACTATCATATATATTTATGAATGAGGCAATGGTTTTAGATTTCTTCTTAAATAACTATTTATCCTCATTTATTGCTGTCGTGTAAGTTATAAAAGTTCTACTGGTATTTTGATAATGAAGAAAAAATAATTGAAATGAGTTGAAAACAAATCCTCTGAGACAAAGTAGCTGTTACTTCGACATTATCTTTGTACTCTTGCCTCGTCAATTTGGGAAATTTATGTTTCGAGTATAATCGCTGGAAATCCACAGCCGTTAGGGTTGTTAGTTAGCGACATGAATGGTAACAATTGTACGTTGTTTAATTCCCGTGCTGTACATTGTACCCCCTCTCTACAGCCAGGGCGTAGATGGCGGGAGGTGTATGGCGGAAGTCGTTTTTGAAAGAGGTTCGGGAGAGAGAGAGAGAGAGAAGGGAGGTAGGGGTTGTTGTATTGATCCGGTGAATGGTTCTGCAACTCACCCCCACCCTTGCTTTCAAGGACTTTGCCTCCCGTCACAACACTCGGTGGCCGTACAACTTCCATGTATGTCTAGACGGATCCATTCCTTTGAAATATTTTGTCTCTCGTCGGTCACTCAGTGACGGCTAGCTTCTGCGCCACCGTGACTTTTTTATTTTGTTTGTTGTAATTCTTAATTAAGTTGTCACACCTGGCCAGTGTGTTCATCGACTGTATGTTGTCACACCTGGCCAGTGTGTTCATCGACTGTATGTTTTCATGTTTGACTCATGGAAACTCGTAATGTTGATAAGTTAGCGTGTTATTGTTATTTTCATTATCATTTACAAATATTTAGTTGCATTATTTTCAAGTCGGAGATGTTTTCATATTTTCTTTGATAAATGGGTTTGCTACACATCCCATGTCTATTTGACCTACATTTGGAATTTTAAATCCAATAAAAGGAAATTATAAAACTCGCTGATCACGCTAAAGTGTATTAAAATTAGTCAATACAGTATTTATGCTTGACAGTTTTTTTTTTGTTACAAAATTTGAAAATACATATTTCGTTCTTTTATTTTATAAGCTATTTGTAGAAACTTCAAGTTGAACTCGAAAAGGTTATAGATCCAACATGTTACCTCAAGACAGTTATACTCGTCCGAGTGCTACTACATATGCCTTATTTAAAGTGTAGGAAGTCTCTAAACAAAAACCCAAGTGTACTAAACTCGTATTGATTCCAGCACAAATGTAGTTTTGAAAGTATGAAAGCACTGGACACCAAAAATTTAAAATATCTCATGACTTTAACTTGGAAATACTATATATATATATATATATATATATATATATATATATATATATATTTATTGCCTTAAAACACAAGGCAAAATTCAAGGTTATTGTTTAAATACTGCCTATTTTAATAGATATAAAATTAAAATTTTTATTTGAATTTATGCTTACTGCTATGCAAATAAATTCACAGTAAGATTCGTGGGCGAGTTCGAACCTTGACCTTAATGTACTCTGTAGGCCTATTATGGGGTCAGGATAAGTTAGCCTAATTTCAGTTTTAAAAAGAACTTATGGCAGATGATAGAAAACAGGGTCGGAGAGTGTAGCGTGTAAGATAGGTTCAATTGTGGTCCTGTTGAGTACCATAGACACGCAGAGGGAATATAGAGGAAAGGAGAGTTATAGAAAATGTTATTAATTAAAGTGTCAGAGAAGAAGACGACGTACAAGACAAGTTTGTTGTAAGAGAGGTTAGGCGTTAAGCTGACTGGAGCAGTAGAGACGGTTTCTAGAGCTGTAGCATAACGCTTTTAATGATGGGAAAAATAGAAACTGAAACGTGGTAATCAATTAAACGTTTCTACTGTAACTTCAACTGGATGAACTTCTTTTCAAATTTAAAGTTTTTTTCTAAATACGATTCTAATGTTTTAATAGCTAGTATCAAAAGTTCATTGTTCTGTCCTTTACTCAAACAGTTATATTCAAATCGATTTAAACTTCACCATCAAGCTATTTAAACTTCACCATCAAGCTATTTAAACTTCACCATGAAGCTATTTAAACTTCACCATCAAGCATTTAAACTTCACCATCAAGCTATTTAAACTTCACCATCAAGCTATTTAAACTTCACCATCAAGCTATTTAAACTTCACCATCAAGCTATTTAAACTTCACCATGAAGCTATTTAAACTTCACCATCAAGCATTTAAACTTCACCATCAAGCTATTTAAACTTCACCATCAAGCTATTTAAACTTCACCATCAAGCTATTTAAACTTCACCATCAAGCTATTTAAACTTCACAATCAAGCTATTTAAACTTCACCATGAAGCTATTTAAACTTCACCATCAAGCATTTAAACTTCACCATCAAGCTATTTAAACTTCACTATCAAGCTATTTAAACTTCACCATCAAGCTATTTAAACTTCACCATCAAGCTATTTAAACTTCACCATCAAGCTATTTAAACGTCACCATCAAGCTATTTAAACATCACCATCAAGCTATTTAAACTTCACCATCAAGCTATTTAAACTTCACCATCAAGCTATTTAAACTTCATCATCAAGCTATTTAAACTTCACCATCAAGCATTTAAACTTCACCATCAAGCTATTTAAACTTCACCATCAAGCTATTTAAACTTCACCATCAAGCTATTTAAACGTCACCATCAAGCTATTTAAACATCACCATCAAGCTATTTAAACTTCACCATCAAGCTATTTAAACTTCACCATCAAGCTATTTAAACTTCACCATCAAGCATTTAAACTTCACCATCAAGCTATTTAAACTTCACCATCAAGCTATTTAAACTTCACCATCAAGCTATTTAAACTTTTAAACCAATAATAAAATAACTTACTCTAAAATATTGTTATATTTGCTGAATATATATAATACTTCTAAATATCTTTGTTAACTCATTTTCACATTTGTTACTAAAATATACACTTTAAAGGAGAAACACAATTTTAATGGGATCTATCACCTTTGAGGGTAAAAGTATTTTAATAATTTAATTTAACCCCCTGCTCCATACATTGCTCCTTCTTCCGCTATTCGCTTGTCTTCCTCTGCAACCTGAACAGCTTTTACTCTTTGTAGTCTACTTGCCGTCTTCTTTAGCCTTCCGCAGTCGTAAGTGATGGTGTGACGTGTTCAGTCTTGGCGACATTTGCCATCCGGATAAGGTAGCCTTCACTATACACATCTCGTTTCCTGCTAAAAGTAACTTTGGGACATCTGCTCCAGATAAACGTGAATGAACCCATTTGCGTTTGGCGTCTTACCTAACGAGCAGCGATTGAGGAGTTGCTCATCAAAATGCCGCTTATAAATGGGCAACGTATGGATGTATACTTTTCATTATTGGTTTTTAATGACTTCATAATGCTTTTAGGTGCTGTATTATGATTGATATACTGTTTGCCACATGATTTCAAGATATTAGCAAAATAAACAAAACGTTTTGAGTTTAAGTCAAATTGTTTTCAATAGCTATTTTTTCCTAAGTAGTAAAAAAATCTTTTTTTATTTATTTCATCGAGAAAACGTTTTTTATAATTTTACACACACACACACACACACACACACACACACACACACACACTCAGGAAAGAGTATAAAACAAAAAATATCATTACTTGAAAATGTAAAAAATACCCCTTTTACAGGTGACTGATCCTCTTAAGTATTGCAAACCACAAACGTGAAAAGAATTGAAACATAACCTCAATGTAAATGTTTTTAAAAATATATTAAAAAAATATTTTACACGCACACAAAATATATCTCGTTTATAATATAACTACAGAGTTGTAGGGTGTTGTTGTTTATAAATCATTTAAAGTTAACTGACTGTAACATTGAAGTAGGTAAACTATTGACATACGTTTAGCGCAAGCAGACGGTTTGTTTTTACACATCTGAACAACAGAAAGTGATTTTAAAAGTAGCAAACCATAATTAGTGGTTAAAGTTTGAGAAACTGCAAACAAATCTATGATTTACCAATTCACTCGCAACTGTATTAAGCTATGTCTAACACGGTGACCGAAGCCGTGCACCCGTTCAATGGTGTTGCAGTGGCTGAAGATTCCTTTTTGAAAAAAAAATTCATTTTTATTCTTATTGCAAGCAAATCATAACTGGACACTATATAGCTTTATTTTAATAATTTAATGTTTATTACAGAGATATGGATCTTATTCCTATTTCTTAACCTTGACCATGAGCTTTTAGATATCTCACTGTAACTGCGACAGATTGTGCCTAAGTAAAGGTGAATACATAACCTTGTAAGTAATGATCCACCGCCACCTAAAATCCCAGATTACCCTCGTTTTCCTTCCATAGTTCAATTTATACTTCATCTAACCTTCTCTATCCCTAACCAACACCGCCTTGAGGTTTTAGATATCAAGCCATTGCTGCGACAGATTGTGCCTAAGTAAAGGTGAATACATAACCTTGTAAGTAATGATCCACCGCCACCTAAAATCCCAGATTACCCTCGTTTTCCTTCCATAGTTCAATTTATACTTCATCTAACCTTCTCTATCCCTAACCAACACCGCCTTGAGGTTTTAGATATCAAGCCATTGCTGCGACAGATTGTGCCTAAGTAAAGGTGAATACATAACCTTGTAAGTAATGATCCACCGCCACCTAGAGTCCCATATAATCCTCAATTTGCTTCCACAGTTTGACACATATTTTACCTAAACCTCCTTATTCGCGACCCTTACTAAGATTTAGTTATTGCATAAGTGAAGTCTACCTACCTGAGTCAGTGAGTTTTAAGCTTTGCACGGCAACAAAAAGTATACAATATATCATATTTTTGTAATAAACCGAACCAAAAAGGGATGAAAGTCATAGTAAAATCAAAAATACACTTCTTGGGATAACGTAACGCAACTGCATGTATTCTTGTTAGCGTTAATTTAGATGTTTCCGTTTACACCTTCAAGGCAGTCAGATCATAGATTGGCAAATTGTCGCTAGAGGCGTCACAAGATATGCATCTCTGCGAAATCGGGGCCATTTTGAATCGCGGATTATAGCCGTAACGTAATTACACGCTGCCGTAGTGGTATGGGAGGAACATATGGCGCCTGCAAGGTTAATATTGCCTCGTGACGTCACGAAAAGGTTGCACTGTAAAGCTTCCCGCGATAGATGTTCCGGTATAAAATGCAAACAGGGAGCAAAATAAATTTCGCTTATAGCTATATTATTACTATTATTATTTTCAAGTAAGGATATTTTGACTTGGGACTGGATTGTTTATCTGTTTTAGCGGTTTTTTGTATGTTTATACCAAAATACATTTTTTAAAATTTTAATTAATTTCATTCGTTTATCCGCAAGTTTTATAGTCTTTCCTAGAAGCTTTACCCAAAGTAATATCAGTGAAAAACCTCCGAATCTTTAGTATGATATCGTCCGATGATATCGGAGTGTTCAGGTCGTCCATCAAGTTTTCAGGAAGGCCTCCGAGTCTCCAGAAAGATCACTGAGTGGTCAGAAAAACCTTCGAATCTTCAGGAGGACCTCTAAGTCTTCATCTCAGAAAAAACCCCTGAGTCTTCCGAATAACCTTCGAGTCATAAGAAGATCGAAATTATTTTCTATCTTTGTCAAGAGATAAGTGGATATTTTGTTTCTACGCCCGTCCAAACTAAAGGGTTGTAACAATATATGATCATACTTTCCCAAAACATTGTAGCTACAAACTCTCTAGATCGTCCCACGAGGAATCACAATTGTATCATACGACAGGTTAGCCCGACCCATTTTATTACAAAAAGCCGCGTCGTCAAAACTGACATTATTTCGTTTTTCTTCAACAATTTTCGCTAACGAAGAAGGATTGAAAATTGAGTAAGCTCTGCATTTCTGGGTTGCACGCTTGACGGAAACGTCCTGGAATCCATTATTAAACTAAGAATATAGTACACTCACTGTAAACAAAATAATCTGGTATACTAAACCCTTCTACATTGTGTTACATATGGAAAATACTGAGTAAAACATCTGCTACTCAAGCTGGTTAGTAAATATACTAAGTGCCGTGGTTGTTATGACAAGCATTAATCGAGCGAAAAGTAGTCAATAAACTTCATTTAACAGTAGGGTGACCGTACCCAAACAATATTCTCCTGAGGTCAGCGTATTTCTAACGATCTACGTTTACCTCAAAGAGGTCACACGGATAATAAATATTTCTGTGGTGCCTAAGTTGACGCTATGTCGATAGTTGGATTATTATTTATTATTATTACTAAAACTCGGAGGGACCTTATCGGTGTAGAGCATTTAGCTGTAGCCTTTGTACTCTCTTCCCATCCCTACCACAAGACTAGCTTAGTAGATACCTACCTCTTTGCAGAATCCAAGTACCCACCAAGGTAGAGCATATTATTACTAAAACTCGGAGGGACCTTATCGGTGTAGAGCATTTAACTTGTACTCTCTTCCCATCCCTACCACAAGACTAGCTTAGTGGATACCTACCTCTTTGCAGAAATCAAGTACCCACCTGATGCTAAATCTTCTGATATCCTCTGGTGTACATACCTGCCAGCGAAACCACTTTCTCCTTGCAGCTCCCAAAGCAGGGCACTCACAGAGTACGTGGATTGGGCTTTCCTCTTGGTCTTCGTCGCATCTCTTGCACACAGGGGACCTAGATTTTCCAATTTTGTATTGGAACCCCCTCAGATTCCCATGGCCTGTGACCAGCTCTACAGTAACTCTAAGTTGAGGTCTACTTAAGGAGAGTAGTACTTTGCCTCACAAATCTCCTGAGTAACCCCACAGTACCTTGGATTTGTTACACCCCAAAGTTGCATTCCATTCTTCCCTGCGCAACCTGTCTATATGTGTCGTGATCCTCTTTCGCCCCTCCTGAGGTGGCATGCCCACTGTCCTCAGCAACGGTCCTTGAGCTATACACCCTTGTTTTGCTTAGGCGTCAGCTCTCTCATTCCCTATCCAGCCAGAATGTCCTGGAATCCAGGTTAGGTTGAGCGAATTATACTTACCCAGCTCTGCTAGAGAAGCTATAGTCTCAGCCACCAGCTTAGAGCTGGCACCTAAAGCCTTCAGAGCTGCCTGACTGTCCGAGCAAATCCAGATGGTCTTACCCCTCTTGCCAGACCTATTATTTCCTCAGCACATAGTTTGATCGCGAGCACCTCCCCCTGGAAAACGATAATTGGATACCACGTAGATATTAACTTATTGTACACCTTCTTCCATAGTATATTAGTTTTTGTATTTTCCTTTTAGAATTAATGATTACTTTTAGGTTTTTTGTTATTTTCTGATTCCTTAATTTTTTCCGATCTCCTCTCCGAACGTTTCGGATTAGCGAGTTTTTTAATGACCTCGTTCCTCCTAAAATGTTTCTTTCTTTCATCTCATTATTAACATTTAAACCCCAATATCTAATTAAATTTTATTTTAACATTGAAAACACTGAGTTCAGGATAGTCAGTTACTATTTACGTCTTCCATTCATCAATTACGTCACATGAGATTTTCATGTAGAATAATCGATGAATCTGTAATTATTTAATTGTAAATGTTAATAAAATAGGAATTGCAAATATTTTATGTCTTATAAAAATATATTAAATGCTTATTATATATGTGCTCGAACAGTACCTGTTGGAAGTTTGCAGTTTTTACTGTAATATTTTTTCAGTAATATTCATTTATTTGTGTTTAATTTATAACACACAGAGCAAAATAGTAATAAAAAGCAACGTGTTATACATAAGAGACCAATTGCTCACATTCATCACCATTAGCGAGTAGGTTTACGTTTGTAGCATCACACCTACTTTATGTACAGGGCGATTTGTTTTTATATGCTCTTCGTCTTATCCACTAAGAGTAAAAACTAGTTTTACTCTCAACCCACTAAACGTGTAAGATTTACAAATTAAAATTTAGACTTCAAAATTCAAAATTAGTTTTAAAATTGTTTCCTTCAAGGTTGAAAATTAGAATTTAGACTCATGAAAAAATATAGTCTTCAAGTTTTTAAATTCTGCATAGAAAAAAATTTAATCTCCATAATTCAAAATAAGTTTTAAAGCTTGAAAATCTAAATAATAATTGGAAATCAAAATTTTGCCTTATCGATTAAAAATTAAAATTTAGTTTCCTACATTATAAATTACCAATTAAAAATTTAACCTACAAGATTGACAATTAACATTTAAATGTGGCTTCCAAATTAAAAATTAAAATTTACAGTTTAGCCTTCTATAGTAAAAATTATCAATAAATATAGGCTTTTATAATATAAAATACCATTAAAATTAAGTGTTCAAGAAGATTGTAGTTTTTTAGTGTAACTACCGAATTTTACCCTTAATTTGCCCACCTTAGGATACCCAGTTATATTAGTAGCATCCCTCCCAATCAGCATGAGAATAATATCAGAAGATGGTGGTTACGTCACCGTACAAACTAGCGTTTGAGGAATGAGGTAATCAAACTTTACTGTGCATTCTTTCGTAGACAAATATCAGAAGATGGTGGTTACGTCACCGTACAAGCTAGCGTTTGAGGAATGAGGTAATCAAACTTTACTGTGCATTCTTTCGTAGACAAATATCAGAAGATGGTGGTTACGTCACCGTACAAGCTAGCGTTTGAGGAATGAGGTAATCAAACTTTACTGTGCATTCTTTCGTAGACAAATATCAGAAGATGGTGGTTACGTCACCGTACAAGCTAGCGTTTGAGGAATGAGGTAATCAAACTTTACTGTGCATTCTTTCGTAGACAAATATCAGAAGATGGTGGTTACGTCACCGTACAAGCTAGCGTTTGAGGAATGAGGTAATCAAACTTTACTGTGCATTCTGTCGTAGACAAATATCAGAAGATGGTGGTTACGTCACCGTACAAGCTAGCGTTTGAGGAATGAGGTAATCAAACTTTACTGTGCATTCTTTCGTAGACAAATATCAGAAGATGGTGGTTACGTCACCGTACAAGCTAGCGTTTGAGGAATGAGGTAATCAAACTTTACTGTGCATTCTTTCGTAGACAAATATCAGAAGATGGTGGTTACGTCACCGTACAAGCTAGCGTTTGAGGAATGAGGTAATCAAACTTTACTGTGCATTCTTTCGTAGACAAATATCAGAAGATGGTGGTTACGTCACCGTACAAGCTAACGTTTGAGGAATGAGGTAATCAAACTTTACTGTGCATTCTTTCGTAGACAAATATCAGAAGATGGTGGTTACGTCACCGTACAAGCTAACGTTTGAGGAATGAGGTAATCAAACTTTACTGTGCATTCTTTCGTAGACAAATATCAGAAGATGGTGGTTACGTCACCGTACAAGCTAGCGTTTGAGGAATGACGTAATCAAACTTTACTGTGCATTCTTTCGTAGACAAATATCAGAAGATGGTGGTTACGTCACCGTACAAGCTAGCGTTTGAGGAATGAGGTAATCAAACTTTACTGTGCATTCTTTCGTAGACAAATATCAGAAGATGGTGGTTACGTCACCGTACAAGCTAACGTTTGAGGAATGAGGTAATCAAACTTTACTGTGCATTCTTTCGTAGACAAATATCAGAAGATGGTGGTTACGTCACCGTACAAGCTAGCGTTTGAGGAATGAGGTAATCAAACTTTACTGTGCATTCTTTCGTAGACAAATATCAGAAGATGGTGGTTACGTCACCGTACAAGCTAGCGTTTGAGGAATGAGGTAATCAAACTTTACTGTGCATTCTTTCGTAGACAAATATCAGAAGATGGTGGTTACGTCACCGTACAAGCTAGCGTTTGAGGAATGAGGTAATCAAACTTTACTGTGCATTCTTTCGTAGACAAATATCAGAAGATGGTGGTTACGCCACCGTACAAGCTAACGTTTGAGGAATGAGGTAATCAAACTTTACTGTGCATTCTTTCGTAGACAAATATCAGAAGATGGTGGTTACGTCACCGTACAAGCTAGCGTTTGAGGAATGAGGTAATCAAACTTTACTGTGCATTCTTTCGTAGACAAATATCAGAAGATGGTGGTTACGTCACCGTACAAGCTAGCGTTTGAGGAATGAGGTAATCAAACTTTACTGTGCATTCTTTCGTAGACAAATATCAGAAGATGGTGGTTACGCCACCGTACAAGCTAACGTTTGAGGAATGAGGTAATCAAACTTTACTGTGCATTCTTTCGTAGACAAATATCAGAAGATGGTGGTTACGTCACCGTACAAGCTAGCGTTTGAGGAATGAGGTAATCAAACTTTACTGTGCATTCTTTCGTAGACAAATATCAGAAGATGGTGGTTACGTCACCGTACAAGCTAGCGTTTGAGGAATGAGGTAATCAAACTTTACTGTGCATTCTTTCGTAGACAAATATCAGAAGATGGTGGTTACGTCACCGTACAAGCTAGCGTTTGAGGAATGAGGTAATCAAACTTTACTATTCATTCTTTGGTAGACAAATATCAGAAGATGGTGGTTACGTCACCGTACAAGCTAGCGTTTGAGGAATGAGGTAATCAAACTTTACTATTCATTCTTTGGTAGACAAATATCAGAAGATGGTGGCTACGTCACCGTACAAGCTAGCGTTTGAGGAATGAGGTAATCAAACTTTACTATTCATTCTTTGGTAGACAAATATCAGAAGATAGTGGTTACGTCACCGTACAAGCTAGCGTTTGAGGAATGAGGTAATGAAACTTTACTGTGCATTCTTTCGTAGACAAATATCAGAAGATGGTGGTTACGTCACCGTACAAGCTAGCGTTTGAGGAATGAGGTAATCAAACTTTACTGTGCATTCTTTCGTAGACAAATATCAGAAGATGGTGGTTACGTCACCGTACAAGCTAGCGTTTGAGGAATGAGGTAATAAAACTTTACTGTGCATTCTTTCGTAGACAAATATCAGAAGATGGTGGTTACGCCACCGTACAAGCTAACGTTTGAGGAATGAGGTAATCAAACTTTACTGTGCATTCTTTCGTAGACAAATATCAGAAGATGGTGGTTACGTCACCGTACAAGCTAGCGTTTGAGGAATGAGGTAATCAAACTTTACTGTGCATTCTTTCGTAGACAAATATCAGAAGATGGTGGTTACGTCACCGTACAAGCTAGCGTTTGAGGAATGAGGTAATCAAACTTTACTGTGCATTCTTTCGTAGACAAATATCAGAAGATGGTGGTTACGCCACCGTACAAGCTAACGTTTGAGGAATGAGGTAATCAAACTTTACTGTGCATTCTTTCGTAGACAAATATCAGAAGATGGTGGTTACGTCACCGTACAAGCTAGCGTTTGAGGAATGAGGTAATCAAACTTTACTGTGCATTCTTTCGTAGACAAATATCAGAAGATGGTGGTTACGTCACCGTACAAGCTAGCGTTTGAGGAATGAGGTAATCAAACTTTACTGTGCATTCTTTCGTAGACAAATATCAGAAGATGGTGGTTACGTCACCGTACAAGCTAGCGTTTGAGGAATGAGGTAATCAAACTTTACTATTCATTCTTTGGTAGACAAATATCAGAAGATGGTGGTTACGTCACCGTACAAGCTAGCGTTTGAGGAATGAGGTAATCAAACTTTACTATTCATTCTTTGGTAGACAAATATCAGAAGATGGTGGCTACGTCACCGTACAAGCTAGCGTTTGAGGAATGAGGTAATCAAACTTTACTATTCATTCTTTGGTAGACAAATATCAGAAGATGGTGGTTACGTCACCGTACAAGCTAGCGTTTGAGGAATGAGGTAATCAAACTTTACTGTGCATTCTTTCGTAGACAAATATCAGAAGATGGTGGTTACGTCACCGTACAAGCTAGCGTTTGAGGAATGAGGTAATCAAACTTTACTGTGCATTCTTTCGTAGACAAATATCAGAAGATGGTGGTTACGTCACCGTACAAGCTAGCGTTTGAGGAATGAGGTAATCAAACTTTACTGTGCATTCTTTCGTAGACAAATATCAGAAGATGGTGGTTACGTCACCGTACAAGCTAGCGTTTGAGGAATGAGGTAATCAAACTTTACTGTGCATTCTTTCGTAGACAAATATCAGAAGATGGTGGTTACGCCACCGTACAAGCTAACGTTTGAGGAATGAGGTAATCAAACTTTACTGTGCATTCTTTCGTAGACAAATATCAGAAGATGGTGGTTACGTCACCGTACAAGCTAGCGTTTGAGGAATGAGGTAATCAAACTTTACTGTGCATTCTTTCGTAGACAAATGATAAACAAATGAGGGTTATTAAGTTTTAGTTTCATAATAAAAGGTTGTTTTAATGCAATTTTACTTGGATGTATGTGTAAAAATATCAACAAACTGATATTCCTCTCCGAGTTCTCCAATGCTCCCACTCGATATCTGTAAATTAATGAACTGTTAACAACTAGTTTCAACGCCTTTCTTGTTTAATTGCATCGGTTCGGTTGTGTTCAGAACGAACTCCTTAACGATTTGCTTTAATCTGCTCTCGTCTCATTTGCACTGTAAGATTTCTGTGTAAGGTAAATCCGTCAAACAAATGAACCATGTAGGCTTTTGCCGCACCGCCCTGTGTAACAAAGCCGTTCTACGTATTAGAGTAACTCTGTCCTGGATGATGAAGCAAGAGATAGAACCTAGCACATAATAGAGAATCTCCGACCCTCTGTCCTTCCAAGAGGATAAATAGGTCACATAAGTTTAAGGAATAAAGCGAACATAAGCGGAGTAGGGCACCTGGCCTTGAAAGCCTGGTACTAGACCGTGTAAACATTGTTTCCGAATCGAGGAATTCTAGCAGCACTACTACCTAGAAAATATGTGAACTAATGCCACTGTGCTGTATCCAGTACACCCCTCTTAGGCCTAAATATTACTCGACCTAGTATTAGACTACACAAAATCTACACGTTTTCGAATTACAATTATTTACTTCATATTTATAAAAAAACATGTTTTTGTTAACCTTGAACTGTCTGTACTGCAGCCGTAGAAATAGCTGGGTGCTCATTACTTTCTTTATAACGCCAAACACGTTCAGGATAATTCGGCGCTATTTAGATAATGAATTCATTTTGGAATTGTGTCTTGTAAACGTTCTTTATTTTCATTCACACACTACTGAAGCCTTTGAAATTTGTCTGACACCACAGCAAACTTTGTTTTTTAAGAAGACCGTTGTCTATCATAGACTAAATTCCACAAAAAAGCAAGTAGTGTTATGAAAAACTTAAGAAAAAACTGAAAGAACAGTTAGAAGAGGCAGATAAAGGAAGGAAATTGAAAAAGGCTCCGGGACCTCCATGAATATATACTGAACGGATCAGGCATGGCTCCCCGAACCTGCTAGAAATGCTCCGTAAACTCTTCGGAAGGTGTTTGGAAATGATGAAACTCCAAAAGAATTGAGATAAACATATATTTTTCCCATACACAAGAAAGGCCTGAAAACCAATCAGAAGAATTAGAGAGGAATCGTTGTTATACTAAATTTGATAGAAATTGCCATAACAGACGAGCAGCTGGGAGACGAAGCAGATTTTATAGATTCCATACTGAAATTATAGCGATCGATAGAGAATTCATTCCATTTTACACGGTATTAACACTGTATTAAAAACCGTCCAAGGTAATGCAGTTTTACTAAATTTGATAGAAATTGCCATAACAGACGAGCAGCTGGAAGACGAAGCAGATTTTATAGATTCCATACTGAAGTTATAGCGATCGATAGAGAATTCATTCCATTGTACACGGTATTAACACTGTATTAAAAACCGTCCAAGGTAATGCAGTTTTACTAAATTTGATAGAAATTGCCATAACAGACGAGCAGCTGGAAGACGAAGCAGATTTTATAGATTCCATACTGAAGTTATAGCGATCGATAGAGAATTCATTCCATTGTACACGGTATTAACACTGTATTAAAAACCGTCCAAGGTAATGCAGTTTTACTAAATTTGATAGAAATTGCCATAACAGACGAGCAGCTGGAAGACGAAGCAGATTTTATAGATTCCATACTGAAGTTATAGCGATCGATAGAGAATTCATTCCATTGTACACGGTATTAACACTGTATTAAAAACCGTCCAAGGTAATGCAATTTTACTAAATTTGATAGAAATTGCCATAACAGACGAGCAGCTGGAAGACGAAGCAGATTTTATAGATTCCATACTGAAGTTATAGCGATCGATAGAGAATTCATTCCATTGTACACGGTATTAACACTGTATTAAAAACCGTCCAAGGTAATGCAGTTTTACTAAATTTGATAGAAATTGCCATAACAGACGAGCAGCTGGAAGACGAAGCAGATTTTATAGATTCCATACTGAAGTTATAGCGATCGATAGAGAATTCATTCCATTGTACACGGTATTAACACTGTATTAAAAACCGTCCAAGGTAATGCAGTTTTACTAAATTTGATAGAAATTGCCATAACAGACGAGCAGCTGGAAGACGAAGCAGATTTTATAGATTCCATACTGAAGTTATAGCGATCGATAGAGAATTCATTCCATTGTACACGGTATTAACACTGTATTAAAAACCGTCCAAGGTAATGCAGTTTTACTAAATTTGATAGAAATTGCCATAACAGACGAGCAGCTGGGAGACGAAGCAGATTTTATAGATTCCATACTGAAGTTATAGCGATCGATAGAGAATTCATTCCATTGTACACGGTATTAACACTGTATTAAAAACCGTCCAAGGTAATGCAGTTTTACTAAATTTGATAGAAATTGCCATAACAGACGAGCAGCTGGAAGACGAAGCAGATTTTATAGATTCCATACTGAAGTTATAGCGATCGATAGAGAATTCATTCCATTGTACAGGGTATTAACACTGTATTAAAAACCGTTCAAGGTAATGCAGTTTTACTAAATTTGATAGAAATTGCCATAACAGACGAGCAGCTGGAAGACGAAGCAGATTTTATAGATTCCATACTGAAGTTATAGCGATCGATAGAGAATTCATTCCATTGTACACGGTATTAACACTGTATTAAAAACCGTCCAAGGTAATGCAGTTTTACTAAATTTGATAGAAATTGCCATAACAGACGAGCAGCTGGAAGACGAAGCAGATTTTATAGATTCCATACTGAAGTTATAGCGATCGATAGAGAATTCATTCCATTGTACACGGTATTAACACTGTATTAAAAACCGTCCAAGGTAATGCAGTTTTACTAAATTTGATAGAAATTGCCATAACAGACGAGCAGCTGGAAGACGAAGCAGATTTTATAGATTCCATACTGAAGTTATAGCGATCGATAGAGAATTCATTCCATTGTACACGGTATTAACACTGTATTAAAAACCGTCCAAGGTAATGCAGTTTTACTAAATTTGATAGAAATTGCCATAACAGACGAGCAGCTGGAAGACGAAGCAGATTTTATAGATTCCATACTGAAGTTATAGCGATCGATAGAGAATTCATTCCATTGTACACGGTATTAACACTGTATTAAAAACCGTCCAAGGTAATGCAGTTTTACTAAATTTGATAGAAATTGCCATAACAGACGAGCAGCTGGAAGACGAAGCAGATTTTATAGATTCCATACTGAAGTTATAGCGATCGATAGAGAATTCATTCCATTGTACACGGTATTAACACTGTATTAAAAACCGTCCAAGGTAATGCAGTTTTACTAAATTTGATAGAAATTGCCATAACAGACGAGCAGCTGGAAGACGAAGCAGATTTTATAGATTCCATACTGAAGTTATAGCGATCGATAGAGAATTCATTCCATTGTACACGGTATTAACACTGTATTAAAAACCGTCCAAGGTAATGCAGTTTTACTAAATTTGATAGAAATTGCCATAACAGACGAGCAGCTGGAAGACGAAGCAGATTTTATAGATTCCATACTGAAGTTATAGCGATCGATAGAGAATTCATTCCATTGTACACGGTATTAACACTGTATTAAAAACCGTCCAAGGTAATGCAGTTTTACTAAATTTGATAGAAATTGCCATAACAGACGAGCAGCTGGAAGACGAAGCAGATTTTATAGATTCCATACTGAAGTTATAGCGATCGATAGAGAATTCATTCCATTGTACACGGTATTAACACTGTATTAAAAACCGTCCAAGGTAATGCAGTTTTACTAAATTTGATAGAAATTGCCATAACAGACGAGCAGCTGGAAGACGAAGCAGATTTTATAGATTCCATACTGAAGTTATAGCGATCGATAGAGAATTCATTCCATTGTACACGGTATTAACACTGTATTAAAAACCGTCCAAGGTAATGCAGTTTTACTAAATTTGATAGAAATTGCCATAACAGACGAGCAGCTGGAAGACGAAGCAGATTTTATAGATTCCATACTGAAGTTATAGCGATCGATAGAGAATTCATTCCATTGTACACGGTATTAACACTGTATTAAAAACCGTCCAAGGTAATGCAGTTTTACTAAATTTGATAGAAATTGCCATAACAGACGAGCAGCTGGAAGACGAAGCAGATTTTATAGATTCCATACTGAAGTTATAGCGATCGATAGAGAATTCATTCCATTGTACACGGTATTAACACTGTATTAAAAACCGTCCAAGGTAATGCAGTTTTACTAAATTTGATAGAAATTGCCATAACAGACGAGCAGCTGGAAGACGAAGCAGATTTTATAGATTCCATACTGAAGTTATAGCGATCGATAGAGAATTCATTCCATTGTACACGGTATTAACACTGTATTAAAAACCGTCCAAGGTAATGCAGTTTTACTAAATTTGATAGAAATTGCCATAACAGACGAGCAGCTGGAAGACGAAGCAGATTTTATAGATTCCATACTGAAGTTATAGCGATCGATAGAGAATTCATTCCATTGTACACGGTATTAACACTGTATTAAAAACCGTCCAAGGTAATGCAGTTTTACTAAATTTGATAGAAATTGCCATAACAGACGAGCAGCTGGAAGACGAAGCAGATTTTATAGATTCCATACTGAAATTATAGCGATCGATAGAGAATTCATTCCATTTTACACGGTATTAACACTGTATTAAAAACCGTCCAAGGTAATGCAGTTTTACTAAATTTGATAGAAATTGCCATAACAGACGAGCAGCTGGGAGACGAAGCAGATTTTATAGATTCCATACTGAAATTATAGCGATCGATAGAGAATTCATTCCATTTTACACGGTATTAACACTGTATTAAAAACCGTCCAAGGTAATGCAGTTTTACTAAATTTGATAGAAATTGCCATAACAGACGAGCAGCTGGAAGACGAAGCAGATTTTATAGATTCCATACTGAAGTTATAGCGATCGATAGAGAATTCATTCCATTGTACACGGTATTAACACTGTATTAAAAACCGTCCAAGGTAATGCAGTTTTACTAAATTTGATAGAAATTGCCATAACAGACGAGCAGCTGGAAGACGAAGCAGATTTTATAGATTCCATACTGAAGTTATAGCGATCGATAGAGAATTCATTCCATTGTACACGGTATTAACACTGTATTAAAAACCGTCCAAGGTAATGCAGTTTTACTAAATTTGATAGAAATTGCCATAACAGACGAGCAGCTGGAAGACGAAGCAGATTTTATAGATTCCATACTGAAGTTATAGCGATCGATAGAGAATTCATTCCATTGTACACGGTATTAACACTGTATTAAAAACCGTCCAAGGTAATGCAGTTTTACTAAATTTGATAGAAATTGCCATAACAGACGAGCAGCTGGAAGACGAAGCAGATTTTATAGATTCCATACTGAAGTTATAGCGATCGATAGAGAATTCATTCCATTGTACACGGTATTAACACTGTATTAAAAACCGTCCAAGGTAATGCAGTTTTACTAAATTTGATAGAAATTGCCATAACAGACGAGCAGCTGGAAGACGAAGCAGATTTTATAGATTCCATACTGAAGTTATAGCGATCGATAGAGAATTCATTCCATTGTACACGGTATTAACACTGTATTAAAAACCGTTCAAGGTAATGCAGTTTTACTACATAGGCAAAATACCTTACACTTTTATTGTTACAGTAGGCCTATATACATTTTACTCGTACGAATCGGGGAGAATACGGTGACATCACCAGCCAACCAGTAATCATATGAGTACGTTAGTAACGCGATCTGGGTTACTGGTGGTTTACTACTTACTCTCTTTCGTTTGGCTTCGGTCTCACCCAACATAGGTAATGTTACCCCATGATAGCACTGTATTTATATCAACGCTAAACCAATTTAAACTCTAAATTATGAGAACATATTATTTAAATGTTTAACTTGAGTAATTATACCCTCTTTTAGAATTAACATTTTGGGTGATACTAGGTGTAAGGATATATTATGTTTGCCTACACAGAGAACTTTTAGTTTGTGTTTTATTTTTTATATGGTCGATATTTCTGGCATTTCTATTATGTGATTAGAAAAAAAATTACTCAGAACTTTCTAGGTAGAAAATTGATGGTTAACTTAAACATCAACCGCAACCTAGTATCCGTATCAACACATTATACCAATATTAAATTTACAAAACAAACCTGAATGTAAAATTAAAACTACCAACTGAATATATCTACTAGACATACAAAGAGCCTACACTCTTTGACCACGTTATTGAACACTTCGTTAAAAACTGCTGTCCCCAACAACCTCAACAATGATTCATACTGACCAACCCAGACACTGATGAACATCTCCTAGGGTATTCAAAAACCGTCTATCCTAGTAATGTATTTTTACTATTTATTGTATTTAACATGAACGGTTCGTCCGAACGTCATGGAAAAAACTGACATCATCGAGAGGTAAAGAGGTTAATATTTCTCACGAGCGTTTGTGTTTAGATATGACCAAAAGATTTGGCGAGGTTTACAGAGACTGAGTGTTTATTATCCTTGAGATGATAGCAAGAAAAAAAGGCTGTGAAGTAATATTTTGATACGATACTGATCCACATTAAAGGGGTTTAAAAAAGTAGAGAAAGAGGGGATTTGGTGACCCCTGTGGTTTTTGTAAGGCATATCTTTTTTAACGCTGGCTGCAGGTGGGATACGGAAACTGGGCTGTTTGTATTTGGCTGGTAAAAGGAAGTGAGATCCATCTGGAATTATGACGGATAGAGGGTTTTATTTAGGGGTTTGGGTAGGGGTTGTATGTCCCTACCTTAAATCTACCTAGATTCACATCCCTTACTGAACTTTGTAGCAGCCTTGAAATTAATTAATTAAATTTTAAATGCCTGACCACCATAAATGAAACATTATTGTTGCGTACTATCCCTTCATGAAGAATTAGATGCTACTTGTTTAGAAGTGCTATACAACCTGTAAGACCATAACGCTGACACGCAGCCTGCACATACATTTATTCAGCCCGTGATCTTGCTCTTTATTATTACAGCCGACCACAGATAAATAAAACATTATTGTTGCGTACTATCCCTTCATGAAGAATTAGATGCTACTTGTTTAGAAGTGCTATACAACCTGTAAGACCATAACGCTGACACGCAGCCTGCACATACATTTATTCAGCCCATGATCTTGCTCTTTATTATTACAGCCGACCACAGATAAATAAAACATTATTGTTACGTACTATCCCTTCATGAAGAATTAGATGCTACTTGTTTAGAAGTGCTATACAACCTGTAAGACCATAACGCTGACACGCAGCCTGCACATACATTTATTCAGCCCGTGATCTTGCTCTTTATTATTACAGCCGACCACAGATAAATAAAACATTATTGTTGCGTACTATCCCTTCATGAAGAATTAGATGCTACTTGTTTAGAAGTGCTATACAACCTGTAAGACCATAACGCTGACACTCAGCCTGCATTTGAAATTTTAACATACATTTATTCAGCCCGTGATCTTGCTGTTTATTATTACAGCCGACCACAGATAAATAAATCATCACCTAGTAAATGCATTAATCTATTTAAATCCATTACATAATTTATTGTTTGTTGTGCGGAGCTGGGTAATGATGTTATAAATTATTTATAAGCTTTTGACGCAGGTTTATTCAACATTTATTGTTTTATTTCACTGTCACAATCTCGTGTACAATTTCACTTTATGACGTCAAATATTAAATAACCAAGGCTATACACTGCTTGCGTTGTACCGAAGGCCGACAAATTGAAAGAAATTTTATGTTAAACGTTCCAGACGTTTTAGTAGGAACAGTTAGCACACGTTGTCAATTGACCGTCTTATTTTACCTCGCTGCTATAATTTTTACTTTATTTAGTTAGTAAACTGTTTAGTGATTTAGTGAGTGTGGCTCAAAATTGCTTCTGTGTCTGAGGAACAAAGAATTGATATTTTAAAAACACATGATTACACTTTAGTTTAAATTAAAAGGATAAACGTTATCACTAAAAGAAGGAAAGGGAAATATCCGGGAAATTATATGATTTCGTGTACGGGAAATGTGTTTAGATGGTTTGAAACTGAATAAAATATATTTAAATATGTAAATACTAAAATCCATAACTATGTGCCTTTTATATCTCATATTTCACCTGGCGCGTTTCAGACAAACGTAATTTTCTCTTTCCTTTCGTTTAATCACAAGCTGAATTTAAAAGACCATTTGGAATGTGCTTAAACGCTATTTAGTGGATATTTTGGTTTAACATACTTCACAAAGGAACTGACAATTATTGTAAATAGTATATATAATTTAAATGAGGTCACACATCTGGATATGGGCTACCAAGGATCGTGACTATTCGGTGCATACCATGGTTGGAACCATGATAGGAAAGGACAGTTTACTTAAAGATGGGAATAGGTAAAAGACGTGCTAATAAAATATCCCTTTTTGTAAGATACTGAACACGTTCCTTTTGACGCGAACTTGAATACCAAAATTCTACCTCAGAATTCTCTGCATATCGAGTAAAACAATATTAATGCCATATCCAGCTGCACTCTTTTATATTTAATGTGATCCACGTCCTGGTGTAGTGGCTTTGTTGTGCTTGGAAAGTATTCTCATTCGAACACCTTTGCGTAAACCGATAGTTTGTACGGAATACATTTAAACAATAACTATTATAAGCTACAACACAGTACATATAAATTTATCTTGTGAATTGGTTTCCTGCCTTCGGGTTCTTATTAATAAGTCTTCCTTTTTAAAGTTAGAAAAAACGTACTTTTTTTAATTACGAAATAATTTGTGAAATTCTGTAATTTATTTTCGAAAAAACATATTTCAACAAACCTTCTGATCAATTCAATCGAGACATTCGTGTGGCATTTCGTGACATTTTCGAATTTAACACATTTATATCTTCCATTTTCAACAAGATTGTCATTCAAACATACTTGCAGCAAATAAAATAAAATATTGACATTTATCAAAAGAATATAATTTCAAAAGTAAATTATATTTAGTATGTTAAAAGCTTATCTATCAAAGATAAAAATTTGTAAATAATAACTACACTGAAAAATAGGTAGGCATTATAAATCTAATTTTATTGTTTTAAACATGATTTTACCTAAAACAATGACAGACTCATAACTTATCTAGCATGCAATTTTCAGAAGTATTTGCTACAAATGATTCTTGTGTTATTTATATATTGTATTTCATTGTGGCGCTTTTTATTTCCAGTATGTTTCTGCTCCCGTCCAATCTATAGAAGCCCTCGGAGATCCTACAAAGATGCGCGGAAACAATTATAAATTTAATAAACTATGTAACGTCCTTCTTATATTTTTACGTAGTTTCAAATATTCAATTGAATTGTGCTTAATTGAATGGGGTAAGAAAGTTAAAGTGAGGGTGCTAGTAGGTGACTCATTAAACAAACAGCTACGGGGGAAAGATAAGATACATCCGGGCTAGTCTGCGTCCACAAGACAGGATACATAATCCAGACTATAATATACATTGGCAAGCTTCATTTCGTTTCTTCTAATTAATCCCAACTTAACAGGATACTTTATAGCTATATTCTGTATATCAATATAGCCATGTAATACAATATTATTGCTCTACTTTGTCCAGCGCTTGTAAATGGAGGATATATTTGTACTTGGAATTGTTTTTTTAGAACGTATGTTTAAGAAGCATTTGTAAAAATAAAACAGTAGAAGTTAATGGGAGTTTAACAGTTATCGACATTTTTCTCACTAGGCAGTTAACCTTTCCTTACATGTTAAAGCTGAAAAGTCCCGCGAAATAAAAAATCTATTCATTCTGAGTTTTTAAAAAAAAGTTTCTACATGTCTGTTATTTTTGTAATTGCTTTTTAGAAACGGCTTAAATAAATAATTAAAATTTATTCTTATTTTTGAAAATGTTTACATAGGCCTGACACGAAGCCTTATTAAACAATACATTTTGCATCTACGATGCAGAAAAGAATATGTCCACAACACGTGCTGTACATAGCATTTCCTCGTGTTGCCACAAATATAAAATATACTACAGAAAGTAATAAAAAGTAATGACTGAACTCAATGCGGCCATAAAACCTGGCAATTCCATGATTCAGCGCGTTGGGAGTTACACATGTTTGTTGGGGCAGATGAATAATACGGACTCCAATATTGGAATATTGAATCTATCGTCTTATTTTACCTTAATATTCGGAAATATTTGCAAGAGTAGTTAAATGGTAGGAAAAACAATTGTTTAGCATTGATTTATCCTACGTCTAGGTAAGTATCAATGAAAACTCACCGCTTACCTTGATCCTGAATGTAATTCACTTTATCACTTCTAAATCCTTTAGGAGATCTAGCGAGTAGGTTAGATACCTTGCATGACCCAGATGGACAATGACGTCATAATCTCCAGCATCACACGTAAATTCATATCCATAACAAAATCGTTTAATTAACTTATAAAACCCTTACTTCTTTAAGGAAGCCTGCATATGTCTTGTTAAACAGGTAGACATCTCTCTTCGTCTAATCGAACCTTCCCAGGACCAGAAGACCACTACTTCTTCCTTAGTCCTAGCTGATACAATTAGCTTCCCTTCCTTTTAAGGATATGTACCTTCCTACTTCTTCCTATAAGCATATGTACCTGGTGGGCCCCTACCTCATCAGGACCAGAAGAACACTACTACTTCTTCCTTAGTCCTAGCTAATTGTATCCACCCTTCTTCTTAAGGATATGTTCCTTCCTACTTCTTCGTATAAGAATATGTACCTGGTGGGCCCAACCTTCCCAGGAACAGAAGACCACTACTTCTTCCTATAAGCATATGTACCTGGTGGGCCCAACCTTCCCAGGAACAGAAGACCACTACTTCTTCCTTAGTCCTAGCTGATACAATTAGCTTCCCTTCCTTTTAAGGATATGTACCTTCCTACTTCTTCCTATAAGCATATGTACCTGGTGGGCCCCTACCTCATCAGGACCAGAAGACCACTACTTCTTCCTTAGTCCTAGCTAATTGTATCCACCCTTCTTCTTAAGGATATGTTCCTTCCTACTTCTTCGTATAAGAATATGTACCTGGTGGGCCCAACCTTCCCAGGAACAGAAGACCACTACTTCTTCCTATAAGAATATGTACCTGGTGGGCCCAACCTTCCCAGGAACAGAAGACCACTACTTCTTCCTATAAGCATATGTACCTGGTGGGCCCAACCTTCCCAGGAACAGAAGACCACTACTTCTTCCTTAGTCCTAGCTAATTGTATCCACCCTTCCTCTTAAGGATATGTAATTCCTACTTCTTCCTATAAGCATATGTACCTGTTGGAGCCCTACTTTCTCACGACCAGAAGACCACTACTTCTTCCTTAGTCCTAGCTAATTGTATCCACCCTTCCTTTTAAGGATATGTACCTCCTTCTTCTTTCTATAAGCATATGTACCTGGTGGACTCCTTCCTTCCCAGGACCAGAAGACCACTACTTCCTCCTTAGTCCTAGCTAATTGTAACCACCCTTCCTCTTAAGGATATGTACCTCCTACTTCTTCCTATAAGAATATGTACCTGGTGGGCCCCAACCTTTCTAGGACCAGAAGACCACTACTTCTTCCTTAGTCGTAGCTAATTGTATCCACCCTTCCTTTTAAGGATATTTACCTCCTTCTTCTTCCTATAAGCATATGTACCTGGTGGACCCCTACCTTCCCAGGACCAGAAGACCACTACTTCTTCCTTAGTCCTAGCTAATTGTATCCACCCTTCCTTTTAAGGATATAAACCTCCTACTTCTTCCTATAAGAATATGTACCTGGTGGGCCCCAACCTTCCCAGGACCAGAAGACCACTACTTCTTCCATAGTCCTAGCTAATTGTATCCACCCTTCCTCTTAAGGATATGTACCTCCTACTTCTTCCTATAAGAATATGTACCTGGTGAACCCCTACCTTCCCAGGACCAGAAGACCACTACTTCTTCCATAGTCCTAGCTAATTGTATCCACCCTTCCTCTTAAGGATATGTACCTCCTACTTCTTCCTATAAGCATATGTACCTGGTGAACCCCTACCTTCCCAGGACCAGAAGACCACTACTTCTTCCATAGTCCTAGCTAATTGTATCCACCCTTCCTCTTAAGGATATGTACCTCCTACTTCTTCCTATAAGCATAAGTACCTGGTGGGCACCAACCTTCCTAGGACCAGAAAACCACTACTTCTTCCTTAGTCCTAGCTAATTGTATCCACCCTTCCTTTTAAGGATATGTAACTTCCTACTTCTTCCTATAAGCATATGTACCTGGTGGACCCCTACTTTCTCAGGACCAGAAGACCACTACTTCTTCCTTTGTCCTAGCTAATTGTATACACCCTTCCTCTTAAGGATATGTACCTCCTACTTCTTCCTATAAGAATATGTTCCTGGTGAGCCCCTACCTTCCCAGGACCAGACGACCACTACTTCGTACTATAAGCATATGTATCTGGTGGACCTATACCTTCCCAGGACCAGAAGACCACTACTTCTTCCTTAGTCCTAGCTAATTGTAACCACCCTTCCTCTTAAGGATATGTACCTCCTACTTCTTCCTATAAGAATATGTACCTGGTGGGCCCCAACCTTCCTAGGACCAGAAGACCACTACTTCTTCCTTAGTCCTAGCTAATTGTATCCACTCTTACTCTTAAGGATATGTACCTCCTACTTCTTCTTATAAGCAAATGTACCTGGTGGGCCCCTACCTCATCAGGACCAGAAGACCACTACTTCTTCCTTAGTCCTAGCTAATTGTATCCACCCTTCTTCTTAAGGATATGTTCCTTCCTACTTCTTCGTATAAGAATATGTACCTGGTGGGCCCAACCTTCCCAGGAACAGAAGACCACTACTTCTTCCTATAAGAATATGTACCTGGTGGGCCCAACCTTCCCAGGAACAGAAGACCACTACTTCTTCCTATAAGCATATGTACCTGGTGGGCCCAACCTTCCCAGGAACAGAAGACCACTACTTCTTCCTTAGTCCTAGCTAATTGTATCCACCCTTCTTCTTAAGGATATGTTCCTTCCTACTTCTTCCTATAAGAATATGTACCTGGTGGGCCCAACCTTCCCAGGAACAGAAGACCACTACTTCTTCCTTAGTCCTAGCTAATTGTATCCACCCTTCCTCCTAAGGATATGTACCTTCCTACTTCTTCCTATAAGCATATGTACCTGATGGACCCCTACTTTCTCAGGACCAGAAGACCACTACGTCTTCCTTAGTCCTAGCTAATTGTATCCACCCTTCCTCTTAAGGATATGTACCTCCTACTTATTCCTATAAGCATATATACCTGGTGGACCTCTACCTTCCCAGGACTAGAAGACCACTACTTCTTCCTTAGTCCTAGCTAATTGTATCCACCCTTCCTCTTAAGGATATGTACCTCCTACTTCTTCCTATAAGAATATGTACCTGGTGAGCCCCAACCTTCCCGGGACCCGAAAACCACTACTTCTTCCTTAGTCCTAGCTAATTGTATCCACCCTTCCTCTTAAGGATATGTACCACCTACTTCTTCCTATAAGCATATATACCTGGTGGGCCCCAACCTTCCCAGGACCAGATGACCACTACTTCTTCCTTAGTCCTAGCTAATTGTATCCACCCTTCCTCTTAAGGATATGTACCTCCTACTTCTTCCTATAAGCATATGTACCTGTTCGAGCCCTACTTTCTCACGACCAGAAGACCACTACTTCTTCCTTAGTCCTAGCTAATTGTATCCACCCTTCCTTTTAAGGATATGTACCTCCTTCTTCTTTCTAAAAGAATATGTACCTGGTGGGCCCCAACCTTTCTAGGACCAGAAGACCACTACTTCTTCCTTAGTCGTAGCTAATTGTATCCACCCTTCCTTTTAAGGATATTTACCTCCTTCTTCTTCCTATAAGCATATGTACCTGGTGGACCCCTACCTTCCCAGGACCAGAAGACCACTACTTCTTCCTTAGTCGTAGCTAATTGTATCCACCCTTCCTTTTAAGGATATAAACCTCCTACTTCTTCCTATAAGCATATGTACCTGGTGGGCCCCAACCTTTCCAGGACCAGAAGACCACTACTTCTTCCTTAGTCCTAGCTAATTGTATCCACTCTTCCTTTTAAGGATATGTACCTCCTACTTCTTCCTATAAGAATATGTACCTGGTGAACCCCTACCTTCCCAGGACCAGAAGACCACTACTTCTTCCATAGTCCTAGCTAATTGTATCCACCCTTCCTCTTAAGGATATGTAACTCCTACTTCTTCCTATAAGCATAAGTACCTGGTGGGCCCCAACCTTCCTAGGACCAGAAAACCACTACTTCTTCCTTAGTCCTAGCTAATTGTATCCACCGTTCCTCTTAAGGATATGTACCTCCTACTTCTTCCTATAAGCATATGTACCTGGTGGGCCCCAACCTTTCTAGGACCAGAAGACCACTACTTCTTCCTTAGTCCTAGCTAATTGTATCCACCCTTCCTTTTAAGGATATGTAACTTCCTACTTCTTCCTATAAGCATATGTACCTGGTGGACCCCTACTTTCTCAGGACCAGAAGACCACTACTTCTTCCTTAGTCCTAGCTAATTGTATACACCCTTCCTCTTAAGGATATGTACCTCCTACTTCTTCCTATAGGAATATGTTCCTGGTGAGCCCCTACCTTCCCAGGACCAGAAGACCACTACTTCGTCCTATAAGCATATGTACCTGGTGGACCTATACCTTCCCAGGACCAGAAGACCACTACTTCTTCCTTAGTCCTAGCTAATTGTAACCACCCTTCCTCTTAAGGATATGTACCTCCTACTTCTTCCTATAAGAATATGTACCTGGTGGGCCCCAACCTTCCTAGGACCAGAAGACCACTACTTCTTCCTTAGTCCTAGCTAATTGTATCCACCCTTACTCTTAAGGATATGTACCTCCTACTTCTTCTTATAAGCATATGTACCTGGTGGGCCCCTACCTCATCAGGACCAGAAGACCACTACTTCTTCCTTAGTCCTAGCTAATTGTATCCACCCTTCTTCTTAAGGATATGTTCCTTCCTACTTCTTCGTATAAGAATATGTACCTGGTGGGCCCAACCTTCCCAGGAACAGAAGACCACTACTTCTTCCTATAAGAATATGTACCTGGTGGGCCCAACCTTCCCAGGAACAGAAGACCACTACTTCTTCCTATAAGCATATGTACCTGGTGGGCCCAACCTTCCCAGGAACAGAAGACCACTACTTCTTCCTTAGTCCTAGCTAATTGTATCCACCCTTCTTCTTAAGGATATGTTCCTTCCTACTTCTTCCTATAGGAATATGTACCTGGTGGGCCCAACCATCCCAGGAACAGAAGACAACTACTTTTACCTTAGTCCTAGCTAATTGTATCCACCCTTCCTCCTAAGGATATGTACCTTCCTACTTCTTCCTATAAGCATATGTACCTGGGGGACCCCTACTTTCTCAGGACCAGAAGACCACTACTTCTTCCTTAGTCCTAGCTAATTGTATCCACCCTTCCTCTTAAGGATATGTACCTCCTACTTCTTCCTATAAGCATATGTACCTGGTGGACCCCTACCTTCCCAGGACCAGAAGACCACTACTTCTTCCTTAGTCCTAGCTAATTGTATCCACCCTTCCTCTTAAGGATTTGTACCTCCTACTTCTTCCTATAAGCATATGTACCTGGTGGGCCCCTACCTTCCCAGGACCAGAAGACCACTACTTCTTCCTTAGTCCTAGCTAATTGTATCCACCCTTCCTCTTAAGGATATGTACCTCCTACTTATTCCTATAAGCATATATACCTGGTGGACCTCTACCTTCCCAGGACTAGAAGACCACTACTTCTTCCTTAGTCCTAGCTAATTGTATCCACCCTTCCTCTTAAGGATATGTACCTCCTACTTCTTCCTATAAGAATATGTACCTGGTGAGCCCCAACCTTCCCGGGACCCGAAAACCACTACTTCTTCCTTAGTCCAAGCTAATTGTATCCACCCTTCCTCTTAAGGATATGTACCTTCCTACTTCTTCCTATAAGCATATGTACCTGGGGACCCCTACTTTCTCAGGACCAGAAGACCACTACTTCTTCCTTAGTCCTAGCTAATTGTATCCACCTTTCCTCTTAAGGATATGTACCACCTACATCTTCCTATAAGCATATATACCTGGTGGGCCCCAACCTTCCCAGGACCAGATGACCACTACTTCTTCCTTAGTCCTAGCTAATTGTATCCACCCTTCCTCTTAAGGATATGTACCTCCTACTTCTTCCTATAAGCATATGTACCTGTTGGAGCCCTACTTTCTCACGACCAGAAGACCACTACTTCTTCCTTAGTCCTAGCTAATTGTATCCACCCTTCCTTTTAAGGATATGTACCTCCTTCTCCTTTCTATAAGCATATGTACCTGGTGGACTCATTCCTTCCCAGGACCAGAAGACCACTATTTCCTCCTTAGTCCTAGCTAATTGTAACCACCCTTCCCCTTAAGGATATGTACCTCCTACTTCTTCCTATAAGAATATGTACCTGGTGGGCCCCAACATTTCTAGGACCAGAAGACCACTACTTCTTCCTTAGTCGTAGCTAATTGTATCCACCCTTCCTTTTAAGGATATGTACCTCCTACTTCTTCCTATAAGCATATGTACCTGGTGGGCCCCAACCTTTCCAGGACCAGAAGACCACTACTTCTTCCTTAGTCCTAGCTAATTGTATCCACTCTTCCTTTTAAGGATATGTACCTCCTACTTCTTCCTATAAGAATATGTACCTGGTGAACCCCTACCGTCCCAGGACCAGAAGACCACTACTTCTTCCATAGTCCTAGCTAATTGTATCCACCCCTCCTCTTAAGGATATGTACCTCCTACTTCTTCCTATAAGCATAAGTACCTGGTGGGCCCCAACCTTCCTAGGACCAGAAAACCACTACTTCTTCCTTAGTCCTAGCTAATTGTATCCACCGTTCCTCTTAAGGATATGTACCTCCTACTTCTTCCTATAAGCATATGTACCTGGTGGGCCCCAACCTTCCTAGGACCAGAAGACCACTACTTCTTCCTTAGTCCTAGCTAATTGTATCCACCCTTACTCTTAAGGATATGTACCTCCTACTTCTTCTTATAAGCATATGTACCTGGTGGGCCCCTACCTCATCAGGACCAGAAGACCACTACTTCTTCCTTAGTCCTAGCTAATTGTATCCACCCTTCTTCTTAAGGATATGTTCCTTCCTACTTCTTCGTATAAGAATATGTACCTGGTGGGCCCAACCTTCCCAGGAACAGAAGACCACTACTTCTTCCTATAAGAATATGTACCTGGTGGGCCCAACCTTCCCAGGAACAGAAGACCACTACTTCTTCCTATAAGCATATGTACCTGGTGGGCCCAACCTTCCCAGGAACAGAAGACCACTACTTCTTCCTTAGTCCTAGCTAATTGTATCCACCCTTCTTCTTAGGGATATGTTCCTTCCTACTTCTTCCTATAGGGATATGTACCTGGTGGGCCCAACCATCCCAGGAACAGAAGACCACTACTTTTACCTTAGTCCTAGCTAATTGTATCCACCCTTCCTCCTAAGGATATGTACCTTCCTACTTCTTCCTATAAGCATATGTACCTGGGGGACCCCTACTTTCTCAGGACCAGAAGACCACTACTTCTTCCTTAGTCTTAGCTAATTGTATCCACCCTTCCTCTTAAGGATATGTACCTCCTACTTATTCCTATAAGCATATATACCTGGTGGACCTCTACCTTCCCAGGACTAGAAGACCACTACTTCTTCCTTAGTCCTAGCTAATTGTATCCACCCTTCCTCTTAAGGATATGTACCTCCTACTTCTTCCTATAAGAATATGTACCTGGTGAGCCCCAACCTTCCCGGGACCCGAAAACCACTACTTCTTCCTTAGTCCAAGCTAATTGTATCCACCCTTCCTCTTAAGGATATGTACCTTCCTACTTCTTCCTATAAGCATATGTACCTGGGGACCCCTACTTTCTCAGGACCAGAAGACCACTACTTCTTCCTTAGTCCTAGCTAATTGTATCCACCTTTCCTCTTAGGGATATGTACCACCTACATCTTCCTATAAGCATATATACCTGGTGGGCCCCAACCTTCCCAGGACCAGATGACCACTACTTCTTCCTTAGTCCTAGCTAATTGTATCCACCCTTCCTCTTAAGGATATGTACCTCCTACTTCTTCCTATAAGCATATGTACCTGTTGGAGCCCTACTTTCTCACGACCAGAAGACCACTACTTCTTCCTTAGTCCTAGCTAATTGTATCCACCCTTCCTTTTAAGGATATGTACCTCCTTCTCCTTTCTATAAGCATATGTACCTGGTGGACTCATTCCTTCCCAGGACCAGAAGACCACTATTTCCTCCTTAGTCCTAGCTAATTGTAACCACCCTTCCCCTTAAGGATATGTACCTCCTACTTCTTCCTATAAGAATATGTACCTGGTGGGCCCCAACATTTCTAGGACCAGAAGACCACTACTTCTTCCTTAGTCGTAGCTAATTGTATCCACCCTTCCTTTTAAGGATATGTACCTCCTACTTCTTCCTATAAGCATATGTACCTGGTGGGCCCCAACCTTTCCAGGACCAGAAGACCACTACTTCTTCCTTAGTCCTAGCTAATTGTATCCACTCTTCCTTTTAAGGATATGTACCTCCTACTTCTTCCTATAAGAATATGTACCTGGTGAACCCCTACCGTCCCAGGACCAGAAGACCACTACTTCTTCCATAGTCCTAGCTAATTGTATCCACCCCTCCTCTTAAGGATATGTACCTCCTACTTCTTCCTATAAGCATAAGTACCTTGTGGGCCCCAACCTTCCTAGGACCAGAAAACCACTACTTCTTCCTTAGTCCTAGCTAATTGTATCCACCGTTCCTCTTAAGGATATGTACCTCCTACTTCTTCCTATAAGCATATGTACCTGGTGGGCCCCAACCTTCCTAGGACCAGAAAACCACTACTTCTTCCTTAGTCCTAGCTAATTGTATCCACCCTTCCTTTTAAGGATATGTAACTTCCTACTTCTTCCTATAAGCATATGTACCTGGTGGACCCCTACTTTCTCAGGACCAAAGACCACTACTTCTTCCTTAGTCCTAGCTAAATGTATACACCCTTCCTCTTAAGGATATGTACCTCCTACTTCTTCCTATAAGAATATGTTCCTGGTGAGCCCCTACCTTCCCAGAACCAGAACACCACTACTTCGTCCTATAAGCATATGTACCAGGTGGACCTATACCTTCCCAGGACCAGAAGACCACTACTTCTTCCTTAGTCCTAGCTAATTGTAACCACCCTTCCTCTTAAGGATATGTACCTCCTACTTCTTCCTATAAGAATATGTACCTGGTGGGCCTCAACCTTCCTAGGACCAGAAGACCACTACTCCTTCCTTAGAACTAGCTAATTATATCCACCCTTACTCTTAAGGATATGTACCTCCTACTTCTTCTTATAAGCATATGTACCTGGTGGACCCCTACTTTCTCAGGACCAGAAGACCACTAATTCTTCCTTAGTCCTAGCTATTTGTAACCACCCTTCCTCTTAAGGATATCTACCTCCTACTTCTTCCTATAAGAATATGTACCTGGTGGGCCCCAATTTTCCTATGACTGGAAGACCACTACTTCTTCCCTAGTCCTAGCTAATTGTATCCACCCTTACTCTTAAGGATATGTACTTCCTACTTCATCTTATAAGCATATGTACCTGGTGGACCCCTACTTTCTCAGGACCAGAAGACCACTACTTCTTCCTTAGTCCTAGCTAATTGTATCCACCCTTCCTTTTAAGGATATGTACCTCCTTCTCCTTTCTATAAGCATATGTACCTGGTGGACTCATTCCTTCCCAGGACCAGAAGACCACTATTTCCTCCTTAGTCCTAGCTAATTGTAACCACCCTTCCCCTTAAGGATATGTACCTCCTACTTCTTCCTATAAGAATATGTACCTGGTGGGCCCCAACATTTCTAGGACCAGAAGACCACTACTTCTTCCTTAGTCGTAGCTAATTGTATCCACCCTTCCTTTTAAGGATATGTACCTCCTACTTCTTCCTATAAGCATATGTACCTGGTGGGCCCCAACCTTTCCAGGACCAGAAGACCACTACTTCTTCCTTAGTCCTAGCTAATTGTATCCACTCTTCCTTTTAAGGATATGTACCTCCTACTTCTTCCTATAAGAATATGTACCTGGTGAACCCCTACCGTCCCAGGACCAGAAGACCACTACTTCTTCCATAGTCCTAGCTAATTGTATCCACCCCTCCTCTTAAGGATATGTACCTCCTACTTCTTCCTATAAGCATAAGTACCTGGTGGGCCCCAACCTTCCTAGGACCAGAAAACCACTACTTCTTCCTTAGTCCTAGCTAATTGTATCCACCGTTCCTCTTAAGGATATGTACCTCCTACTTCTTCCTATAAGCATATGTACCTGGTGGGCCCCAACCTTCCTAGGACCAGAAAACCACTACTTCCTCCTTAGTCCTAGCTAATTGTATCCACCCTTCCTTTTAAGGATATGTAACTTCCTACTTCTTCCTATAAGCATATGTACCTGGTGGACCCCTACTTTCTCAGGACCAAAGACCACTACTTCTTCCTTAGTCCTAGCTAAATGTATACACCCTTCCTCTTAAGGATATGTACCTCCTACTTCTTCCTATAAGAATATGTTCCTGGTGAGCCCCTACCTTCCCAGGACCAGAAGACCACTACTTCGTCCTATAAGCATATGTACCAGGTGGACCTATACCTTCCCAGGACCAGAAGACCACTACTTCTTCCTTAGTCCTAGCTAATTGTAACCACCCTTCCTCTTAAGGATATGTACCTCCTACTTCTTCCTATAAGAATATGTACCTGGTGGGCCCCAACCTTCCTAGGACCAGAAGACCACTACTCCTTCCTTAGTCCTAGCTAATTGTATCCACCCTTACTCTTAAGGATATGTACCTCCTACTTCTTCTTATAAGCATATGTACCTGGTGGACCCCTACTTTCTCAGGACCAGAAGACCACTAATTCTTCCTTAGTCCTAGCTAATTGTAACCACCCTTCCTCTTAAGGATATGTACCTCCTACTTCTTCCTATAAGAATATGTACCTGGTGGGCCCCAACTTTCCTATGACTAGAAGACCACTACTTCTTCCTTAGTCCTAGCTAATTATATCCACCCTTCCTCTTAAGGATATGTACCTCCTACTTCATCCTATAAGAATATGTACCTGGTGAGCCCCAACCTTCCCGGGACCCGAAAACCACTACTTCTTCCTTAGTCCAAGCTAATTGTATCCACCCTTCCTCTTAAGGATATGTACCTTCCTACTTCTTCCTATAAGCATATGTACCTGGGGGACCCCTACTTTCTCAGGACCAGAAGACCACTACTTCCTCCTTAGTCCTAGCTAATTGTATCCACCCTTCCTCTTAAGGATATGTACCTCCTACTTCTTCCTATAAGCATATGTACCTGTTGGAGCCCTACTTTCTCACGACCAGAAGACCACTACTTCCTCCTTAGTCCTAGTTAATTGTAACCACCCTTCCTCTTAAGGATATGTACCTCCTACTTCTTCCTATAAGAATATGTACCTGGTGGGCCCCAACCTTCCTAGGACCAGAAGACCACTACTTCTTCCTTAGTCCTAGCTAATTTTATCCACCCTTACTCTTAAGGATATGTACCTCCTACTTCTTCTTATAAGCATATGTACCTGGTGGACTCCTACTTTCTCAGGACCAGAAGACCACTAATTCTTCCTTAGTCCTAGCTAGTTGTAACCACCCTTCCTCTTAAGGATATGTACATCCTACTTCTTCCTATAAGAATATGCACCTGGTGGGCCCCAATTTTCCTATGACTAGAAGACCACTACTTCTTCCTTAGTCCTAGCTAATTGTATCCACCCTTCCTCTTAAGGATATGTACCTCCTACGTCTTCCTATAAGCATATGTACCTGGTGGACCCCTACCTTCCCAGGACCAGAAGAGGACTACTTCTTCCGTAGTCCTAGCTAATTGTATTAACCATTCCTTTTAAGGATATGTACCTTCCTACTTCTTCCTATAAGCATATGTACCTGTTGGACCCCTACTTTCTCATTACCAGAAGACCACTACTTCTTCCTTAGTTCTAGCTAATTGTATCCACCCTTCCTTTTAAGGATATGTACCTTCCTACTTCTTCCTATAAGAATATGTACCTGGTGGACCACTACCTTCCTAAGACCAGAAGACCACTACTTCTTCCTTAGACCTAGCTAATTGTATCCACCCTTCCATTTAAGGATATGTACCTCCTACCTCTTCCTATAAGCATATGTACATGGTGGGCCCCTACCTTCCCAGGACCAGAAAACCACTACTTCTTTCTTAGTCCTAGGCAATTGTATCAACCCTTCCTTTTAAGGATATGTACCTTCCTACTTCTTCCTATAAGCATATGTACCTGTTGGACCCCTACTTTCTCAGGACCAGAAGACCACTACTTCTTCCTTAGTCCTAGCTAATTGTATCCACCCTTCCTTTTAAGGATATGTACCTTCCTACTTCTTCCTATAAGCATATGTAACTGGTGGACCCCTACCTTCCCAGGACCAGAAGACCACTACTTCTTCCTTAGTCCTAGCTAATTGTATCCACCCTTCCTTTAAGGGATATGTACCTTCCTACTTCTTCCTATAAGAATATGTACCTGGTGGGCCCCTACCTTCCCAGGACCAGAAGACCACTACTTCTTCCTTAGTCCTAGCTAATTGTATCCACCCTTCCTCTTAAGGATATGTACCTCCTACTTCTTCCTATGAGCATATGTACCTGGTGGACTATTACATTCCTAGGACCAGAAGACCACTACTTCTTCCTTAGTCCTAGCTAATTGTATCCACCCTTCCTTTTAAGGATATGTACCTCCTACTTCTTTCTATAAGCATATGTACCTGGTGGACTCCTTCCTTCCCAGGACCAGAAGACCACTACTTCCTCCTTAGTCCTAGCTAATTGTAACCACCCTTCCTCCTAAGGATATGTACCTCCTACTTCTTCCTATAAGAATATGTACCTGGTGGGCCCCAACCTTTCTAGGACCAGAAGACCACTACTTCTTCCTTAGTCCTAGCTAATTGTATCCACCCTTCCTTTTAAGGATATGTACCTCCTACTTCTTCCTATAAGCATATGTACCTGGTGGACCCCTACTTTCTCAGGACCAGAAGACCACTACTTCTTCCTTAGTCCTAGCTAATTGTAACCACCCTTCCTCTTAAGGATATGTACCTCCTACTTCTTCCTATAAGAATATGTACCTGGTGGGCCCACACCTCCCTAGGACCAGAAGACCACTACTTCTTTCTTAGTCCTAGCTAATTGTATCCACCCTTCCTTTTAAGGATATGTACCTCCTACTTCTTCCTATAAGCATATGTACCTGGTGGGATCCTACCTTCCCAGGACTAGAAGACCACTACTTCTTCCTTAGTCCTAGCTAATTGTATCCACCCTTCCTCTTAAGGATATGTACCTAATACTTCTTCCTATAAGCATATGTACCTGGTGGACCTTTACCTTCCCAGGATCAGAAGACCAATACTTCTTCCTTAGTCCTAGCTAATTGTATCCACCCTTCCTTTTAAGGATATGTACCTGCTACTTCTTTCTATGAGCATATGTACCTGGTGGACCCCTACCTTCCCAGGACCAGATGACCACTACTTTTTCCTTAGTCGTAGCTAATTTTAACCACCCTTCCTCTTAAGGATATAGACCTCCTACTTCTTCCTATAAGCATATGTACCTGGTGGGCCCCTACCTTCCCAGGACTAGAAGACCACTACTTCTTCCTTAGTCCTAGCTAATTGTATCCACCCTTCCTCTTAAGGATATGTACCTCCTACTTCTTCCTATAAGCATATGTACCTGGTGGGCCCCTACCTTCCCAGGACCAGAAGACCACTAATTCTTCCTTAGTCCTAGCCAATTGCATCCACCCTTCCTCTTAAGGATATGTACCTCCTACTTCTTCCTATAAGCATATGTACCTGGTGGACCCCAACCTTCCCAGGACCAGAAGACCACTACTTCTTCCTTAGTCCTAGCTAATTGTAACCACCCTTCCTCTTAAGAATATGTACCTCCTACTTCTTCCTATAAGCATATGTACCTGGTGGACCCCTACCTTCCCAGGACCAGAAGACCACTACTTCCTCCTTAGTCCTAGCTAATTGTAACCACCCTTCCTCTTAAGGATATGTACCTCCTACTTCTTCCTATAAGCATATGTACCTGGTGGACCCCTACCTTCCCAGGACCAGAAGACCACTACTTCTTCCTTAGTCGTAGCTAATTGTATCCACCCTTCCTTTTAAGGATATGTACCTCCTACTTCTTCCTATGAATATATGTACCTGGTGGACCCCTACCTTCCCAGGACCAGATGACCACTACTTCTTCCTTAGTCCTAGCTAATTGTATCCACCCTTCCTCCTAAGGATATGTACCTCCTACTTCTTCCTATAAGCAAATGTACCTGGTGGACCCCTACCTTCCCAGGACCAGAAGACCACTACTTCTTCCTTAGTCCTAGCTAATTGTATCCACCCTTCCTCTTAAGGATATGTACCTCCTACTTCTTCCTATAAACATATGTACCTGGTGGACCCCTTCCTTCCCAGGACCAGAAGACCACTACTTCTTCCTTAGTCCTAGCTAATTTTATCCACAGTTCCTCTTAAGGATATGTACCTCCTACTTCTTCCTATAAGCATATGAACATGGTGGACCCCTACCTTCCCAGGACCAGAAGACCACTACTTCTTCCTTAGTCCTAGCTAATTATATCCACCCTTCCTCTTAAGGATATGTACCTCCTACTTCTTCCTATAAGCATATGTACCTGGTGGACCCCTACCTTCCCAGGACCAGAAGACCACTACTTCTTCCTTAGTCCTAGCTAATTGTATCCACCCTTCCTCTTAAGGATATGTACCTCCTACTTCTTCCTATAAGCATATGTACCTGGTGGGCCCCTACCTTCCCAGGACCAGAAGACCACTACTTCTTCCTTAGTCCTAGCTAATTGTATCCACCCTTCCTCTTAAGGATATGTACCTCCTACTTCTTCCTATAAGCATATGTACCTGGTGGGCCCCTACCTTCCCAGGACCAGAAGACCACTAATTCTTCCTTAGTCCTAGCCAATTGCATCCACCCTTCCTCTTAAGGATATGTACCTCCTACTTCTTCCTATAAGCATATGTACCTGGTGGACCCCAACCTTTACAGGACCAGAAGACCACTACTTCTTCCTTAGTCCTAGCTAATTGTAACCACCCTTCCTCTTAAGTATATGTACCTCCTACTTCTTCCTACAAGCATATGTACCTGGTGGACCCCTACCTTCCCAGGACCAGAAGACCACTACTTCCTCCTTAGTCCTAGCTAATTGTAACCACCCTTCCTCTTAAGGATATGTACCTCCTACTTCTTCCTATAAGAATATGTACCTGGTGGACCCCTACTTTCTCAGGACCAGAAGACCACTACTTCTTCCTTAGTCCTAGCTAATTGTAACCACCCTTCCTCTTAGGGATATGTACCTCCTACTTCTTCCTATAAGCATATGTACCTATTGTGCCCCTACCTTCCCAGGACCAGAAGACCACTACTTCTTCCTTAGTCCTAGCTAGTTGTATCCACCCTTCCTCTTAAGGATATGTACCTCCTACTTCTTCCTATAAGCATATGTACCTGGTGGGCCCCTACCTCCTCAGGACCAGAAGACCACTACTTCTTCCATAGTCCTAGCTAATTGTATCCACCCTTCCTCTTAAGGATATGTACCTCCTACTTCTTCCTATAAGCATATGTACCTGGTGGACCCCTACCTTCCCAGGACCAGAAGACCACTACTTCTTCCTTAGTCCTAGCTAATTGTATCCACAGTTCCTCTTAAGGATATGTACCTCCAACTTCTTCCTATAAGGATATGTACCTGGTGGGCCCCAACCTTCCCAGGACCAGAAGACCACTACTTCTTCCTTAGTCCTAGCTAATTGTATCCACCCTTCCTCTTAAGGATATGTACCTCCTACTTCTTCCTATAAGCATATGTACCTGGTGGGCCCCTACCTTCCCAGGACCAGAAGACCACTACTTCTTCCTTAGTCCTAGCTAATTGTATCCACAGTTCCTCTTAAGGATATGTACCTCCTACTTCTTCCTATAAGAATATGTACCTGGTGGGCCCCAACCTTCCCAGGACCAGAAGACCACTACTTCTTCCTTAGTCCTAGCTAATTGTATCCACCCTTCTTCTTAAGGATATGTACCTCCTACTTCTTCCTATAAGCATATGTACCTGGTGGGCCCCAACCTTCCTAGGACCAGAAGACCACTACTTCTTCCTTAGTCCTAGCTAATTGTATCCACCCTTCCTCTTAAGGATATGTACCTCCTACTTCTTCCTATAAGCATATGTACCTGGTGGACCCCTACCTTCCCAGGACCAGAAGACCACTAGTTCTTCCTAAGTCCTAGCTAATTGTATCCACAGTTCCTCTTAAGGATATGTACCTCCTACTTCTTCCTATAAGAATATGTACCTGGTGGGCCCCAACTTTCCCAGGACCAGAAGACCACTACTTCTTCCTTAGTCCTAGCTAATTGTATCCACCCTTCCTCTTAAGGATATGTACCTCCTACTTCTTCCTATAAGCATATGTACCTGGTGGACCCCTACCTTCCCAGGACCAGAAGACCACTACTTCTTCCTTAGTCCTAGCTAATTGTATCCACCCTTCCTCTTAAGGATTTGTACCTCCTACTTCTTCCTATAAGCATATGTACCTGGTGGGCCCCTACCTTCCCAGGACCAGAAGACCACTACTTCTTCCTTAGTCCTAGCTAATTGTATCCACCCTTCTTCTTAAGGATATGTACCTCCTACTTCTTCCTATAAGCATATGTACCTGGTGGGCCCCAACCTTCCTAGGACCAGAAGACCACTACTTCTTCCTTAGTCCTAGCTAATTGTATCCACCCTTCCTCTTAAGGATATGTACCTCCTACTTCTTCCTATAAGCATATGTACCTGGTGGACCCCTACCTTCCCAGGACCAGAAGACCACTACTTCTTCCTTAGTCCTAGCTAATTGTATCCACAGTTCCTCTTAAGGATATGTACCTGCTACTTCTTCCTATAAGAATATGTACCTGGTGGGCCCCAACCTTCCCAGGACCAGAAGACCACTACTTCTTCCTTAGTCCTAGCTAATTGTATCCACAGTTCCTCTTAAGGATATGTACCTCCTACTTCTTCCTATAAGAATATGTACCTGGTGGGCCCCAACCTTCCCAGGACCAGAAGACCACTACTTCTTCCTTAGTCCTAGCTAATTGTATCCACAGTTCCTCTTAAGGATATGTACCTCCTACTTCTTCCTATAAGAATATGTACCTGGTGGGCCCCAACCTTCCCAGGACCAGAAGACCACTACTTCTTCCTTAGTCCTAGCTAATTGTATCCACCCTTCTTCTTAAGGATATGTACCTCCTACTTCTTCCTATAAGCATATGTACCTCGTGGACCCCTACCTTCCCAGGACCAGAAGACCACTACTTCTTCCTTAGTCCTAGCTAATTGTATCCACAGTTCCTCTTAAGGATATGTACCTCCTACTTCTTCCTATAAGAATATGTACCTGGTGGGCCCCAACCTTCCTAGGACCAGAAGACCACTACTTCTTCCTTAGTCCTAGCTAATTGTATCCACCCTTCCTCTTAAGGATATTTACCTCCTACTTCTTCCTATACGCATATGCACCTGGTGGGCCCCTACCTTCCCAGGACCAGATGACCACTACTTCTTCCTTAGTCCTAGCTAATTGTATCCACCCTTACTCTTAAGGATATGTACCTCCTACTTCTTCCTATAAGCATATGTATCTGGTGGGCCCCAACCTTCCCAGGACCAGAAGACCACTACTTCTTCCTTAGTCCTAGCTAATTGTAACCACCCTTCCTCTTAAGGATATGTACCTCCTACTTCTTCCTATAAGCATATGTACCTTGTGGACCCCTACCTTTCCAGGACCAGAAGACCACTACTTCTTCCTTAGTCCTAGCTAATTGTAACCACCCTTCCTCTTAAGGATATGTACCTCCTACTTCTTCCTATAAGCATATGTACCTTGTGGACCCCTACCTTTCCAGGACCAGATGACCACTACTTCTTCCTTAGTCCTAGCTAATTGTATCCACCCTTACTCTTAAGCATATGTACCTCCTACTTCTTCCTATAAGCATATGTATCTGGTGGGCCCCAACCTTCCCAGGACCAGAAGACCACTACTTCTTCCTTAGTCCTAGCTAATTGTAACCACCCTTCCTCTTAAGGATATGTACCTCCTACTTCTTCCTATAAGCATATGTACCTGGTGGGCCCCAACCTTCCCGGGACCAGAAGACCACTACTTCTTCCTTCGTCCTAGCTAATTGTATCCACAGTTCCTCTTAAGGATATGTACCTCCTACTTCTTCCTATAAGAATATGTACCTGGTGGGCCCCAACCTTCCCAGGACCAGAAGACCACTACTTCTTCCTTAGTCCTAGCTAATTGTAACCACCCTTCCTCTTAAGGATATGTACCTCCTACTTCTTCCTATAAGCATATGTACCTGGTGGGCCCCAACCTTCCCAGGACCAGAAGACCACTACTTCTTCCTTAGTAATAGCTAATTGTATCCACAGTTCCTCTTAAGGATATGTACCTCCTACTTCTTCCTATAAGAATATGTACCTGGTGGGCCCCAACCTTCCCAGGACCAGAAGACCACTACTTCTTCCTTAGTCCTAGCTAATTGTATCCACAGTTCCTCTTAAGGATATGTACCTCCTACTTCTTCCTATAAGAATATGTACCTGGTGGGCCCCAACCTTCCCAGGACCAGAAGACCACTACTTCTTCCTTAGTCCTAGCTAATTGTATCCACCCTTCCTCTTAAGGATATGTACCTCCTACTTCTTCCTATAAGAATGTGTACCTGGTGGGCCCCAACCTTCCCAGGACCAGAAGACCACTACTTCTTCCTTGGTCCTAGCTAATTGTATCCACCCTTCCTCTTAAGGATATGTACCTCCTACTTCTTCCTATAAGCATATGTACCTGGTGGGCCCCAACCTTCCCAGGACCAGAAGACCACTACTTCTTCCTTAGTCCTAGCTAATTGTATCCACAGTTCCTCTTAAGGATATGTACCTCCTACTTCTTCCTATAAGAATATGTACTTGGTGGGCCCCAACCTTCCCAGGACCAGAAGACCACTACTTCTTCCTTAGTGCTAGCTAATTGTATCCACAGTTCCTCTTAAGGATATGTACCTCCTACTTCTTCCTATAAGAATATGTACCTGGTGGGCCCCAACCTTCCCAGGACCAGAAGACCACTACTTCTTCCTTAGTCCTAGCTAATTGTATCCACAGTTCCTCTTAAGGATATGTACCTCCTACTTCTTCCTATAAGAATATGTACCTGGTGGGCAACAACCTTCCCAGGACCAGAAGACCACTACTTCTTCCTTAGTCCTAGCTAATTGTATCCACAGTTCCTCTTAAGGATATGTACCTCCTACTTCTTCCTATAAGAATATGTACCTGGTGGGCCCCAACCTTCCCAGGACCAGAAGACCACTACTTCTTCCTTAGTCCTAGCTAATTGTATCCACAGTTCCTCTTAAGGATATGTACCTCCTACTTCTTCCTATAAGAATATGTACCTGGTGGGCCCCAACCTTCCCAGGACCAGAAGACCACTACTTCTTCCTTAGTCCTAGCTAATTGTATCCACAGTTCCTCTTAAGGATATGTACCTCCTACTTCTTCCTATAAGAATATGTACCTGGTGGGCCCCAACCTTCCCAGGACCAGAAGACCACTACTTCTTCCTTAGTCCTAGCTAATTGTATCCACCCTTCTTCTTAAGGATATGTACCTCCTACTTCTTCCTATAAGCATATGTACCTGGTGGACCCCTACCTTCCCAGGACCAGAAGACCACTACTTCTTCCTTAGTCCTAGCTAATTGTATCCACAGTTCCTCTTAAGGATATGTACCTCCTACTTCTTCCTATAAGAATATGTACCTGGTGGGCCCCAACCTTCCTAGGACCAGAAGACCACTACTTCTTCCTTAGTCCTAGCTAATTGTATCCACCCTTCCTCTTAAGGATATTTACCTCCTACTTCTTCCTATAAGCATATGCACCTGGTGGGCCCCTACCTTCCCAGGACCAGATGACCACTACTTCTTCCTTAGTCCTAGCTAATTGTATCCACCCTTACTCTTAAGGATATGTACCTCCTACTTCTTCCTATAAGCATATGTATCTGGTGGGCCCCAACCTTCCCAGGACCAGAAGACCACTACTTCTTCCTTAGTCCTAGCTAATTGTAACCACCCTTCCTCTTAAGGATATGTACCTCCTACTTCTTCCTATAAGCATATGTACCTGGTGGGCCCCAACCTTCCCAGGACCAGAAGACCACTACTTCTTCCTTAGTCCTAGCTAATTGTATCCACAGTTCCTCTTAAGGATATGTACCTCCTACTTCTTCCTATAAGAATATGTACCTGGTGGGCCCCAACCTTCCCAGGACCAGAAGACCACTACTTCTTCCTTAGTTCTAGCTAATTGTAACCACCCTTCCTCTTAAGGATATGTACCTCCTACTTCTTCCTATAAGCATATGTACCTGGTGGGCCCCAACTTTCCCAGGACCAGAAGACCACTACTTCTTCCTTAGTCCTAGCTAATTGTATCCACAGTTCCTCTTAAGGATATGTACCTCCTACTTCTTCCTATAAGAATATGTACCTAGTGGGCCCCAACCTTCCCAGGACCAGAAGACCACTACTTCTTCCTTAGTCCTAGCTAATTGTATCCACCCTTCCTCTTAAGGATATGTACCTTCTACTTCTTCCTATAAGCATATGTACCTGGTGGGCCCCAACCTTCCCAGTACCAGAAGACCACTACTTCTTCCTTAGTCCTAGCTAATTGTATCCACAGTTCCTCTTAAGGATATGTACCTCCTACTTCTTCCTATAAGAATATGTACCTAGTGGGCCCCAACCTTCCCAGGACCAGAAGACCACTACTTCTTCCTTAGTCCTAGCTAATTGTATCCACAGTTCCTCTTAAGGATATGTACCTCCTACTTCTTCCTATAAGAATATGTACCTGGTGGGCCCCAACCTTCCCAGGACCAGAAGACCACTACTTCTTCCTTAGTCCTAGCTAATTGTATCCACAGTTCCTCTTAAGGATATGTACCTCCTACTTCTTCCTATAAGAATATGTACCTGGTGGGCCCCAACCTTCCCAGGACCAGAAGACCACTACTTCTTCCTTAGTCCTAGCTAATTGTATCCACCCTTCCTCTTAAGGATATGTACCTCCTACTTCTTCCTATAAGAATATGTACCTGGTGGGCCCCAACCTTCCCAGGACCAGAAGACCACTACTTCTTCCTTAGTCCTAGCTAATTGTATCCACCCTTCCTCTTAAGGATATGTACCTCCTACTTCTTCCTATAAGCATATGTACCTGGTGGGCCCCAACCTTCCCAGGACCAGAAGACCACTACTTCTTCCTTAGTCCTAGCTAATTGTATCCACAGTTCCTCTTAAGGATATGTACCTCCTACTTCTTCCTATAAGAATATGTACCTGGTGGGCCCCAACCTTCCCAGGACCAGAAGACCACTACTTCTTCCTTAGTCCTAGCTAATTGTATCCACAGTTCCTCTTAAGGATATGTACCTCCTACTTCTTCCTATAAGAATATGTACCTGGTGGGCCCCAACCTTCCCAGGACCAGAAGACCACTACTTCTTCCTTAGTCCTAGCTAATTGTATCCACAGTTCCTCTTAAGGATATGTACCTCCTACTTCTTCCTATAAGAATATGTACCTGGTGGGCCCCAACCTTCCCAGGACCAGAAGACCACTACTTCTTCCTTAGTCCTAGCTAATTGTATCCACAGTTCCTCTTAAGGATATGTACCTCCTACTTCTTCCTATAAGAATATGTACCTGGTGGGCCCCAACCTTCCCAGGACCAGAAGACCACTACTTCTTCCTTAGTCCTAGCTAATTGTATCCACAGTTCCTCTTAAGGATATGTACCTCCTACTTCTTCCTATAAGAATATGTACCTGGTGGGCCCCAACCTTCCCAGGACCAGAAGACCACTACTTCTTCCTTAGTCCTAGCTAATTGTATCCACAGTTCCTCTTAAGGATATGTACCTCCTACTTCTTCCTATAAGAATATGTACCTGGTGGGCCCCAACCTTCCCAGGACCAGAAGACCACTACTTCTTCCTTAGTCCTAGCTAATTGTATCCACAGTTCCTCTTAAGGATATGTACCTCCTACTTCTTCCTATAAGCATATGTACCTGGTGGGCCCCAACCTTCCCAGGACCAGAAGACCACTACTTCTTCCTTAGTCCTAGCTAATTGTATCCACCCTCCCTTCCTCCAAACGTCCTCGTATTCAAGATGCTATGATGCTTCCTGGATCCTTTACAACCCTATATTTTAATCTTAATCTCTACCTATATTTACAATCTTTTCCCGATCTTGACGATAAAAACAATGTAAAAAAACAATGAAGTTATTAATAATCAGAATGTTGAAAAACCATGGACGCATATAATCTCAAATTTATTGAAACTTACAGTTTATCTTAAATGCAAATTTCTTAACTTAACAATTTCTAAGAAAATGAAAATAAAAATTAATCACTTAAACAGTAGTTTATGACTATCCGAACTTTAAATTTTGCAAATTTGTTAAAACTTAGTGAGACAGAACGTTTTCGATCAGATAGATTCGATAGATTTTTTTTTAACAATTTCTACATAAATACAGTAAACTCTCTATAATCCGGCCTTTCGCCTATCCGGCCCTCCAGTAGCCCGGTGTAAACATTGTATATTTTCACTGCTTGTTGATGGCAGTGACCTTCACGCCGTGCCGTCCGGTTCTAGTAGTGTAACAAACGATTTCGAGCAGTGTATTGTTGCAGTAGCTACAGTGACTGTTATTGAAGTACAAGTGAACAAACTCGTTGAGTGTAAACGGAAACATATTTTGCTTTTACCGCTGGAGGTTTTTTTATTGTAAAGAACATGCCAGTGCACTCATTCTCGTTCTAGCATTCCACGTACAGTACGCGACTGTTTTCCTGTTTTCTTTATTTTTGGGCAATACACATAAATATTGTACAAGGTACATTGTGTTCTAATACACCCTCCAGTAATCCGGCGTTTTCAGTATCCTAGCCCTATAACTGCCGGATTAATGGGTTTAAAATGTAGTTAAAAACTGTAAATAAATCAGTATAGAAAGATTTGTCCTCCGTTTATAGTAGGAAATTTTTCAAAGTGTTACGTTTTTATTTTGCTAAGAAATAATGTTTTAATTAAGATTTAACCATTGTCCTTGATCGTCCAATTCAAGATTGTTATGAAGTAATAACCTTCCGAAAAAGGTGTTAACACTAAGTTGATATATTCTTTTCTTCAACTTACTCTTGTTACCGGTTATGTATGATGGGTTTAACGGTTCTCTTGACGTTAAATTGCCTATACAACGCCGTTTTTTCTAAGTGTCTAGTTTACATTTACATATCTGACAATGTTTATCACTATTTGATGTATAATTACTGATTTTTTTACAGTATTATTATTTTCTGATAAATACCTTTCAGAAAATACCTTAAAATACTTTAAAAAAGAAGATTAAAAACTTTAAATACATACTACATCAAAACAAATTGAAATTAGATAAATGTTGGTATATTACTGTTTTACCGTCTTTTATTTCAAACTAATAAATGTTATTATTATTAAATTAGATCACAATTAAACGATTACGATTTCTAAATTATTAAAATAGACCTAGATAAAACTTTACCATAAAATCATATATATTCTAGCTTGTTTCTAAAGTAAGTATACTCATAAAAAGCATTGGCAAAATTATTGCTAAAATACTTAAACTGTTATCAAACATTAAATTTAGGTTATGTTAACCATTACAATGCGTGTAGCCAATAAGAAGGGGTGCGTGTTTACATAAACGAATTTACTGTGCAAAATATTCCAACTCTATATATAAGGCCGGTTCAACAAGTGACTAAATATTCCAAGATCAGCTGTACAGACAACACTGAATGGTTTAACGTTACTACTTACTGTAAAAAATATGCTAGTTGGCCCTCGGTAATCGATTACCCCATAACGGAGGGGTTGTAGGCCGTGTTTATAATAGGGGAGGTTATTGAACTCGGTCTAATCGTTAGAGGGGTAAAATATTTTGCATACGCGTCGGATACCGGATTACGTTGGGGTTGGACGGGAACATCTGCGCGGATGAAGGTCATAAACCATCGAAGTGGTTTTACCTGAGTTAGTTGTCAAAATGTGTAAACACTACCTACGAACTGTTAGACACGTTCGGAACAGCTATGTGTCGTAAATGAGATGAAAACATTGTTTTTAAAGCATACAGTTAGACAATGATTAAAAAGGTTTTATTAGATGAATGAGATTTTACTCATCTATAAATGCCAGAGTCAAGGCGGCTGAATAAATGCCACCCTCACGACGTGGACTGTGTACTTGAAGGGTTTTAGGCTCCTTCACCCAGCTGATCGCGCAGCTGAACCATGAAGTGAAACAGAAACCATGAGATCTCGTTGTGGCAAAGAGTTCGTCTTGAACTCTTATGTATAACTAGTCATAAATCAAGCATATGTAAGCATGCCAAAGTGGTGTAAAATAGTGACAGGTTGGTTCTAAGCAAAAGTTTTGTGTTCGAGCTAGGGTTCGTTTTTCAAAGAAGCGGTTTGAAAATAGTAATCCTAAACTGTTCAAATATATCCAGTTATATTATTTAATTTTCAACCACAAAACCCTAGGAAAAGTATTTATTTAAGGAAAAAACGTAAGATAACAATAAATTATTTATATTAAGGTAGATAATTTTAAAAAATGTAATGGGTACAGAACTTTTAAACAGTTGGTAATAATGATCTCCCAAATAAAAAATATCTTAAATCCTGATGCAATACATTCAATGTATAATCAAGCATATTTTTAATCAGGGACGTGAGACTGCGTACGTCTATGACTCTCTACAAATTTGTAACAGCCGGGTGCTTTGTCTGCCGGCATTTAGTTTGCCTTGGATGATGCAACCCAGAGCTATCCATTCCATAATTCTCTGTAACGGAGTCTTTATAGTGTGATTTAAAACAGAATAGGATTCTACGAAGGTGAAATTGGCTAGAGGAAGTGGGGGACCGCTATCTGAGCGAATAGGAAGTTCACATCTTGCTGCTTGGGTGACCCTTGTTGCCAATTCAACGTTACACTTTCGTTCGTCGCTCAATTTCATCGTAGCTGTGGTCGAGTAATTTACTAGTGCTGTAGCTTGCTTCGTTCTACCACTGGCGATGGCGGTTTGAGAGTCACGGCGTTCGAACTGACAACACCGCATCCCTACCCTGCCATAGACCCATTCCTATTCTACTTTAAATCAAAGTATAGTAACTATTTTGAGGGAAAATTTTACTTTTAATTTTAAAGAGATTTAAATTTAAAACGCAAAGCTTAGAAATTTAATGTGCATGTGGTGTTGGGTAAAAAATGTTATTCCGTGTTACATATGCTGTTTACTTGTTGTTCCGTGTTACATATGCTGTTTACTTGTTATTCCGTGTTACATATACTGTTTACTTGTTATTCCGTGTTACATATGTTGTTTACTTGTTACTCTGTGTTGCATATGCTGTTTACTATTTATTCTGTGTTAATTTACAGTATGGAAAAGCCACAGATATTGGGATTTTAAAATAAATAAATTACTTATAATGGGCGTATAGAAATTGTAACTTTACGAAGAATTCAGTAACTTCAGTAGAATTTTAAGCCCTTACCATTTAATTGTTAACCTCAATTAATTTTGTTCTTATCAAAATTGTAGCTTATCTCACAACCTGGACCTAATGAAACCTGCTCTGTATTATAGCGTAGTATTGCGTGCGGATCACGACATCGGGTTTTGCGTCGTCGAGGCTGTTAAGAGTGTGGAAAGGGTCCCCAAAACCATCGGTGTCACTGACCTCCGTGAACAATCCTTCCGTATAAAGGGCTGCATTACTTTGCATATTAATGTGTCCCAGGTGGCGTACTTCCTCGTTCCAGTCGCGTTTGTTAAACCTTTGTTTTGTTAATACAACTTGATGTATTCCAAGATTAATTAAGTTTGGAGGTTAAAATATGCTAAGCAATTCAGCCGACTGAGTTGGGGACGGTTCGGCCAGGTCAGCGACTTTTCTGTTAAATGTCTTCAGAAAGTGCGCTTTCTTTAAAAACAGAAGTCTTATTACGATACAGTACTAATAATTCGAACCCCGGTAATCCGAAGGTTAGTTAGTTCGGAACGAAATAGCTGTCAAAAGGGGAAAGTGCTAATGAGTTCGCCAAAAGCAAGATAATCTGGACGAAAATTATCTGAAAATCGTCCGGACGGTCGTAAGATGTATGGAATGAATGTTTAACTCGAAGCCTGTCCTGCTCTCGGAGTAGCAGCTTCCCACGAGTCATTTAGGGCCCTAACGAGAAGAAAGGCTTAGGATATATTGTCCATGGATACCAAGCTATTTGCATCAATTGTCTGAATGTAGTGAAATGGAAGAGAACTGTCCAATAAGTAAGAACTGAGGAAATCTTAGCAGAATTGTTCGGAGCCCTAAACATCTCTCGGAGTAGCAGCTTCCCACGAGTCATTTAGGGCCCTAACGAGAAGAAAGGCTTAGGATATATTGTCCATGGATACCAAGCTATTTGCATCAATTGTCTGAATGTAGTGAAATGGAAGAGAACTGTCCAATAAGTAAGAACTGAGGAAATCTTACCAGAATTGTTCGGAGCCCTAAACATCTCTCGGAGTAGCAGCTTCCCACGAGTCATTTAGGGCCCTAACGAGAAGAAAGGCTTAGGGTATATTGTCCATGGATACCAAGCTATTTGCATCAATAGTCTGAATGTAGTGAACTGTCCAATAAGTAAGAACTGAGGAAATCTTACCAGAATTGTTCGGAGCGTAGATAGTATTTGGTCTACAACCCTAAACGTGGGGTTGGCCAGGTGTAACACAACGTCGTACATTGTCCAGCGCGGCGCCCCCGACATGCCTTCTTAACAATCTCCTATACCGATACATATTTCAATTAATTCAATAAATTTGAAAAAAAATGGTCAGACTAAAACTTTTAAAATTTCATTAAAAATTTGGCCTAATTTTGTTGCTTTTAATTTTGTCGGTTCAATATATTAGAATTTGTTTTCATTATTACAAGACAATTTCACCTAAAGTTAAACTGGTAACGCTGAATCGATTAATAAATAATGTAAAGACAATCACAACAGAAATAAATGTAAAAGTAATCTAATATAATGCTAAATATTAGCTATGGGAATAATTAAATACTGTATCAGTAATTTCAAGAAAAAATGTTCCTTATAACTTATACCAATCTTTTTATTATTTAACTAGTTGTTAACTTTGTAAATCACCGTTGCCTCTTATAATTATTATTTTTATTTGTTCTTATAAAAGAAGAACTATAAACAGATGTGTAGTAAATTGATCATAGCATCATTAAATTTATAAATAAATGTATAAATTCTTGCTACCAGCGTTTTGTTAAATTATACGAAATATGTTAAATTGTATTTGAAAACTAAATAAACATAAGCTATAAATGAAGACCAAAACAGCTCTTTGTGTGTATGAAGAGCAAAACATCTGTGAAAATCAGCTGAAATCAGTTGAAGCGAACTCAAAGCTCTTGCACAAGAATTACAATTCGTCTATAAAAGTAATTACCTAAAACATAGTTGTGAGAAAATAAGTTCCACCTCGTCGTCTGTTTGAAAAATAAAGTGAAAGTGTCGTAAATTTGTCATTGTACAGGAACATTTAGCAGCATTCCCGTTTCCGTGTCAAGTAAATAACTTTTATAAAATATTTTCAATACTTAATAAGCAAGAGTGCAATTGGTGTTTTCAGATTTGAGAATATGTTCTTCTACTGCCTGCTGCATAAGACTTACAGTAGTGAAAGAAGAATTTCATCGGCTTAAACCCGCTGCTCATTTCTTCCGTGAAACTAAAATGGAAAACCACTTATTGCTGAAATGCCGAGTTACTAAATGTCCTGATTTTTGCCTTTTATTCTACACTGGATAAACTTAATGTTTTCAGCAAGCTCTTTTTTAAACGTTTCCCCCAAATATGTTTAAGCTGTCTTTCTATAAAATTTGAAGCTTTCTGGTATTGTCTTTGTTTTCACCAGCTTCTCTCGCCCAGACTTTGTAGATTAAATAACCCCTTATTTATAAATTTCCCCGTTGTAGAGCAACTTCCATTAACAGTTTTCACTTAGAGCTTTAACCACACACTCACTATTCGCCAAAATCTTAACAAAGATGGGATACCTTGATGCATTAGCACTTGCAACCCCTAAAGATCCTCTCCGACGTAGGAAACCCGATAACTATACTTATTTGAATACCTAAGAAAAGTAAATTGAAAATTCAATTTGAAGTCGAATTAAATTTTAAAGATATTTGAAAATTGACTGGGCGTGGCGTTGCCACTTTGTTATTACATTACTGGTCACATCTTCTTACACGAGAAGAAGCTAAAGTGAAGATAAGTGCTCTGGGAATCTTGGGCAGCCATGTCAGTCACAGTTGCCATGGAAATCACCGATCTCTAATTGGACGAAAGTAGTGACATGTCTCCAATTCACCTCCAATTTTGAATTTTAAAATACTTTTCTAACTGAAAATACTTTTCTAATTTTAATCCACTCTAATGTTTTAATTGAAATGGGCTCAAACAAGAAAATAGCACATTACCTCGTATTAATTACGCTCTGACTAAAAATAGCCACTCATCTGCTATATAATTTTGTTTTATTGTGACCCTCACACTTGGTACATTTTTTAAATCTAGGTCATTCATAGCTCAAGGGTATTATACCACTTTGCACAAAAGCTGAAGACAAATAGAGTGGTAACGTGATCCAAACATAAGCCGCATTGGCGCATTTCTTTCTCGTCATAGACCACAATAACTGTCAGTACTGATGAATTTAAAAATTAACGAAATATTTTCGTTATAGAAATGTTCATTAGACGTTTGTTAAAAGTTATTGCGTACAACAAAATCGTGCGCTAAGGTTTCGCCTAATCAGTGTTTTATATGTACGAGTTGCACGAGGTTTTACGCAGGTTGCGTATCTGTGCGTGAATATTCCGCAGACATAGATAAGCATTTATCTATGTAGAGCAGAAGATATGCATGTCCTAACTGTTATTGAGTTATTTCATAACTTTATCTGGCCGCAGTTATCAGAACGATATCAAACCCTACCAAATGCTGTGTAATAGACTTCCTGAAGTTCCTCAAGTTTTAAATCTTTTATAAGTTGAAGTTTTTCAAACGATGTTAGTGTCTGGTAGAATGTTTTTTTTTGCGCAGTAGAACAAAATTCGAAATGTATAGTTCTCATAACTAAAAGTCCACGTTCGCGGATGAACATACAAAGAGTATATATGCTGTGGAAATACGATTCCTGAGAGGTTCATTGGCAAAACGAGAAGTGTTGGACAAGTGACAAAAGAGAGGATGTACTAGACTAAGAATGGCCATCAACGGCTTGAGAATGTAGCTTATATTGAATAAAACTTTTGTGGATTAAAGCTTTTAAGGAGAGATCTTAAGGGACGTCTAAACTGATGAATTGAAAAAAAGAGAGGGGAAACAAGGTACAAATGGATGATTGTTGGGTCGGACAGAGGGATAGAAACTAAAAGGGGAGGGTCAGTTAGTAAGAAATTTATTTTTATTTTTAAAAACACTAAAAAGTTAATTACTTGAAATTTCATAATATAATTTTGTTAACAACACTACTTTCCACTATTACAAGTGAAATTTTGAACCATTAATCCGAATTTTTAAATTCCCAAATAGTCAGTTTTTACCTTGAAAATAATTTTTTTTAGTTGTTTTCTTTTAAATTAACAATCGAAATAAAAAATATTCCCACCATAGGATTTGATTAGATATTTCGGACCCCTTTATTCCGGATCTCCGCATAATCCAGTCAAGGTTTATGGTATTTTTTATTTAAAAAAATTGTTTTCTTATATATATATATATATATATATATATATATATATATATATATATATATATAAACCAACATCAATTGTACTAAATAAAGGTGATTTTTTTGTAAGTATATGTTTTTATTTCACTGATGATTTTTAGGCATTCTCTGGTAAATCTAGATTTTCGGTTTCCAGATCGGCTCCTGTCCCAGTTAGTCCAAATTATCGAGGTCTACTGTAGTTTTAAAATTTTAACTATAAAGTTTAGTTTTCATAATTTTTTTAAAATTATTAAAATGTTAGGAATAATTTTATTTTCTTTAGGTCCTAACCTTAAATTAACTTTAATTAGCTTTAACCATAAATCATTTCTGTAATTTCATTTTTAACCTTATATAGTACTGTATTACAATTTAATGCTACGGGTAATTTACTTCAATTTGTCAATTAATAATTTTTTTTGAGAAATTCATATTAAAATTTTAAACTTTAAGTTTGAATTTGTCCTTTGATTAAATAATAGTTGTATTTCAAATTCATAAATATCTTGTGATTAATTAAAATTTAATGTTCAAACACAATGTATACAGTCTTATACGATTATAAATATCCTTAAACTAAATGTTTATTAAATAACACTTGTTAATTGTCAATAAATAAAAGTCTTTCACAAAATAAATTTCAAGTTTACCGAACGCAGAATATTTTTGGTCACATTGCAATATTTGTTTTTGCGAGGCAGAAAAGACCTGATCGATCCGCCGGTCGCTACCCCTCCCCCCCACCGCATTCACTACAAGAACTTGTTTACTTTGCTGTTTAGGCCGGTTACACAGTCAACCATTACAATACAATTACGTGTCGCCTAAACTCAGTCACAGTTTTAGTTCCGTTTTACGTAACTTCAGGCCTTAGATCGCAGTTTAAGCCTTTCGCATTAGAACGAAGTAGGTCATGTCGATTTCCTCACATTTGTAAGATAGAAGTTTGCGCTCCAAACATGACCCCATGCCTCTAGAACAGTGTTTCCAAACCTTTTCTGACCGTTTAACTTTTCCAAGCATCCAGCCTTTACTATAGGGCCATTGCTTGCATGTTCCTTACTTAGACACTAACCTTTAGTGTTCTTGTTCCTTCACGTTATTGTAACACTTAGACCTTTCTTGTCTCTAACAGACAGAAGCTCTCCTTCAGATATGCGTCTCTCCACCTAAGTTTAACTTTTCCATGCATCCAGCCTTTACTATAGGGCCATTGCTTGCATGTTCCTTACTTAGACACTAATCTGTAGTATTCTTGTCCCTTCACGTTATTGTAACACTTAGACCTTTCTTGTCTCTAACAGAGAGAAGCTCTCCTTCAGATATGCGTCTCTCCACCTAAGTTTAACTTTTCCATGCATCCAGCCTTTACTATAGGGCCATTGCTTGCATGTTCTTTACTTAGACACTAACCTTTAGTGTTCTTGTTCCTTCACGTTATTGTAACACTTAGACCTCTCTTGTCTCTAACAGAGAGAAGCTCTCCTTCAGATATGCGTCTCTCCACCTAAGTTTAACTTTTCCATGCATCCAGCCTTTACTATAGGGCCATTGCTTGCATGTTCTTCACTTAGACACTAACCTTTAGTGTTCTTGTTCCTTCACGTTATTGTAACACTTAGACCTTTCTTGTCTCTAACAGAGAGAAGCTCTCCTTCAGATATGCGTCTCTCCACCTAAGTTTAACTCTTCCATTCATCCAGCCTTTACTATAGGGCCATTGTTTGCATGTTCTTTACTTAGACACTAACCTTTAGTGTTCTTGTTCCTTCACGTTATTGTAACACTTAGACCTTTCTTGTCTCTAACAGAGAGAAGCTCTCCTTCAGATATGCGTCTCTCCACCTAAGTTTAACTTTTCCATGCATCCAGCCTTTACTATAGGGCCATTGCTTGCATGTTCTTCACTTAGACACTAACCTTTAGTGTTCTTGTTCCTTCACGTTATTGTTACACTTAGACCTTTCTTGTCTCTAACAGAAAGAAGCTCTCCTTCAGATATGCGTCTCTCCACCTAAGTTTAACTCTTCTATTCATCCAGCCTTTAATATAAGGCCATTGCTTGCATGTTCTTTACTTAGACACTAACCTTTAGTGTTCTTGTTCCTTCACGTTATTGTAACACTTAGACCTTTCTTGTCTCTAACAGAGAGAAGCTCTCCTTCAGATATGCGTCTCTCCACCTAAGTTTAACTTTTCCATTCATCCAGCCTTTACTATAGGGCCATTGCTTGCATTTTCTTTACTTAGACACTAACCTTTAGTGTTCTTGTTCCTTCACGTTATTGTAACACTTGAACCTTTCTTGTCTCTAACAGACAGAAGCTCTCTTTCAGATAGGCGTCTCTCCACCTAAGTTTAACTCTTCCATTCATCCAGCCTTTACTATAGGGCCATTGCTTGCATGTTCCTTACTTAGACACTAATCTGTAGTATTCTTGTCCCTTCACGTTATTGTAACACTTAGACCTTTCTTGTCTCTAACAGAGAGAAGCTCTCCTTCAGATATGCGTCTCTCCACCTAAGTTTAACTTTTCCATGCATCCAGCCTTTACTATAGGGCCATTGCTTGCATGTTCTTTACTTAGACACTAACCTTTAGTGTTCTTGTTCCTTCACGTTATTGTAACACTTAGACCTCTCTTGTCTCTAACAGAGAGAAGCTCTCCTTCAGATATGCGTCTCTCCACCTAAGTTTAACTTTTCCATGCATCCAGCCTTTACTATAGGGCCATTGCTTGCATGTTCTTCACTTAGACACTAACCTTTAGTGTTCTTGTTCCTTCACGTTATTGTAACACTTAGACCTTTCTTGTCTCTAACAGAGAGAAGCTCTCCTTCAGATATGCGTCTCTCCACCTAAGTTTAACTCTTCCATTCATCCAGCCTTTACTATAGAGCCATTGCTTGCATGTTCTTTACTTAGACACTAACCTTTAGTGTTCTTGTACCTTCACGTTATTGTAACACTTAGACCTTTCTTGTCTCTAACAGAGAGAAGCTCTCCTTCAGATATGCGTCTCTCCACCTAAGTTTAACTCTTCCATTCATCCAGCCTTTACTATAGGGCCATTGCTTGCATGTTCTTTACTTAGACACTAACCTTTAGTGTTCTTGTTCCTTCACGTTATTGTAACACTTAGACCTTTCTTGTCTCTAACAGAGAGAAGCTCTCCTTCAGATATGCGTCTCTCCACCTAAGTTTAACTTTTCCATGCATCCAGCCTTTACTATAGGGCCATTGCTTGCATGTTCTTCACTTAGACACTAACCTTTAGTGTTCTTGTTCCTTCACGTTATTGTTACACTTAGACCTTTCTTGTCTCTAACAGAAAGAAGCTCTCCTTCAGATATGCGTCTCTCCACCTAAGTTTAACTCTTCTATTCATCCAGCCTTTAATATAAGGCCATTGCTTGCATGTTCTTTACTTAGACACTAACCTTTAGTGTTCTTGTTCCTTCACGTTATTGTAACACTTAGACCTTTCTTGTCTCTAACAGAGAGAAGCTCTCCTTCAGATATGCGTCTCTCCACCTAAGTTTAACTTTTCCATTCATCCAGCCTTTACTATAGGGCCATTGCTTGCATTTTCTTTACTTAGACACTAACCTTTAGTGTTCTTGTTCCTTCACGTTATTGTAACACTTGAACCTTTCTTGTCTCTAACAGACAGAAGCTCTCTTTCAGATAGGCGTCTCTCCACCTAAGTTTAACTCTTCCATTCATCCAGCCTTTACTATAGGCCCATTGCTTGCATGTTCCTTACTTAGACACTAATCTGTAGGATTCTTGTTCCTTCACGTTATTGTAACACTTAGACCTCTCTTGTCTCTAACAGAGAGAAGCTCTCCTTCAGATATGCGTCTCTCCACCTAAGTTTAACTTTTCCATGCATCCAGCCTTTAATATAAGGCCATTGCTTGCATGTTCTTCACTTAGACACTAACCTTTAGTGTTCTTGTTCCTTCACGTTATTGTAACACTTAGACCTTTCTTGTCTCTAACAGAGAGAAGCTCTCCTTCAGATATGCGTCTCTCCACCTAAGTTTAACTTTTCCATGCATCCGGCCTTTACTATAGGGCCATTGCTTGCATGTTCTTTACTTAGACACTAACCTTTAGTGTTCTTGTTCCTTCACGTTATTGTAACATTTGAACCTTTCTTGTCTCTAACAGAGAGAAGCTCTCCTTCAGATATGTGTCTCTCCACCTAAGTTTAACTCTTCCATTCATCCAGCCTTTACTATAGGGCCATTGCTTGCATGTTCTTCACTTAGACACTAACCTTTAGTGTTCTTGTTCCTTCACGTTATTGTAACATTTGAACCTTTCTTGTCTCTAACAGAGAGAAGCTCTCCTTCAGATATGTGTCTCTCCACCTAAGTTTAACTCTTCCATTCATCCAGCCTTTACTATAGGGCCATTGCTTGCATGTTCTTCACTTAGACACTAACCTTTAGTGTTCTTGTTCCTTCACGTTATTGTAACACTTTGACCTTTCTTGTCTCTAACAGACAGAAGCTCTCCTTCAGATAGGCGTCTCTCCACCTAAGTTTAACCCTTCTATTCATCCAGCCTTTAATATAAGGCCATTGCTTGCATGTTCTTTACTTAGACACTAACCTTTAGTGTTCTTGTTCCTTCACGTTATTGTAACACTTAGACCTTTCTTGTCTCTAACAGAGAGAAGCTCTCCTTCAGATATGCGTCTCTCCACCTAAGTTTAACTCTTCCATGCATCCAGCCTTTACTATAGGGCCATTGCTTGCATGTTCCTTACTTGGACACTAACCTTTAGTGTTCTTGTTCCTTCACGTTATTGTAACATTTGAAGCTTTCTTGTCTCTAACAGAGAGAAGCTCTCCTTCAGATATGCGTCTCTCCACCTAAGTTTAACTTTTCCATGCATCCAGCATTTACTATAAGGCCATTGCTTGCATGTTCTTTACTTAGACACTAACCTTTAGTGTTCTTGTTCCTTCACGTTATTGTAACACTTTGACCTTTCTTGTCTCTAACAGACAGAAGCTCTCCTTCAGATAGGCGTCTCTCCACGTAAGTTTAACTTTTCCATGCATCCAGCCTTTACTATAAGGCCATTGCTTGCATGTTCTTTACTTAGACACTAACCTTTAGTGTTCTTGTTCCTTCACGTTATTGTAACACTTTGACCTTTCTTGTCTCTAACAGACAGAAGCTCTCCTTCAGATAGGCGTCTCTCCACCTAAGTTTAACTCTTCTATTCATCCAGCCTTTAATATAAGGCCTTTGCTTGCATGTTCTTTACTTAGACACTAACCTTTAGTGTTCTTGTTCCTTCACGTTATTGTAACACTTAGACCTTTCTTGTCTCTAACAGAGAGAAGCTCTCCTTCAGATATGCGTCTCTCCACCTAAGTTTAACTTTTCCATGCATCCAGCCTTTACTATAGGGCCATTGCTTGCATGTTCTTCACTTAGACACTAACCTTTAGTGTTCTTGTTCCTTCACGTTATTGTAACACTTTGACCTTTCTTGTCTCTAACAGACAGAAGCTCTCCTTCAGATAGGCGTCTCTCCACCTAAGTTTAACTCTTCTATTCATCCAGCCTTTAATATAAGGCCATTGCTTGCATGTTCTTTACTTAGACACTAACCTTTAGTGTTCTTGTTCCTTCACGTTATTGTAACACTTAGACCTTTCTTGTCTCTAACAGAGAGAAGCTCTCCTTCAGATATGCGTCTCTCCACCTAAGTTTAACTCTTCCATGCATCCAGCCTTTACTATAGGGCCATTGCTTGCATGTTCCTTACTTGGACACTAACCTTTAGTGTTCTTGTTCCTTCACGTTATTGTAACATTTGAACCTTTCTTGTCTCTAACAGAGAGAAGCTCTCCTTCAGATATGCGTCTCTCCACCTAAGTTTAACTTTTCCATGCATCCAGCCTTTAATATAAGGCCATTGCTTGCATGTTCTTTACTTAGACACTAACCTTTAGTGTTCTTGTTCCTTCACGTTATTGTAACACTTAGACCTTTCTTGTCCTTAACAGAGAGAAACTCTCCTTCAGATATGCGTCTCTCCACCTAAGTTTAACTTTTCCATGCATCCAGCCTTTACTATAAGGCCATTGCTTGCATGTTCTTTACTTAGACACTAACCTTTAGTGTTCTTGTTCCTTCACGTTATTGTAACACTTTGACCTTTCTTGTCTCTAACAGACAGAAGCTCTCCTTCAGATAGGCGTCTCTCCACCTAAGTTTAACTCTTCTATTCATCCAGCCTTTAATATAAGGCCTTTGCTTGCATGTTCTTTACTTAGACACTAACCTTTAGTGTTCTTGTTCCTTCACGTTATTGTAACACTTAGACCTTTCTTGTCTCTAACAGAGAGAAGCTCTCCTTCAGATATGCGTCTCTCCACCTAAGTTTAACTTTTCCATGCATCCAGCCTTTACTATAGGGCCATTGCTTGCATGTTCTTCACTTAGACACTAACCTTTAGTGTTCTTGTTCCTTCACGTTATTGTAACATTTGAACCTTTCTTGTCTCTAACAGAGAGAAGCTCTCCTTCAGATATGCGTCTCTCCACCTAAGTTTAACTTTTCCATGCATCCAGCCTTTACTATAGGGCCATTGCTTGCATGTTCTTTACTTAGACACTAACCTTTAGTGTTCTTGTTCCTTCACGTTATTGTAACACTTAGACCTTTCTTGTCTCTAACAGAGAGAAGCTCTCCTTCAGATATGCGTCTCTCCACCTACGTTTGCCTCTTCCATTCATCCAGCCTTTACTATAGGGCCATTGCTTGCATGTTCTTTACTTAGACACTAACCTTTAGTGTTCTGGTTCCTTCACGTTATTGTAACACTTAGACCTCTCTTGTCTCTAACAGAGAGAAGCTCTCCTTCAGATATGCGTCTCTCCACCTAAGTTTAACTTTTCCATGCATCCAGCCTTTACTATAGGGCCATTGCTTGCATGTTCCTTACTTAGACACTAACCTTTAGTGTTCTTGTTCCTTCACGTTATTGTAACACTTAGACCTCTCTTGTCTCTAACAGAGAGAAGCTCTCCTTCAGATATGCGTCTCTCCACCTAAGTTTAACTCTTCCATTCATCCAGCCTTTACTATAGGGCCATTGCTTGCATGTTCCTTACTTAGACACTAACCTTTAGTGTTCTTGTTCCTTCACGTTATTGTAACACTTAGACCTTTCTTGTCTCTAACAGAGAGAAGCTCTCCTTCAGATATGCGTCTCTCCACCTACGTTTAACTCTTCCATTCATCCAGCCTTTACTATAGGGCCATTGCTTGCATGTTCCTTACTTAGACACTAATCTGTAGTATTCTTGTTCCTTCACGTTATTGTAACACTTAGACCTCTCTTGTCTCTAACAGAGAGAAGCTCTCCTTCAGATATGCGTCTCTCCACCTAAGTTTAACTCTTCCATTCATCCAGCCTTTACTATAGGGCCATTGCTTGCATGTTCCTTACTTAGACACTAATCTGTAGTATTCTTGTTCCTTCACGTTATTGTAACACTTAGACCTCTCTTGTCTCTAACAGAGAGAAGCTCTCCTTCAGATAGGCGACTCTCCACGTAAGTTTAACTTTTCCATGCATCCAGCCTTTACTATAGGGCCATTGCTTGCATGTTCTTTACTTAGACACTAATCTGTAGTATTCTTGTTCCTTCACGTTATTGTAACACTTAGACCTCTCTTGTCTCTAACAGAGAGAAGCTCTCCTTCAGATAGGCGACTCTCCACGTAAGTTTAACTCTTCCATTCATCCAGCCTTTACTATAGGGCCATTGCTTGCATGTTCCTTACTTAGACACTAATCTGTAGTATTCTTGTTCCTTCACGTTATTGTAACACTTAGACCTCTCTTGTCTCTAACAGAGAGAAGCTCTCCTTCAGATAGGCGACTCTCCACGTAAGTTTAACTTTTCCATGCATCCAGCCTTTACTATAGGGCCATTGCTTGCATGTTCCTTACTTAGACACTAACCTTTAGTGTTCTTGTTCCTTCACGTTATTGTAACACTTAGACCTTTCTTGTCTCTAACAGAGAGAAGCTCTCCTTCAGATATGTGTCTCTCCACCTAAGTTTAACTCTTCCATTCATCCAGCCTTTACTATAGGGCCATTGCTTGCATGTTCCTTACTTAGACACTAATCTGTAGTATTCTTGTTCCTTCACGTTATTGTAACACTTAGACCTCTCTTGTCTCTAACAGAGAGAAGCTCTCCTTCAGATAGGCGACTCTCCACGTAAGTTTAACTTTTCCATGCATCCAGCCTTTACTATAGGGCCATTGCTTGCATGTTCCTTACTTAGACACTAACCTTTAGTGTTCTTGTTCCTTCACGTTATTGTAACACTTAGACCTTTCTTGTCTCTAACAGAGAGAAGCTCTCCTTCAGATATGCGTCTCTCCACCTAAGTTTAACTCTTCCATTCATCCAGCCTTTACTATAGGGCCATTGCTTGCATGTTCCTTACTTAGACACTAATCTGTAGTATTCTTGTTCCTTCACGTTATTGTAACACTTAGACCTCTCTTGTCTCTAACAGAGAGAAACTCTCCTTCAGATAGGCGACTCTCCACGTAAGTTTAACTCTTCCATTCATCCAGCCTTTACTATAGGGCCATTGCTTGCATGTTCCTTACTTAGACACTAATCTGTAGTATTCTTGTTCCTTCACGTTATTGTAACACTTAGACCTCTCTTGTCTCTAACAGAGAGAAGCTCTCCTTCAGATATGCGTCTCTCCACCTAAGTTTAACTCTTCCATTCATCCAGCCTTTACTATAGGGCCATTGCTTTCATGTTCCTTACTTAGACACTAATCTGTAGTATTCTTGTTCCTTCACGTTATTGTAACACTTAGACCTTTCTTGTCTCTAACAGAGAGAAGCTCTCCTTCAGATATGCGTCTCTCCACCTAAGTTTAACTCTTCTATTCATCCAGCCTTTACTATAGGGCCATTGCTTGCATGTTCTTTACTTAGACACTAACCTTTAGTGTTCTTGTTCCTTCACGTTATTGTAACACTTAGACCTTTCTTGTCTCTAACAGAGAGAAGCTCTCCTTCAGATATGCGTCTCTCCACCTAAGTTTAACTTTTCCATGCATCCAGCCTTTACTATAGGGCCATTGCTTGCATGTTCCTTACTTAGACACTAATCTGTAGTATTCTTGTTCCTTCACGTTATTGTAACACTTAGACCTCTCTTGTCTCTAACAGAGAGAAGCTCTCCTTCAGATAGGCGACTCTCCACCTAAGTTTAACTCTTCCATTCATCCAGCCTTTACTATAGGGCCATTGCTTGCATGTTCTTCACTTAGACACTAACCTTTAGTGTTCTTGTTCCTTCACGTTATTGTAACACTTAGACCTCTCTTGTCTCTAACAGAGAGAAGCTCTCCTTCAGATATGCGTCTCTCCACCTAAGTTTAACTCTTCCATCCATCCAGCCTTTACTATAGGGCCATTGCTTGCATGTTCCTTACTTAGACACTAATCTGTAGTATTCTTGTTCCTTCACGTTATTGTAACACTTAGACCTCTCTTGTCTCTAACAGAGAGAAGCTCTCCTTCAGATATGCGTCTCTCCACCTACGTTTAACTCTTCCATTCATCCAGCCTTTACTATAGGGCCATTGCTTGCATGTTCTTTACTTAGACACTAACCTTTAGTGTTCTTGTTCCTTCACGTTATTGTAACACTTAGTTCTTTCTTGTCTCTAACAGACAGAAGCTCTCCTTCAGATAGGCGTTTCTCCACCTAAGTTTAACTCTTCTATTCATCCAGCCTTTAATATAAGGCCATTGCTTGCATGTTCTTTACTTAGACACTAACCTTTAGTGTTCTTGTTCCTTCACGTTATTGTAACACTTAGACCTTTCTTGTCTCTAACAGAGAGAAGCTCTCCTTCAGATATGCGTCTCTCCACCTAAGTTTAACTCTTCCATTCATCCAGCCTTTACTATAGGGCCATTGCTTGCATGTTCCTTACTTAGACACTAATCTGTAGTATTCTTGTCCCTTCACGTTATTGTAACACTTAGACCTCTCTTGTCTCTAACAGAGAGAAGCTCTCCTTCAGATATGCGTCTCTCCACCTAAGTTTAACTCTTCCATTCATCCAGCCTTTACTATAGGGCCATTGCTTGCATGTTCTTCACTTAGACACTAACCTTTAGTGTTCTTGTTCCTTCACGTTATTGTAACATTTGAACCTTTCTTGTCTCTAACAGAGAGAAGCTCTCCTTCAGATATGTGTCTCTCCACCTAAGTTTAACTCTTCCATTCATCCAGCCTTTACTATAGGGCCATTGCTTGCATGTTCTTCACTTAGACACTAACCTTTAGTGTTCTTGTTCCTTCACGTTATTGTAACACTTTGACCTTTCTTGTCTCTAACAGACAGAAGCTCTCCTTCAGATAGGCGTCTCTCCACCTAAGTTTAACCCTTCTATTCATCCAGCCTTTAATATAAGGCCATTGCTTGCATGTTCTTTACTTAGACACTAACCTTTAGTGTTCTTGTTCCTTCACGTTATTGTAACACTTAGACCTTTCTTGTCTCTAACAGAGAGAAGCTCTCCTTCAGATATGCGTCTCTCCACCTAAGTTTAACTCTTCCATGCATCCAGCCTTTACTATAGGGCCATTGCTTGCATGTTCCTTACTTGGACACTAACCTTTAGTGTTCTTGTTCCTTCACGTTATTGTAACATTTGAAGCTTTCTTGTCTCTAACAGAGAGAAGCTCTCCTTCAGATATGCGTCTCTCCACCTAAGTTTAACTTTTCCATGCATCCAGCATTTACTATAAGGCCATTGCTTGCATGTTCTTTACTTAGACACTAACCTTTAGTGTTCTTGTTCCTTCACGTTATTGTAACACTTTGACCTTTCTTGTCTCTAACAGACAGAAGCTCTCCTTCAGATAGGCGTCTCTCCACGTAAGTTTAACTTTTCCATGCATCCAGCCTTTACTATAAGGCCATTGCTTGCATGTTCTTTACTTAGACACTAACCTTTAGTGTTCTTGTTCCTTCACGTTATTGTAACACTTTGACCTTTCTTGTCTCTAACAGACAGAAGCTCTCCTTCAGATAGGCGTCTCTCCACCTAAGTTTAACTCTTCTATTCATCCAGCCTTTAATATAAGGCCTTTGCTTGCATGTTCTTTACTTAGACACTAACCTTTAGTGTTCTTGTTCCTTCACGTTATTGTAACACTTAGACCTTTCTTGTCTCTAACAGAGAGAAGCTCTCCTTCAGATATGCGTCTCTCCACCTAAGTTTAACTCTTCCATTCATCCAGCCTTTACTATAGGGCCATTGCTTGCATGTTCCTTACTTAGACACTAATCTGTAGTATTCTTGTCCCTTCACGTTATTGTAACACTTAGACCTCTCTTGTCTCTAACAGAGAGAAGCTCTCCTTCAGATAGGCGTCTCTCCACCTAAGTTTAACTCTTCCATTCATCCAGCCTTTACTATAGGCCCATTGCTTGCATGTTCCTTACTTAGACACTAATCTGTAGGATTCTTGTTCCTTCACGTTATTGTAACACTTAGACCTCTCTTGTCTCTAACAGAGAGAAGCTCTCCTTCAGATATGCGTCTCTCCACCTAAGTTTAACTTTTCCATGCATCCAGCCTTTAATATAAGGCCATTGCTTGCATGTTCTTCACTTAGACACTAACCTTTAGTGTTCTTGTTCCTTCACGTTATTGTAACACTTAGACCTTTCTTGTCTCTAACAGAGAGAAGCTCTCCTTCAGATATGCGTCTCTCCACCTAAGTTTAACTTTTCCATGCATCCGGCCTTTACTATAGGGCCATTGCTTGCATGTTCTTTACTTAGACACTAACCTTTAGTGTTCTTGTTCCTTCACGTTATTGTAACATTTGAACCTTTCTTGTCTCTAACAGAGAGAAGCTCTCCTTCAGATATGTGTCTCTCCACCTAAGTTTAACTCTTCCATTCATCCAGCCTTTACTATAGGGCCATTGCTTGCATGTTCTTCACTTAGACACTAACCTTTAGTGTTCTTGTTCCTTCACGTTATTGTAACATTTGAACCTTTCTTGTCTCTAACAGAGAGAAGCTCTCCTTCAGATATGTGTCTCTCCACCTAAGTTTAACTCTTCCATTCATCCAGCCTTTACTATAGGGCCATTGCTTGCATGTTCTTCACTTAGACACTAACCTTTAGTGTTCTTGTTCCTTCACGTTATTGTAACACTTTGACCTTTCTTGTCTCTAACAGACAGAAGCTCTCCTTCAGATAGGCGTCTCTCCACCTAAGTTTAACCCTTCTATTCATCCAGCCTTTAATATAAGGCCATTGCTTGCATGTTCTTTACTTAGACACTAACCTTTAGTGTTCTTGTTCCTTCACGTTATTGTAACACTTAGACCTTTCTTGTCTCTAACAGAGAGAAGCTCTCCTTCAGATATGCGTCTCTCCACCTAAGTTTAACTTTTCCATGCATCCAGCATTTACTATAAGGCCATTGCTTGCATGTTCTTTACTTAGACACTAACCTTTAGTGTTCTTGTTCCTTCACGTTATTGTAACACTTTGACCTTTCTTGTCTCTAACAGACAGAAGCTCTCCTTCAGATAGGCGTCTCTCCACGTAAGTTTAACTTTTCCATGCATCCAGCCTTTACTATAAGGCCATTGCTTGCATGTTCTTTACTTAGACACTAACCTTTAGTGTTCTTGTTCCTTCACGTTATTGTAACACTTTGACCTTTCTTGTCTCTAACAGACAGAAGCTCTCCTTCAGATAGGCGTCTCTCCACCTAAGTTTAACTCTTCTATTCATCCAGCCTTTAATATAAGGCCTTTGCTTGCATGTTCTTTACTTAGACACTAACCTTTAGTGTTCTTGTTCCTTCACGTTATTGTAACACTTAGACCTTTCTTGTCTCTAACAGAGAGAAGCTCTCCTTCAGATATGCGTCTCTCCACCTAAGTTTAACTTTTCCATGCATCCAGCCTTTACTATAGGGCCATTGCTTGCATGTTCTTCACTTAGACACTAACCTTTAGTGTTCTTGTTCCTTCACGTTATTGTAACACTTTGACCTTTCTTGTCTCTAACAGACAGAAGCTCTCCTTCAGATAGGCGTCTCTCCACCTAAGTTTAACTCTTCTATTCATCCAGCCTTTAATATAAGGCCATTGCTTGCATGTTCTTTACTTAGACACTAACCTTTAGTGTTCTTGTTCCTTCACGTTATTGTAACACTTAGACCTTTCTTGTCTCTAACAGAGAGAAGCTCTCCTTCAGATATGCGTCTCTCCACCTAAGTTTAACTCTTCCATGCATCCAGCCTTTACTATAGGGCCATTGCTTGCATGTTCCTTACTTGGACACTAACCTTTAGTGTTCTTGTTCCTTCACGTTATTGTAACATTTGAACCTTTCTTGTCTCTAACAGAGAGAAGCTCTCCTTCAGATATGCGTCTCTCCACCTAAGTTTAACTTTTCCATGCATCCAGCCTTTAATATAAGGCCATTGCTTGCATGTTCTTTACTTAGACACTAACCTTTAGTGTTCTTGTTCCTTCACGTTATTGTAACACTTAGACCTTTCTTGTCCTTAACAGAGAGAAACTCTCCTTCAGATATGCGTCTCTCCACCTAAGTTTAACTTTTCCATGCATCCAGCCTTTACTATAAGGCCATTGCTTGCATGTTCTTTACTTAGACACTAACCTTTAGTGTTCTTGTTCCTTCACGTTATTGTAACACTTTGACCTTTCTTGTCTCTAACAGACAGAAGCTCTCCTTCAGATAGGCGTCTCTCCACCTAAGTTTAACTCTTCTATTCATCCAGCCTTTAATATAAGGCCTTTGCTTGCATGTTCTTTACTTAGACACTAACCTTTAGTGTTCTTGTTCCTTCACGTTATTGTAACACTTAGACCTTTCTTGTCTCTAACAGAGAGAAGCTCTCCTTCAGATATGCGTCTCTCCACCTAAGTTTAACTTTTCCATGCATCCAGCCTTTACTATAGGGCCATTGCTTGCATGTTCTTCACTTAGACACTAACCTTTAGTGTTCTTGTTCCTTCACGTTATTGTAACATTTGAACCTTTCTTGTCTCTAACAGAGAGAAGCTCTCCTTCAGATATGCGTCTCTCCACCTAAGTTTAACTTTTCCATGCATCCAGCCTTTACTATAGGGCCATTGCTTGCATGTTCTTTACTTAGACACTAACCTTTAGTGTTCTTGTTCCTTCACGTTATTGTAACACTTAGACCTTTCTTGTCTCTAACAGAGAGAAGCTCTCCTTCAGATATGCGTCTCTCCACCTACGTTTGCCTCTTCCATTCATCCAGCCTTTACTATAGGGCCATTGCTTGCATGTTCTTTACTTAGACACTAACCTTTAGTGTTCTGGTTCCTTCACGTTATTGTAACACTTAGACCTCTCTTGTCTCTAACAGAGAGAAGCTCTCCTTCAGATATGCGTCTCTCCACCTAAGTTTAACTTTTCCATGCATCCAGCCTTTACTATAGGGCCATTGCTTGCATGTTCCTTACTTAGACACTAACCTTTAGTGTTCTTGTTCCTTCACGTTATTGTAACACTTAGACCTCTCTTGTCTCTAACAGAGAGAAGCTCTCCTTCAGATATGCGTCTCTCCACCTAAGTTTAACTCTTCCATTCATCCAGCCTTTACTATAGGGCCATTGCTTGCATGTTCCTTACTTAGACACTAACCTTTAGTGTTCTTGTTCCTTCACGTTATTGTAACACTTAGACCTTTCTTGTCTCTAACAGAGAGAAGCTCTCCTTCAGATATGCGTCTCTCCACCTAAGTTTAACTCTTCCATTCATCCAGCCTTTACTATAGGGCCATTGCTTGCATGTTCCTTACTTAGACACTAATCTGTAGTATTCTTGTTCCTTCACGTTATTGTAACACTTAGACCTCTCTTGTCTCTAACAGAGAGAAGCTCTCCTTCAGATATGCGTCTCTCCACCTAAGTTTAACTCTTCCATTCATCCAGCCTTTACTATAGGGCCATTGCTTGCATGTTCCTTACTTAGACACTAATCTGTAGTATTCTTGTTCCTTCACGTTATTGTAACACTTAGACCTCTCTTGTCTCTAACAGAGAGAAGCTCTCCTTCAGATAGGCGACTCTCCACGTAAGTTTAACTTTTCCATGCATCCAGCCTTTACTATAGGGCCATTGCTTGCATGTTCTTTACTTAGACACTAATCTGTAGTATTCTTGTTCCTTCACGTTATTGTAACACTTAGACCTCTCTTGTCTCTAACAGAGAGAAGCTCTCCTTCAGATAGGCGACTCTCCACGTAAGTTTAACTCTTCCATTCATCCAGCCTTTACTATAGGGCCATTGCTTGCATGTTCCTTACTTAGACACTAATCTGTAGTATTCTTGTTCCTTCACGTTATTGTAACACTTAGACCTCTCTTGTCTCTAACAGAGAGAAGCTCTCCTTCAGATAGGCGACTCTCCACGTAAGTTTAACTTTTCCATGCATCCAGCCTTTACTATAGGGCCATTGCTTGCATGTTCCTTACTTAGACACTAACCTTTAGTGTTCTTGTTCCTTCACGTTATTGTAACACTTAGACCTTTCTTGTCTCTAACAGAGAGAAGCTCTCCTTCAGATATGTGTCTCTCCACCTAAGTTTAACTCTTCCATTCATCCAGCCTTTACTATAGGGCCATTGCTTGCATGTTCCTTACTTAGACACTAATCTGTAGTATTCTTGTTCCTTCACGTTATTGTAACACTTAGACCTCTCTTGTCTCTAACAGAGAGAAGCTCTCCTTCAGATAGGCGACTCTCCACGTAAGTTTAACTTTTCCATGCATCCAGCCTTTACTATAGGGCCATTGCTTGCATGTTCCTTACTTAGACACTAACCTTTAGTGTTCTTGTTCCTTCACGTTATTGTAACACTTAGACCTTTCTTGTCTCTAACAGAGAGAAGCTCTCCTTCAGATATGCGTCTCTCCACCTAAGTTTAACTCTTCCATTCATCCAGCCTTTACTATAGGGCCATTGCTTGCATGTTCCTTACTTAGACACTAATCTGTAGTATTCTTGTTCCTTCACGTTATTGTAACACTTAGACCTCTCTTGTCTCTAACAGAGAGAAACTCTCCTTCAGATAGGCGACTCTCCACGTAAGTTTAACTCTTCCATTCATCCAGCCTTTACTATAGGGCCATTGCTTGCATGTTCCTTACTTAGACACTAATCTGTAGTATTCTTGTTCCTTCACGTTATTGTAACACTTAGACCTCTCTTGTCTCTAACAGAGAGAAGCTCTCCTTCAGATATGCGTCTCTCCACCTAAGTTTAACTCTTCCATTCATCCAGCCTTTACTATAGGGCCATTGCTTTCATGTTCCTTACTTAGACACTAATCTGTAGTATTCTTGTTCCTTCACGTTATTGTAACACTTAGACCTTTCTTGTCTCTAACAGAGAGAAGCTCTCCTTCAGATATGCGTCTCTCCACCTAAGTTTAACTCTTCTATTCATCCAGCCTTTACTATAGGGCCATTGCTTGCATGTTCTTTACTTAGACACTAACCTTTAGTGTTCTTGTTCCTTCACGTTATTGTAACACTTAGACCTTTCTTGTCTCTAACAGAGAGAAGCTCTCCTTCAGATATGCGTCTCTCCACCTAAGTTTAACTTTTCCATGCATCCAGCCTTTACTATAGGGCCATTGCTTGCATGTTCCTTACTTAGACACTAATCTGTAGTATTCTTGTTCCTTCACGTTATTGTAACACTTAGACCTCTCTTGTCTCTAACAGAGAGAAGCTCTCCTTCAGATAGGCGACTCTCCACCTAAGTTTAACTCTTCCATTCATCCAGCCTTTACTATAGGGCCATTGCTTGCATGTTCTTCACTTAGACACTAACCTTTAGTGTTCTTGTTCCTTCACGTTATTGTAACACTTAGACCTCTCTTGTCTCTAACAGAGAGAAGCTCTCCTTCAGATATGCGTCTCTCCACCTAAGTTTAACTCTTCCATCCATCCAGCCTTTACTATAGGGCCATTGCTTGCATGTTCCTTACTTAGACACTAATCTGTAGTATTCTTGTTCCTTCACGTTATTGTAACACTTAGACCTCTCTTGTCTCTAACAGAGAGAAGCTCTCCTTCAGATATGCGTCTCTCCACCTACGTTTAACTCTTCCATTCATCCAGCCTTTACTATAGGGCCATTGCTTGCATGTTCTTTACTTAGACACTAACCTTTAGTGTTCTTGTTCCTTCACGTTATTGTAACACTTAGTTCTTTCTTGTCTCTAACAGACAGAAGCTCTCCTTCAGATAGGCGTTTCTCCACCTAAGTTTAACTCTTCTATTCATCCAGCCTTTAATATAAGGCCATTGCTTGCATGTTCTTTACTTAGACACTAACCTTTAGTGTTCTTGTTCCTTCACGTTATTGTAACACTTAGACCTTTCTTGTCTCTAACAGAGAGAAGCTCTCCTTCAGATATGCGTCTCTCCACCTAAGTTTAACTCTTCCATTCATCCAGCCTTTACTATAGGGCCATTGCTTGCATGTTCTTCACTTAGACACTAACCTTTAGTGTTCTTGTTCCTTCACGTTATTGTAACACTTTGACCTTTCTTGTCTCTAACAGACAGAAGCTCTCCTTCAGATAGGCGTCTCTCCACCTAAGTTTAACCCTTCTATTCATCCAGCCTTTAATATAAGGCCATTGCTTGCATGTTCTTTACTTAGACACTAACCTTTAGTGTTCTTGTTCCTTCACGTTATTGTAACACTTAGACCTTTCTTGTCTCTAACAGAGAGAAGCTCTCCTTCAGATATGCGTCTCTCCACCTAAGTTTAACTCTTCCATGCATCCAGCCTTTACTATAGGGCCATTGCTTGCATGTTCCTTACTTGGACACTAACCTTTAGTGTTCTTGTTCCTTCACGTTATTGTAACATTTGAAGCTTTCTTGTCTCTAACAGAGAGAAGCTCTCCTTCAGATATGCGTCTCTCCACCTAAGTTTAACTTTTCCATGCATCCAGCATTTACTATAAGGCCATTGCTTGCATGTTCTTTACTTAGACACTAACCTTTAGTGTTCTTGTTCCTTCACGTTATTGTAACACTTTGACCTTTCTTGTCTCTAACAGACAGAAGCTCTCCTTCAGATAGGCGTCTCTCCACGTAAGTTTAACTTTTCCATGCATCCAGCCTTTACTATAAGGCCATTGCTTGCATGTTCTTTACTTAGACACTAACCTTTAGTGTTCTTGTTCCTTCACGTTATTGTAACACTTTGACCTTTCTTGTCTCTAACAGACAGAAGCTCTCCTTCAGATAGGCGTCTCTCCACCTAAGTTTAACTCTTCTATTCATCCAGCCTTTAATATAAGGCCTTTGCTTGCATGTTCTTTACTTAGACACTAACCTTTAGTGTTCTTGTTCCTTCACGTTATTGTAACACTTAGACCTTTCTTGTCTCTAACAGAGAGAAGCTCTCCTTCAGATATGCGTCTCTCCACCTAAGTTTAACTTTTCCATGCATCCAGCCTTTACTATAGGGCCATTGCTTGCATGTTCTTCACTTAGACACTAACCTTTAGTGTTCTTGTTCCTTCACGTTATTGTAACACTTTGACCTTTCTTGTCTCTAACAGACAGAAGCTCTCCTTCAGATAGGCGTCTCTCCACCTAAGTTTAACTCTTCTATTCATCCAGCCTTTAATATAAGGCCATTGCTTGCATGTTCTTTACTTAGACACTAACCTTTAGTGTTCTTGTTCCTTCACGTTATTGTAACACTTAGACCTTTCTTGTCTCTAACAGAGAGAAGCTCTCCTTCAGATATGCGTCTCTCCACCTAAGTTTAACTCTTCCATGCATCCAGCCTTTACTATAGGGCCATTGCTTGCATGTTCCTTACTTGGACACTAACCTTTAGTGTTCTTGTTCCTTCACGTTATTGTAACATTTGAACCTTTCTTGTCTCTAACAGAGAGAAGCTCTCCTTCAGATATGCGTCTCTCCACCTAAGTTTAACTTTTCCATGCATCCAGCCTTTAATATAAGGCCATTGCTTGCATGTTCTTTACTTAGACACTAACCTTTAGTGTTCTTGTTCCTTCACGTTATTGTAACACTTAGACCTTTCTTGTCCTTAACAGAGAGAAACTCTCCTTCAGATATGCGTCTCTCCACCTAAGTTTAACTTTTCCATGCATCCAGCCTTTACTATAAGGCCATTGCTTGCATGTTCTTTACTTAGACACTAACCTTTAGTGTTCTTGTTCCTTCACGTTATTGTAACACTTTGACCTTTCTTGTCTCTAACAGACAGAAGCTCTCCTTCAGATAGGCGTCTCTCCACCTAAGTTTAACTCTTCTATTCATCCAGCCTTTAATATAAGGCCTTTGCTTGCATGTTCTTTACTTAGACACTAACCTTTAGTGTTCTTGTTCCTTCACGTTATTGTAACACTTAGACCTTTCTTGTCTCTAACAGAGAGAAGCTCTCCTTCAGATATGCGTCTCTCCACCTAAGTTTAACTTTTCCATGCATCCAGCCTTTACTATAGGGCCATTGCTTGCATGTTCTTCACTTAGACACTAACCTTTAGTGTTCTTGTTCCTTCACGTTATTGTAACATTTGAACCTTTCTTGTCTCTAACAGAGAGAAGCTCTCCTTCAGATATGCGTCTCTCCACCTAAGTTTAACTTTTCCATGCATCCAGCCTTTACTATAGGGCCATTGCTTGCATGTTCTTTACTTAGACACTAACCTTTAGTGTTCTTGTTCCTTCACGTTATTGTAACACTTAGACCTTTCTTGTCTCTAACAGAGAGAAGCTCTCCTTCAGATATGCGTCTCTCCACCTACGTTTGCCTCTTCCATTCATCCAGCCTTTACTATAGGGCCATTGCTTTCATGTTCTTTACTTAGACACTAACCTTTAGTGTTCTGGTTCCTTCACGTTATTGTAACACTTAGACCTCTCTTGTCTCTAACAGAGAGAAGCTCTCCTTCAGATATGCGTCTCTCCACCTAAGTTTAACTTTTCCATGCATCCAGCCTTTACTATAGGGCC